>OU611751.1:5858133-5973133 GCA_914767535.2 Dunaliella primolecta | reverse complement strand
GTCCCATCATAATGTTTGTCATGACATATGCATCCTGACCTTAGCTCGTCGTGGGCCTTCCTCAGACTTGTCTTTGTCAAACACAAAATCAGGCTCCGGCTTGAGCACCATGCCAGGAGCAGGGCTGCTCAGCACCTCCCAGACCTTGATTACGCCGTCAATGCCAGCAGACAGCATGTGGCTCTGCAACACATCACACGCGGGAGGAAAAAAGCAGGTTGAATGTCAGTCTGCAAGCTGATGCACTGATTGACCCAGGAAACATACGTGTAATCTTGTGCACAGACGCATCTCTCAGCAGCTGTTTCTACTTCTTTCACTTGCTGGGCCGGTGAAACTCATAAAAGGATACGTATCTAACGTGCCTCAGAGCGCCTACTCCATGCTTACTTGGGTACCTTAGTACCTCAAGGTGATCCAGGGCATTCACTCTGTGTGTGACAAGAGGCACATCAAGGCATCCATCCATGTATGCTTAAATTGTGTCACAGCGCATCTACCCCACGTACATGAAAGGGAATCTCTGAGCATCTATTTTTCCAAAGCTTTGCAGAAAGGGCAATAAATGTAGCAGAGATATAGCACAGCAGAAAGCGCGGGAGCAGTGCTACAACCCCAACAGTGTGACAATGCATACCTCATACACCAGCAACTGCATGATGGGACCATCATGAGCACAGGTTAAGCTTTGTGTAACCTTCCCAGCTGTCAGATCCCACACCTGCAAGGATGACAGAAGAAGTCCACGAGAAATGAGCATACACGCACGCCTGCTCTGCTACTCAGGTAGCTCTGCTCTTCAAGTCAAGCAGCCGGAACTAACACAAACTGTATTTTGTGTGTGCACTTGCTGCGAGGATCCAGGGCGTGTCACACACAAACCTAGACATTTCACCTTGCTTTGAACATTGCTACAACACGCCAATGTTGTTAACAGCAGCCTGTAAGTGCTTGACAGAGTGCAGCAGGTGCGCACATTGGCAACGTCACCAACATGCCAGTGCTCTTGGAGGGGACCATGCATGGCGGCAAGAGTGGCAAGCATGCAGGTGTGTTACGCCACCCTCCTATCAAGACAGGCAGCACCTGACAAACAAAATATTCAGGCTTGGCACTTTCAAGCCTCGAGACCCACGCACCAGTATAGTGCCATCAAAGTCTGTTGTGAACATGTATGGCCCAAGGACAGTGATGGCAATTATGCAGCTGCTGTGCCCTCCATCTTCTTTTGTGATAATGGCCTGCACAGACAACGGAAAGAGACATGTGATGATGGCCTCCATACACAACCGACTCCACACACAACGCAGAACTTCTGCAAAGCACCAGAAGGCGTTGCAAGAAAAGAGTTTCCTGCATGGCAAACAATCACAAGGTACTGCCAACAACCATAATGTGCACACCCCCTGGCCTTTGCCTCAGGTCATGGATGCATCCAAGCAGGCACGTCCATGCCACAAACCTGTCCCTCTCTTCTTTCTGCCCAGCTGATATCGAGACTTTCCCGCCTGCATTTCAAGGCTGGTGTTCACACACACACACACACACACACACACACACACACACACACACACACACACACACCTGTGACATGAAGATGCCTGCTTGCTGATTGAAGTTCCAGACGCGAAGGGAGTGGTCTTGGCCGCCGCTCACTAGGGCTGTGCCGGCGATGGCGAGGCAATTGATGCCCCCCTGCACAAAGGTGAGGAGCACAAGCGGTGAAGTGTGCAGGTGTATGATCTTGCACAAGTGGCCTTGAAGAGGGGACAGAGCATACAAAAGCCACAGGGCACAAGTGCATGGCAAACTTGGAAGCGGACATGGCAAGATGGGCGTCAAACATTTAAATCAAACGAACACATGTGATGAGCTCAGACCCAGCAGAACACACATACGCACACGCACACACACACCCCACACACACAAACACACGCGCGCACACACACACACACACGCACACACAAACGCACACGCACGCACACACACACACACACATACACCACGCGCACATGCACACACCTTGTGACCAGTCAGGATGTGGTCTGATCCCGTGGCCATGTTCCACACTTTGATGATGCCCTCAGTGCCTTTGTGGAACCCTACAAACAAAAATCCTCCTGCCAGCAGCATTGAATCAACTTCTCCACCAACCTCCACGCAAGTCACAGCCTGCAAGTTATTGCAACCACATGTTAACACTAAAATTGTGTGGCCATTAGAGGGTGCTTGCTGCAAAGCAAAGCAAAAAGGTTGCAAGCACGGATGCAACAGGCCCGGTTGCATTTACCTCCCCGGTCACAGAACTCCACGTCCGAACTGTACCATCAAACGATGCAGTATAAACCTGCGAGCAAGCAGAGGTGGTCCTACTTTTCCTTGCAAAGCACCTGGGAAGGGCAACTGGGGTCACATATCAGAATGTATGAAAAGCGTGAGCAGGAACTGGAGCGCCTCACTTAGTCAGACTTGAGGGTTACAAGCCCCCAAACTCATGAACATAGCTTGTGTGTAGGGTGCGAGGTTAGTACAGACTGTGTACAAGCATATACTACCGTACAGACCCATGACCAGTTCGCACCCCCTTTTTCCAGCAATTAAATTAATCCATTACGCACGCCTCATTCCGCACCTTCCAGGAAAGCATGCCCAATTATTATCAGCAATACGCATGCTGGATTACGCACCCTTAAGGAAAGCCTGAATTCCAATCATTATGCCCCCCCATGACGCACCCTCCAGCAAGTCCAATTAACTTGATTTTTTTGCAGCCTTCACCATACATGGCGCCATGCACTTACAAGCTCAGCAGTTGCTCTGTGGCTGTAATCCAGCAGCTGATTAAGAAATCAATGTGAGCTGTTTGCTATCCATGCAGCTAATGGTTTCAGGAAGACTGTTTGATCCAAGGTTGCTGCTTTTGATGAACAAAAGCCAAGCAAACAACATCTCATGTAGTGCAGACATAGATGAAGTATAGAGTCTGTTCATTGATGGGAAAATAGCTAGCATCGCTCTTCTTGCTGTTTTTAAGCCTCAAATTCGGCATTTTGCCCCAACAGCCAATCTTCAAAGCGTTTAAATGTCCTCCCACTGCTCCCCTGTAGCTTCTGCAGTGCCGCACAGCCCACAGGATGTCCCTGATGAGGTGGGGCCTCCACCAGTGCGCGTGCGCTTGAGCTGTCCTGGCCACACGCACACTGCAGGCTTGCTGCTCCTGCTCTTCCTCTTCCTCTGTGCTGTTCTGGTCTCACTTTGCTGTGGCTGCACAGGAGGGGCTGTGGCCTGCAAGGGACCGACAGCTTTGCGAAGCCGTCCAGTCCCTGTCCTCCTTTCGCTGAGCCTTCTTTGCTTTCTGCTCTTCCTCTTCCGCTTCTGCTGCAGTGCTTGGTCCTTGCTCGCCATGCACGCATTCTTCGACTGCTTGGCCTCCTCCTTCCTGTTCGCATCCCTCTGTCCATCTACACGACGCACAAACTTGTCCATTGCCTTTGGGGGGGGGGTGCCTCTTATTTTCAGCTATTTATTTTTTCCATTCTGCACCAGTTCGCACCCCGCTTCAAGGGAATAATTTCTTCATTTAGCAAGTTCGCACTCCCCTGAAAAACCCCATTACGCCAGAGGGGGCTATCTGAGAATATGCCCAAATATGCTCCTTTTTTGCATTCAAAGTGCGCTCACCCGCAGCCATTTGATCCGATTGGGACAATTTTTGCTCTAAAGTGTAACTGGCGTTACAAGCTACCAGAGCATGTGCTCAGATTCCTGTAAGTCGCCCTGTGTGCTGAAATAGACTGGGCAAAAGCTCAATGGTGCACGTAAACCCTAGTTCGGTGCTTTTTATGGGAAATTGGCTGAAATCACCATAAAACACCTACCACTGTGTCTTTTCACTCCATTGTTTTTGCGATGATATTCTTTTGTAACTAGCACCTTAAATCACTAAAAACCACCCAATTTGGTACAGTGGGTGGTCAGATATGCAGTTTTGGTGGTGAAAACTAGGTTTTATGCCGCGGCTTATTAGGCATGGTCTCCATAACCGGGAACTTTGAAAACCTAGTGCTATAGAAACCAGATGGACCCAAATTTCAAAGTTCCCGGTTATGGAGACCATATGCAAAGGAGCATGCAAAAAACACCTGATTTTGGGCCTCAGATAGCCCCCTCTGCCATTACGCACTATGCAGCCCTTGAAGATATATATTGCGTAATGATCATGGGTCTGTACGGTATAGTATATGGAGGGTCATACACTAACAATTAAAAAAAAGTCAGAACGCTGAGTTCCTGAGCTCAGTGCAAATTTTGTGCGTCTGTGAAAATTGGGAATCGGGATATAATGTTACGTAATGTGTACCCAAATTGGCAACAATACAGGTTGAGGTGGGGAAGTAGACACATAGTGTAAGCCAGAAGAAGAGCTTGCAAGGCTCAACCAGCCTACCCAGCTCATCATTGCTGTGGAGCTGCCAGGAAAGCCATGAGCTCTGAGGTGCAAGGGGTGCAAGAATATCATCAGCTTAGCCGACCCCTCCCAGGCCATCAAAAAGCACTACATGCCATGCAAGCAACCCATGGAGCCAGAGGTGGTGGAGTTGGATCTGACAGGGGAGGGAACCAGCCATGGCAGTGAGCGCAGGGCAACGCAGCAGCCACTGAAAAGCACCTTCATGCTTTTGTCCAAGCAGCAGCACGACTTTCACAATTTCACCAAGTATGTCATCACAGCTGAACTCTCATTTCGGAAGCTAAACAACAATTAAGAGAGACGACTTCAAAAACTTGGGGCTGTGGTATTGTGGGCACGCACAGCCCACAAGGATAATTTAATTCACTCATTTCACAACCTTTGACCCTAGTTTTTTACACAGCAACATCAGCAATGGATCTCTGAGGTCAAAAAGCCTACCCCACCTTGAAATGATGTCAGTTTCCTTGAGTTATGGTCTAGTAAACACTGTCGTATATAACAATTCATACTACTACTTAATCAAATATCCTTGTATACCTCGCACCCTTCTTATGTGCTTTCACAATCAGCTGGAGCACCCCCGTACCTGTTGGCTTGTTGGCTCAAATGCAATGGCTGTGATTTTCTGCAAGGAAGAAGGTTTGCAGGTAGCTGTGTTAATCTACAGAATAAAACATCAGAGAGGGACACCAACAAGGCAGGCACGCTTTGCTGCTGCAGCTCACAAACAGCCGCACTCTGGTACAGAGTAGAAAGCACATAGCTTATGAGCATCAGGAAGACCCTGATTGGGCAATACCTGGCCAGTAAACACACGTATGAACGTTAGGGTGCAGCCAACATAGCGCTTCATCCGCGCAGCAGGCCACCCTTTTCCCTGCTCCTACCTTGCTGTGGCCTTGAAGCTCAGTAAGCAGGCGGACGTCTGCAGGTAGGGCTTTCTCCTCCTCCCTCACAGCTGTCTCCTCGTCGCGCTGCCGCGTCTGGCCTGAGTAAGAGCGCCCCCCTGGTCAAGCAGCAAGTTTGGACATCAGGATGAAAGGGCTACCAAAACTCCTGGAGTTTGCCAATGCTGCACTTAGTGATGCAGGCAAGAAAGAGATCCACCCCTGAGGTCCGAGATGCAAAGGCATGGACGAGGCGCGTGCACCTGCCTAACGAAGCAAGACAAGGGCCACTTCTCTGCTGCTCAAATATGTAAGAAACCTCAAGCCCTGCATTCACAGAAGAGCATCAGCAAACAAACAAGCAAACCTGCTCAAATTAGTCATGGACATGACGTGGGGCACACTCACTTCCAAAGAATTGACCCCCTCGCCTCCCACCCATCCCACGCCTCCCTCCTCTGCCTCTACCGCCATCTTCATTGTAGTATTGATTGTTGCCACCCTGCCAGCTGTCATAGTATTGGGAACCGCCTCCCCGTCCGCCTCCGCTGTGGCCCCCACCCTTGTAACCACCCCTGTAGCCCCGATCTGAGTAGCCGCCGCCATCTGCATGGGTGCAAGCAAGCCCTCAAGTGTGTGCACCTTGAAGAACAAATAAGCTTGGAAGCAAGCATGCACACAGGCCTCCGCATTCACTTGTTTGAGACAAGTTGGGAATGCTGGCACCTGGACATCTTTAAACATGCTTTTGCAAATGTCTGCATGAGCAAATCAACAAGCACAGAGCGTTCGCGCTTGCGCTTAAAAGTTCAAGGAGTGCAGGCAGCCGTTTTCCTGGAAACCTGTATCTTTCAGCACCTTGCTTGCAAGTGCACGCATATGATTGTTTTCCACCACCAAGTGGATTAGCTGCATGCCTGTGGAGCTTCAATGCCTCTGCTCCAGCCTTTATGGTGATTGTAACATTCATAATGTGTTTTCAAGTGAAAAGGACACAAGAGAGTGTGTGTTGGATGCATAAAAGCTCATGTTGCGCTTTACTGCATACATGTACATAATTCCCGTTCCCTCTTTGTGTTGCGTGTTGCACAACGTAAAGTATATGTGCATTTCATGTTGCTTGTGCACATTCGTGTGCATGACTTCACGCACGTGACAGTACATGACATGATGCCTGCATGATCGTGTGTGTTTGTGTGCGCGTGTATGTGTCTGTGCATGTGTGTGTGTGTGTGTGTGTGCGCGCGTACACGTGTGCGTGCTTGCGTGTGTGCGTGTATGCGTGATGTGTTAATGTGTGTATCAGTGTGTATATGTGCGTGCTTGCGTGCATGTGTGTCTCAACGTGTAGATGTGTGTGCAAGCGTGCGTGCGTGCATGCGTGTGCGTGTGGATGTGTATGTGTGTGTGTGCGCGCGCGCGTGTGCGCTTGTACGCTCGTGCATGTGCGTGAGTGTGCGTGCGCGCATGTGTGTGAATATGTGCGAGCTTGTGCGCATGCATGTGTTGTGTGTGTGTGTGTGTGTGTGTGTGTGTGTGTGTGTGTGTGTGTGTGTGTGTGTGTGTGTGTGTGCGCGCGCGCGCGTGTGCGCGCACGCTCGTGTGCGTGCGTGCTGCGCACGAGTACTCTTACGATACATGACACATGATGTTCATCTCATGCATGGACATGCAAAAATGTGCTCACCAAATTGGCCCCCCCCTCTCCCTCCCCGATGCCACGAACTGCTGCCTCCTCCCCGATGCCATGTGTTGCTGGCCCCACGTCCTCTATAGGATGGCTGGCCATCATAGTAGTCATTTCCGAAGCCAGACATGGCGCTATCAAGAAACAGAGCAACAGGGGTCCGCCATGCTCACGGATTCACTGCATCTCTTCAATAGTTATTTAAATTGGAATGTGACATTATAAAAAGCAGAATGTGTGGACAGGGAAATTTCCTGTATCTTATCCACCTCAGCAGGTGTCACGAGTAAAGCAGAGGCGGGTAGCACCAGAAGATCTGCTGCTGCTGCTGGGCAAGTGGACAGCTGACATGAGTGAAAACATGGGCTCTAGCTCTGATGCTCCTCCTGAAGAAGAGAGGCTTCACGAGCAAGGGGCAGGAAGCAGGCTTCAAGGGTTGCAAAGAGGCGTTTGGCAGGGAATTCAGGAGGCCAAATGCAGCGGAACAGCATGCGTGCGGAAGCTTGTTGAACTGGTGCAGGTGAGGGGAAGCAGAGGACTACGTGGGCAATTTGTTTTCTTGTCCCTACAAAGGGAGCAGTACTTGTACGCAGCACTTGCTCAGATTTTGTGAAGAACTCCCAGTGTACCACAATTGTGTGGCACAAGAGCAGCGGAGCAGCATAACACGACTTTGTGGCAGAGGAGCACAGGGGATTTTTGTGATGCACCTACTTTCTTACCTTACCCTTGAACAGGGGCGTGCAGCAGTGCTGCCTGACGAGCCTCTGTGGATGCTTGGCACTTGTTATGGGGTGACTGACCAGGAAGGCCAGCGAGAAATGCTGCCCCCAGAGGTATACCACCTTATCCCAGTTTGTCCCCGCTGGACACGCTGTTGCAGCCAGCTTTGCTTTGTATGCCCTTTGGCCCACACTTTAGATGCTGATGGCTTAATTTGTATGCCTGCTTTATTCAGATCCTGGAAGCCTTCGGGCGTGACTTTGCCTCTCGAGTTTGGTGTACCTATCGCAAGAACTTCCCTTCATTAGGTGGGCTGAGGCCATGGAAGGACCAGTTTGTATTGCTGTCAAGTGCATATCATTGTCACTGAGCACACATGTCAGGCTGCCTGTGTGTGTTGCATGTGTAATATCTGCCTCTACATAGTGACCATGAGCCATGATTGTATTCAGCACGTGCGGGCATGCACTCTATTGTGCTAGGAGCTGAAGAGGGAAAGGAGGCAGTTATTTTGGCAGAGCGTGACAGTCACTTGCACTTCACCTTCAGTGATAAGCGGAGAGCGGAATATCGATGTAGAATCAATCAGTGAAGAATTACAGTACTTTTTGAAGCAGGCCCTCCTTTATGAAAACCCAGCGAAATGTGATGCATGCAATCATGCAGGAGTGTTCCAACTTGTCAATTTGGTCTCATGTGGTGTGTGTGTGCGTGTGTGCGCGGAGCGATCATGCAGTGTGGCATACAGCCTTTCAGATGAGTCAGCTTGTACTTGCCTGTCATGCAATAAGGGCATTCATGAAACAAGGTTCAATGACTTGCGCATAACACATATGTGAAGCAATGTTTGCTCGGCAGGGGAGAGCCTACTCACCAGTGATGTGGGCTGGGGCTGCACCCTGCGCAGCGGCCAGATGCTTGTAGCAGAGGTAAGGCAGGACAAAAGCTCTAAATATGGCGCAGTACCCCGGTGGGGCTCTTCCATTTCATTTTGTTTGACAGCCTGTGCACAGCTTTCTTCTGCCTTGTCTCTCTTATGTAGTTGGAGATGGGCAGAAGTTCTGTTCTGATCTCTGGTGAAAAAAGCTTCCATCCCTCCGACCTCTTTACGGCAGGCACTGTCTCGGCATGTGCTTGGTCGTTGCTGGATGCGTGACCCCTCCCAGGCTGATCCTCGCATGCTGTCCTTGCTGAGCCAGCTCTCTGACAGCCCCAGTGCCCCGCTCTCCATCCATCAACTCTGTGCTGCGGGGGCCAATCACGGGTGAGCTGTGGCCATATCATGCCCTCGCGCGGACTGGGCTTGGAAGCGATATGCTGATGGTGGCCTGCCTGTCCGCCCTTGCTGCTGCCTGCCTGCCTTCCTTGGCACACATGTCCATCCATCTTTAAGGTGGAAGATGTCAGCACTTCCACTGCCTCCAGCCCCCTACATGCTCTCCCTTCTCTTCCTTCCTGCTACCCTCTGCTCAGCTGGCTACCTGGGATATGCATGCGTGCGTGCAGGATCCAGCCTGGGAAGTGGTTAGGCCCCTGGGTGCTGTGCAAAGCCCTGGGCGCCCTGTTCAGCAGGGCACAGCCATGGGGTCTGTCTGTGCATGTAGTGTGTGACCCCTCAGGAGGGGGGGCACCTGCACTGGACATGCGGCATGTGCGCTCCTTGCTCCCACAGCCATCCCCGCCACCACCACCACCACCACTGTCTCCCACAACAACAGGCTTGGCATCAGTAGCAGCATCAGTAGAAGCAGCTGCGGCTTCTGCCCAGGGAGGAGCTCTTCTGCCATTGGCCCCTGCGCATGCAGCTGTAGGGAGCATTAGGCGAGGGGAGGGGGAGAGTAGCACGCAGGCACATGAGCAGCAATCCTTGCGAACGCCACGTGGCGTCAGGAGCACTGGACCAGAGGAGTCAGCTGAGGGTCAAAGAGCACTTGCGTCACTGCAAAGCGATGAGAATGCAGGTGCTAATAGTTGTGCTGGGGGTGAAGCAGCTGCAACGCCTGCCCCAGAGCACAGCCAGGCTACAGCACAAGGGGGTCAGGCAGCTTTTGCATGCCCCTTCAGCGCTTCTGACCAGGAGGGGCCCATTAAGAGGGGGCAAGATGCGGAGTGTGCATGCACTGCTTTAGAAGAGGCACGCAACCAGACAGGCCAGCACAGTGGGGACGCCTGCTTCCAACAGGATGGTGCACGTGGCTTTGACAGCAGGCAACTGCCCGACAGCCAGTGTCAAGCCCCTCTACAAATCCAAGCCCAGCAAACACAGCAGCAACAACCCCACCGTCCAGGCCTGCTCCTGCTAGTACCGCTCACGCTGGGTGTCGATAAGGTGGGTGCACAGAGCACATGTGCCATTGGAAGCCATCTGATGTGCGTGGTGGCTATTGCCGTGCGCACATTGGTGTTAGCCAGTGTGTGTGTGTGTGTGTTTGAGAATGAGGAATAACATATACTTGCCCCATCCATCTCCTTTCTTTTCAAGGATTCTTGAGTGACAAGCCGTACAAGTTGCCCAGCCTTGACAAGCAAGCCCTCTGCAAGTCCCTGGATGAGGCTGAAACTTCCAGAGTAAAGCTCTCTGGTTGCGCATCCATGCTGTTAGCAATGCAAGAGCACATTTTGTGTCCCGTCTGATCGTAAGCCAGGGAAGCCAAACGGGATTTCTTGAAGTGAGTGTGGTTGCAGTGTCTTCCATTCTTCATGCGCATACCTCTGTCTAGCGATTTGTCTGTGCTTAAGCAACTTGCATCAACTGTTCGAATCTGAATGTGGGCTTGGGCTGATAAAGGCGTACTTGATGATCCAATTGGTGCTGTTCTTGCTGCTGGTGTCGTGCATTTCCTGTGCAAAAAAACACTGAGGCAGCCCATTCTAAGTTGTGCTTTTTCTCATTGTGTCACCTGGCCTTAAAAACTCGACTTAATGCTATGACACAGAGGTCTTTGGTTCCCTGGCATTGTTATGCGTTTCCAAGATGCCACTCCTTGTGCATGCCCCTACCTGGAAAGTTCAGAGCAGGGACCTGATTTCCCCATAATTTCACCATGGCAGCTGGAATAGTACTGTCCAACAAAATGGACTGTTGTAAAGCCTTTCTACAAACATGAACGCTGGAGGGGCAATAAAACAAATGCTGGGTAGGTACCTAGAAGGTGCAAAGGAATTCAAGGATGCCTGTTGCCACTGTTGAGGATGTATGCAACGAGGGCGAGAAGGTCAAGGGAGCGGAAAGCATGGTTGGTGAACTTGATGGAATTCACCTGTTGGTTTTGGGCGGGAAGGGCCCTTGATTTGAGAATTGTATGCCAGAGGTGGACACTCCTGGGTGTCCCCACGGCTGACCCCCCCCCCCCTGCCTAGGCAAACCAGTAACATCAACTTGCAACCACATTGCTTGCCCATTCCTGCATATTTTTAGGGACTGAAAAGTGCCTTGGATAGCTGTTTGTGAGGTCTGCGAGCAAGTGGTAAGAGGGTGCTGTGGGGTGCAGTGTGTAGCCAGCAGGAAACTGGGAAATTTTCTGGAAAAGCCATGGAACCTACGCTTTGGACTTCACCCCCCAGACCAAGTTGCTGCAAACTCAATTTTGACTTCATGAATGGTTGTATGGTGCAAAATTGGTTGGCAAACCTGGTTTCAAAATCTAGGATGGTGCAGAGAGGGGCTGAGGAGATACAGGAGGGGGCTGCCAGACATAGATTGGACCCCCTCACCAAAAAAACATGGGCAGGTCAAGCTGAGGATTCAAACTTATTGAACATACACTAAAAGTCATCTGCTCTTGTTTTATGAGCCTCGTGCACCAGCTGTCTTGTGTGCACCAGCTGTCTAGTGAGCACCAGCTGTCAGGTTCGAAAGTTTGACAGGTTCGGCAATATTGCCTTCCTGGCGGGCCAGCTTTGGGGCACATTTACTCTTTGTTATTCAATGAATGACCTGTCTAATTTTGAGGCAGTTGTTTCACACAGCTTAAGCGACAGCAGCTGTTGCAGAGATTTTATTAGCAGGAAAAAGCACCCTGCAGCAGCTTGGAGAGCCTGCCTCACCCAAACCTACATCAAGACATGAGGAAGGGTATCCTGCACACAGATGGCTGCAGCAGAGTGCTCTGAACGTCTTGTGGGTGGCAAAGGGTCTGTCATGCATGCATGCAACTCAGCTGGCCTGTATTGTGCACTCCAACACTCAAGGAGCATTAGCAAGAGTCAACAGGGTCAAAAGGCACGCGGTTGGAGCTTGGGCATGCCACTGCAGCACACCTAATATACCCCCTGCATGTTTGTCACCAAATTGCAAAAAGTTGGACAGCTGACCATGTGCTGTTCCGAACCTTGCAGGCCCTGTCCTGTAGGGTGACTTTAAACGCCTGTTGAGGCCAGGAAGGGTTCCAGGGGTTTAGATTCAAGGACTGAGGAGCAGTGCATGTCAATGTGCTCAAACAAGGGCATGCGGGCACCATGCTGGATCCCCATGCCAAGTATTTTGTCAGGACAATCCTAAAGGCACAGTCATTCGTTTTGTTCAGGCAGCACACTGTTGGATACCTTGTGATGCAAAGATAGGTTTGCAACAACGACACAAAAGACGTTGCATGGTTGGTCAGGGGTGGGCTCGGACGTGCATTGTTTTGCATGTTTTGCCACATTTATGACAAGTCTTTGGCAAAGGCAATAATTCCATACTTTTTTTCTCCTGCTACCATGTCAAATTGTGACAAGCAGCCATGGCAATTTTGTCGCATGGAAACAGCTTTGCCCGTCTTCTATGGGACTTCTGGTGCATGGCTGTGGCCTAAATTGACAGAAATTCAACACTTTCACTGAAAGTTTCAGAAACAATTGGCCTGTTTGACAACCGTTTCCCCAAATTAGCACCCATGGACGGAACAGACTTTACTCATGCACTCATGCAAAAGCTGTCAACTTTTGCCCAGGACCAGGTCTGAAATTGCAGGATGGGTGTGATCTAAGGTATGATCAGATTGGGTCATTCGCGGGATTGGGAGTTACCGATCGCATACATACTCGTCCAAGCGCGTTCGTCTCGCGTGTATCCCAGAATTTGAGGCCCGTGTGGGGAGGGTAGGAGGGATTTCCAGAGGGGTTGTGAGTCCCCTCCCCCAAACCCCTTTGCTCCCCCCCAAGGCCTTAAATATATCTTCAACATTCCAAATAAGTAGAAGCTTGAGTGGGATTGCATTTCATTGGTTCAGCCCGGGGCATAGAAGGGAGAGACATTGACAGGAGAGTGCAAGCATGCAAGCTGTGTGAGCATGTTTCTCTGGCAGCACTTTAAGAAATTCCAGACTGTGGAGTGGCCATGTGTGCAGAAACTGTGGACAGAGAGAAGATGAGGCCATCGCAGATGTTCAAAGGGCACGCAGGACCTGGCATGGACCAGGTTGCTGACACCCAGGGTATCAATGGCAGGAGGATGAGGGGCAGGAGCAGGAGGGATTGGGGGGAGGGAGGCACTGTGATGCTGGGACTGGCTCATGACACGCTGGCATATGTGGGCCTGCAAGTACCCTCACCTACGAATATAACCGCGCACACAAGACTGTCTACTCTTCTGGTTGCGATTTTCAGGCTACTTTTTTACCGTTTTTAAAAATTCAGGAACAATGAATGACCCATCCCTGGGTATGATTTCAATTTCTGGGGCGCCCAGATCACCCCTGGGCCAGGATTTAAAATGCCAAGTATGCAGCCCACCATACTTACCAAATGTACCATGTCCAAATGTACACCTGTTTTCAAAATTTTATTGTCAAGTTTTGGTCCGGCACCTGAACACCACTAAAATGTTAACACCATCCGTCAACCGCTTTACCAATCCGCAACCTCACAAGTCAAAAATTATTTCTCTGTGATTTGCAACTCTCTGGTGCGAGTCAGCCAGTTTCTGCCCAAGACTGGAAGGGAGAGCAGAAATTGGCAAAAAATGATGTGAGCCACAGAACGAAGCAGCTTGCCAATTCTCAATCAGACCACTGTTTGACCCCATTTGTTTTTTGTTTGATGCACTGTCCTGGTCCGCAACTCTGTGCTAGTTGTGGGGCAGTGTAACACTTGTGATAAGGTAGAGCCCGGAATGCAAAGGCCATTGTGGTCCTTACATGATCGTCACAGGCAGAGTGTAGCAGTGTGGACAAGCAGACAGAGGTCCCTCCTTCTATGCCCACAACCTGCCCCGTGTGAGCCCCCCACCAGCATACTCCCCCAGTGTCCCCCTCCAATCTGGCATTGCAGCATGCTTAGACAACCCAAGAGTAGCTCAAGTCCAGGAGCAAATCGTCACGCGGTGCAAGTATGGAAATCCACCTTTTCCTGCCAAAATGAGTGCGAAGCAGCCCCTGAGCCCTACACAGCACCTCCACATGCCAACTTTCCATCAAAAATCTATGATTGAGACGTTAAAACATGCTTGGCATCCTCAAGGTAGGAGTGTTCACACCCGGACCAAGTTCCTCCAAACCCATTTCTGACTTCATGAGCGGTTTTGTGGTGCAAAACTGGTTGGCAAACCTGGTCTCAGAATCTGGGATGGTGCAGTGGCTGGGGAGGTACAGGAGGGGGGTATCCAGACATGAATCAGACCCCCTCTCCAAAAAACACGTGGAGCTCGAGCTGAGCAATCAAACTTATTAAATGCAAATTAAATAAGTCCATCTGCACTTGTTTTATGAGCCCCAATGCACCAGCTGTCAGGTTCAAAATTTTTACAGGTTTGGCGATATCGCCTTCCTGACGGGCCACCAACCTCGCCGGTTTTGGGGCATGCTTGCTCTTTGTTATTCAATGAATTATTTTGAGGCAGCGACTCCACACAGCTGCAGCGACAGCAGCTGTTGCAGAGGTTTGACCAGCAGGAAGGAGCGCCCTGGAGCCAGCAGCAGCCCCGAGAGCCTGCCCCGCGCTGCACCAGACCTGCACTAAGACATGAGAAGGGCATCTTGCACACAGATTGCTGCAGCTGCGTGCTGTGGACATGCTGCATGGGTGGCAAGGGGTACGTCGCACATGCGCACACCCCAGCTGGCCTGCACTATGCACTCCAGCACTCAAGGAGCATAAGCTAGGTCAATAAGGTCAAAATGCGTGCTTCAAAGCTTGGGAACACCACTGCTGCACAACTGACACACAACACCCTGCATGCTCATCACCAGAACGCAAAACGCTGGACAGCTGACCATGCGCTGCTCCAAACTTTGCAGCCCCTGTGTCGTTGGGCTGCTATGGGCACGTGAGTACGCAACTGCTTACCATTCCCTGCACACATATACCCTTGAAAAATAAGCACGTTTCCACGACCAGGCACCCACACACCTGCACGTTCCCAATTTCCCACACACACAACCCCTTCATAATACCATGCTAGACCCCCATGTTGAGTTTCGTGCTAGAACAACCATCCTGAAGGCCCCTTATGCTCCAAAACCCATTTTCTTTGTCAGCACTTGGGCAAATGAGCACCCCAAAATGAGGGTCATTCTGGAAGTCATCCGTTTTGGTCAAGCAGCACACCGTTGGATACCTTGTGATAAAAGAAGAGGTTGGTTACAAAAAATATTGCATGGTTGGTCTGGGGTGAGCTCAGATGTGCGATTTGTGCACTTTTTTACCACATTTATGGCAAGCAATGGCCCCAAAGGCGACATTCTTATCCTGTTTTTCTCCTGCTACCTCATTATATAACAAGCAGCCATGCCAATTTCGCACTTGGAATTAAGTTTGCCTGTCTTTTATGGGGCTTCTTGGGAGTGGATGTGGCCAAAAATCTGGCATTTTCAGGCACAGAATGCCTACTTGACAACAGTCTTCCCTAAATAGCACATCCATGGATAGGTTTTTACTTCAATCATCCACCTATGCAAAAGCTGTTAAGATTTGACCAGGTCCAGGTCTGCTATTGCAGGATAAGTGTGATCTGAGGCATGATATCGATTTTTGGGGCACCCAGATCAGCCCCTGGGCCAATTTTCGAAATTCCAAATATGCAGCCCTCAATATTTACCAAATGTACACATATTATCAATTTCTGAACTCGTTTGGTGAAAGTCGCCTCAGGGGGTGAACAGCCCTACAAGGTCAGCTCAGCCATGCTATGTGTGAAAATGAGGAGTTAATGCCCCGCTGCAAACTCGGTATGCAGAGCGGTCGAGGGTGTCTAAATTGGTACTTCTGCATGAAAAAAGTAAGAGCGGCGGCTCTAGGATTGATCCAGGGCATTTTAGGTCATTTTTGACCATTTCCAAAAACAATGGGTGCCAAAATGCCTGCTCTGGCCCAAATTTTGCCCATGTTTTGGCTCTCGGGTAGGTTTGATTCAATCCTAATCCTTTGGAGTGAAAAAAAGGGGTGGCGGATTTTGGTCCATAGCACTTAGAGCATGGTCACCTGTGCGCATTTGCTAGGCAAAAATGGTGCAAACAGGGAAAACAGGCAAGCACAGTGTTTGGCCACAACCTGAGTATGAGAACTTTTTCAGCATGCTTTCAGGTATGCCTGCCAAGCTTGGGGGCCCAGATAAGCAGGGAATGGCAAGCAGTGACAGCTGTGGGTCAGTGCACATTTTGAGTGGCTTGATAAAAGATTATTAATCTTACCCTGGCAAAATTGTCGCGATGGCAGAAGGTGCAGTGGTTGCTCAGCTATGTTAACTCGCCATTTGCCCTGCCAAAATTTGGGTCCGGGGAGCGATTTTCTGGACCCCCACCCCAGCCCCCCAGACCCCCCAGGATGTGCTCCTGATGAAGTGCCCAGCCATCGCTGCTGGTCAGGCAAGCCGGGGGACGATCTCCTGGAGACCCCATTTTGGCAGGGATTTTGCCTGGTTTCTGGCCACACACCCTGGGCACCCCCCGGCAGAAACTGAGCATGCAGAGTTGCTTAGATAGGTCTAGACAAAGGTCCTGCATACTCAGGTTTGGCTGGTTGCAGTGGGACATTAACTCAAACCTACTTGGCTGACCCGACAAAAGGTACACAAAAGTGCTTGCAAAACGCATGAATAGCAACACTAGTAGGTAGGGTCTGGCTGCGGAAACGGCCTCCCCTATTGCTGGATGTCCTTTTTCCCGACCTCCTTTCTCATACCCAACCATGCTCACCAATATCATTTCATATAATATCAGGTTTACCAAAAGATGAAATTTGAAGGGCCCTAGATCACTCTCCTGGCCTGAGATCACCCAAAAACAACCCACAGGTCCATTCTTGTACCATTTTTCATTCCCAAAACTAGGCAATTGGAAACCTCCATGTACCATGCTAACATCTTGCATTTTCAAAACGGAAAGAGGAAAACCTCCTGTGCTAGTATATCATTAAGGGATATGGCTGAAATGCTGTATCTGACCAATCACAGGGTCTTTTCACTCCATTTTTTTGCACTGATTTTTTTGTTGCAAAGACTCCAAATCGCTGAAATCATCAAATGTTAAGCGCAGTGGGTGACCTGGAATGCAGATTTGGTGGTGAAACAAAGTTCACGCCGCGGCTGATTAGGCATACAGGCCGAAACCTGGACAGCTCATGAATTAGTGCATTTGATGCATTTTTGCAACCAAACATGAGCATCTTGCAAAAGCCTGTTTTGGGGGGAAAGTTGTCCACCTAAGACTGCATGCACCGATACTTTGAATTTGCAAGTTGGTTGGTGTCCTCAGTGAAAGCGCTTACTTAGCGACATGAGCTGAGCAGTTGCATTGCCTTTGCCGCTTGTGCCAGTTTGATGAGCTCTAGTGTGTCCAGTTCCTTGATGGTGTGGACGTGTGTTTTTGTGTGTGTGTTCCTGAAGCTAAGGAGCCCATCTAGTCCGCTGTCTTCACTGCTTGCCCAGGTCAACTCTCTGTACTACCCCCAGCTTCAACAGATTTTAACCTTCCCACAGAGTGTGGGCATTGTTGGGGGCCGCCCCAGCTCCTCCCTGTACTTCCTAGGCTTCCAAGGGCAGCACCTGCTGTACCTTGACCCGCACCATGTGCAGGTGAGCTTTGTGCATCTTGCCCACCCTATCATCCTGCATAAGCAAGCACCTTTGGATGCCAGAATGCTCAATTCTTTGCCTGTCTTAAGCATAAATCGTCTGTACTCTCCCCACTCAGCCACCTGCAACTGCCATCCAAGCAAGGGGTCCTGTCCCAATGATTTTGCAGCCTGCAGCTCCACTGCCAGAGGCAAGCAGTTCCTACTTCACTGACAGCGTACAGTTGCTGCCAATCTCCAGCATGGATCCCTCCATTGCAATGGGTTTCTATTGCCAGCATGCAGGTGTGTGTGTATGCCCTTGTCCATGTTCTTGTTCTTGTCCGTCCCTGTATCCTTGGAAGTGCCATGGTGATTTGACACAGCAATTTTGCTTCTGTTGTTAAGTATCTTGGAGTGTGTTGAATTGGCAGTACAGACAATTCTCTATTGCTGATCGCAGCAATAATTGATCAGCAAAGCAGCTTGCACCCTCTTTACAAAGTAAGTGTGCTTCCTTGCAGGTGACCTGGAAGATCTTTGCTCCCGCCTTACCCACTTAGCATCCATCCATCATGCTGCACCACTTTTGACAGTGGATTCAAGTGGACGCCAAGCATCAGATGTAAAGCTCATAGACATGTTTTCTGAAGGTCTTGATTGTGGGTCAGACCTGGGAAACAGGCAGCACGAGGGTTGGGAGGTTTTGTAATATTACTGTACATTTATAAATGCGCTTCGCCTTGTCTTCCGCGCAATGTATCATGATGTGAAGCTCTCGCATGCAAAGGTACGGAAAATGGTGTAAGTATTAAGATGTGGGATTTTGTAAATTCACATTTTCTCTCATGCAAATACACTTGCCTTGAATGCCAAGACCAACGTCATTGGTTTTAGGCCTGTGTTTTTGGTTTTGAAACCTGTTTCGGCAATAGATCTGTAAACAATTTTTGTTACTAGGGCGTTGTGTAGAGTACCACAGATGCCTGGCTTTTGCACTCACATCTAGCCTAGAGGATCCCTCAACTAGACACCGCACCATAAGCCTCAATCTCCTCGCTAATCAAATAGCGGACCTCAACTCTTATCTACAGCCTATCTTACAAGGTTTACAAGGATAAGGCCTTCAGTCAAGAAGTGCGACTGCTAGCCTGCTCATAAAAAAAGCAATTAATTCATGAAGGAAAAAAGGAAGTCGTTGTTCTGGTTTAAAAAAGCAGACACATCATGACTCTTGGAGATCCTGCCTGTGAGTTACAACCTAATGAGTTACAATGGGGTTTGACCTTCAGCCAGGTAGTTTGGCTGCTCGGTCTGCTCAACTGTTCCAACTGCACAAAAAATATCCATGAGATCGGAAATAAAACGATAAGTGTCATTAGTTTGCTTCTGCAAGAAATGAATAGCATCCTCAGAGCTAGCTTGAGAATAGTAGAAAGTGCCTGAATCGTCCAGAAAAATTGTATAAGACCAGGGGAAGTCAGAAAATAACTGTGGATAAGCCCTTCGAAGAGAGCACACAGAAGCGCAAGAACAAAGGAACACGGCATGCTTTTCATCTTGGAGTCCTTGTTCACATTTATCACAAGTTGATGTGTGCTCCTGCCAAAGTGATGTCTCAACTCTTAAAGTATGAGCATGTAAGCGAAAACGTGCTATGTTTCTTAGCGTGCGCTTGCCCAAATCAAGATGCAAATACCTGGGGACAGAAAAGGGCGCACCATGAACAGACAAGGGTCTCAAAGGAAGTGCCATCCAGTGATGATATTTGGCTAATTTGTTCGTGTGGTCACCATGTTCTGCCAAGGCATCAGCATTCCACACACCTCGCAGCCTTTTTCTCAGATCAACAACAAACTCCCTCATGACTATAGGCTGCCTTGACCGAACACAATGAGTAAACACGTTGCACCTGTCCAAGCCTGTGCAGGCAGCCAAAAATTCTGAAGTCCAACATTTATGGGAGAGACTGCTCATTTCAACATCTGCTTGCAGTACCTTACTGAGTGTAGTGCTGTTGCTGCGCAGTAAAGCATTGTAAAACCTAACTGCTGCACGAAACCAATAGAACTGTAAAGGTTCATGCCCACACTCGCGCAGTACAGACCAATTAGGAGTGGTGTGCTTTACCCCAAGGATACGCTTCAATAAGCACAGATGTACAGTTTGCAAAGGACAGTCCATTTCAGCTCCTTCTTTCATAAATCGAGTGCCCCAAATCTGGCATGCATACATGCTAGCAGGGAGAGCATATGCGTTAGTCAGCCAGAGCATGGTATGCGGCCTGTCTGTCAGGCGGTGCTCAGATGCGAATTGCCTAATCCGTCTGCAACCAGCTAGGAAAGGGGCACACATATACTCTGCAGTGGCTTGCGGGTTGCATTGTTTTTTGAACAGCATGCCTAAATACCTAAAAGAATCTGCACACGCCAAACGAGCTCCACCTAACGTGAAAGCTGGCACATTATCACCCTTTGAATTAAAATGCACAATCTCAGACTTGGCAGTATTGATCACCAACCCTTTCCGCTGAGCATACGTATGTAGCCTATCTAACATCAGTTGGAGCTGATCAGGAAGGTTACTAGTGAGGCACAAATCGTCTGCATACAGCATGTGGGTGACTCGAACGTCCCTAGTGCCTGTAATAGCCCCTTGCACATTTTCTGCCAAGCAGTCCACGTCATTGATGTACAAGGAGAACAACAAAGGGGAAAGCGGGCAGCCTTGCTTAACTCCAAAATGGGGGCGCACACGAGCTTGCTTGCAGCCATCCACCAAGATATACTCATCATTAGCATACATGCTTTTAATGACAGCCAACAGGCACGCAGGCATACGAATGCGCTGCAGGTGAGTCCAAAGGGCTTCCCTAGGAATTGTATCGTAAGCCTGCTTGAAATCAATAAAAGCTGCATGCAGCCTTGGGGATGCATTTGGGCGCTTGACCTGAGCAGCATGCTGCAAGTGCCGCAAAATGAAAATGGGCTGCAAAGTGTTACGGCCAGGATAGAAACCAAATTGAGTGTCTGGAATCTTGTTTTTATCTTTACACCACCCAGTGACCACCTCCCTAAGAACGTTAGCATACAGCCTGTACAAGGTGCCACTTACTGCGAGCATGCGATAATTCCCTGGGTCCAGCACAGAGCCCTTCTTGTAAAGAGGAGTTATCTTAGCCACTTTCCAACAAGCAGGAATCTCAGCCCTCTCCATCATGGCAGCAAACAGACGTGCAATGTAAGGAGCCAAAACATTCATCCTATCCGTGCCTCTACCATTAACTGCTGGGACCCTCTTTTCAGCGTACTTAATGAAGGGTGCAGCAACAGCATCAAAACCAGGGGATGTCCTAGCATTCAACTTACGCATGTGCTCGCAAACAATAGGGTACAGGGCAGCTGCATCAGGCAGTTCCATCACATCAGGTTCAGGCATCCACCGAGACTCAGCACCTTGACGGAAAAGCTGCTCAGGAGGCGGGTTGTTGCGCCCCAGGGGCACTGCCATATCCCGAGCTGGAGCTCCAGAGTTGCCAGTCCAACGTGCAGCAACCCGCTGTGCCACCCCACGCATGGCTCCAATAACGGACTCGACCCCTCTGCTAATGCTGTCCCACATTCCAGGCCTGCTACTTAAGGTGCTTTCAGGGCAGCTACCCATGGGGCTTGCTTGTTGATCAGGGATGTGAGGAGCGTTTCTTGCTGGACAAGTGGGGTGCCTGCCCACAAATCCGTTGGTATGCAAGGCGGCGTCCTGATAGTGTGTGCTTTCAGGGCAGCTACCCATGCCATGCATATGTGCTGCTTCTCTATTTGAAGGAGAAGAGCAATTGTTCATGCGGGCACCAAAATGATGCTGTAAGTAAGAGTTCCAGCCGTCCGCTGTAATGGGAGTCTGATGGGTGCTCCTGGGCTTCCTAAGCATTTCATGAATGTCAGGCCTGTGTCTCTTCAGCCTGTCCAAGAAAACTGCTTTCTGGTACTTCTCACATTCTGCCTGTGAGAACAAGGGAGCATATTTCCTGCGGAGAGAAACCACCTGGGGATGTGTGCAATGAAAGAGGATATGTTGTTCATCCTGGACATCATCATCAGCCGCACAAAGGTCACAGTTTGGGAATGACCTGTGATTCAAAGTTGCTGTCTCATATCGAAGGGTGTGAACACAGAGTCTAAATTGAGCCACGCTGCGAATGACATCATGGGGGAGGTCAAGGAACATGTATTTGGTGAGACTGTAGGGAGAATGCATAACTGAGGCCCTGTTTGCAGGAGGAGCGCACCACTGATGATAGGTCAAGCATTTACTGTTGCGCTCTCTTGGGTGTGTGCTGGAAAAAGGTCACAGGTTACAGGAAAAGTGTGTGCTGGAAAAAGGCGTCCAATATTGTAGATGCCTGGTCCTGAGGTCCACCACAAAATGACTGAGATGAATGGGCTCACAATTCAGCAGCTTCTGTTTGAAAATGTGGGAGTGAACCAAACCATCCATGGCTGACAGAAAATGGGAGGACCAACAATCGTCAGGTCTCGAGCTCAGCCGCATGTCAGCCTGCAAAATCTTTTTCATTATGGAGCTGTTGCATTGGGTCAGGGAGTTGTAAAGACGCATTGCTGCTTGGAACCTATCTTACCAAACGAGAAGGAACCGATCTGCACATAAGACGCCAGCTCAACTTTTGCATGCGTGCCCGCCAATTGACCAGTATCCACTCTAGTAAGCTCCACCTCATGAAACACGAGGAAATTGTGTTCCACGAGGGCTTGGACCTCATCCATAAAGCCCTCTCCCTGCTTAAACCACCTCCCGACCTGCACAAACCACCTCCCCGCAATCTCTCCTCCCTAAGAACCTGCATAATGCAACCCCTGATGGGTTCTGGAATTAATGGAATCCATGAACTCACTTCCCCGTGTAAGACTCACATCATCACAGTAGCTTAGCTACAAGGCAAAGAAAAGAAAACTATGTAGGCAGAGAAATCTCTCCCTACATCAAATAAGGAAAAGGAGACACAAGGTATACAAGGTTTACAAGGGAAAAAGGCCTCAGTCGAGACGTGTGACTGCTAGCCTGTTCATAAACTTTGCATTGAATGCACATTATAACATGAAGGAAAAAAGGGAAGTTTGTGGTTTTCCTGGTTTAAAAAAATAGCCAAATCCTTGGAGTTTCACTTGGTGAATGGTATAATGAAGTGTCCAGTCATGGAAGAGGGCACACACGTGTAGTACGGATGAGAGAGCAGAGGAGCACAAGCCAGAGCAGAAGTCCCACCACACGGAACACCTTCAGCCTTAAGCAGACTCTCTGTGAACGAGCACGACGCATGGACACCAGCCAACAAGAGCTAGCAGAGCAGTTTGGACAAGATACCCTGTCTGGAGCTCGCGTCCCAGCTGCTCCACACTTGCCCAATCACTAGCCCACCTTAAGCTGCAGGAGACACATTGGCTCCAAAGAGCCGTGAGTCCCCTCCACCATAAAACTTTAGAACAAGAAGTGTTTATGGGGGTCTGGAGGGTCACTGGAAGCACCCGGCTCCAGAACCTGGCTGTGACAAGCCAAATACTCTCAAGGCGTGTGCATGTAAACGAAAGCGCGCTTTGTTTCTCAGCATGTGCTTGCCTAAATCAAGATACCAATACCTAGGGACAGAAAAAGGCACGCCATGCACAGACAAGGGTCTCAAAGGAAGTGCCATCCAATGATACTTGGCTAATTTGTGCGTGTGTTCACCATGTTCTGCCAAGGCAGAAACAGTTTATACACCTAGAGCCTGTTTCTCAAATCAACAACAAGCTCCCTCGCGACTATCGGCTGCCCAGAACAAACACAGTGAGTGAATGTGTTGCACCTGTCTAAGCCTGTGCACGCGGCCATAAATTCTGCCTATGTAGTTTTTCTTCTTCTTTTCTTTCTTAACTTATTATTGAATAATGGGGGTGGTCACAAGTAGGTTTCACATTGCGGCTCACTAGACGCATGGGCCAAAACCTTGGCCGCCCAAACTCTTGTGCTGCAGACAAACATCTTGAAAACAGGCTACAACTGCAACCAAGCCTGGCCGGCCAACCAAGGTTTTGGCCCACCTGTGCTGGGAGCATGTAAAATAAAGTGTCCATTCTGGGGGTGAGTTGTCCACCTCTGGGAAACTCTCCCTATATCAATTAAGAAAGAGGAGACACATTGGCTCAAAAGAGCAGTGAGTCTCCTCCACCACAAGGCTACAGACCTGAAAGTGCTAATGGGGATCTGGAGGCTTAGTGGAAGCACCCGGCTCCAGGACTGGCTGTAAGAAATGATTTTGTTTTCAATGGCCGGGCACGAAAAGAAAAGAAAAGAAAGGCTACGTAGGCAGAGAAAGCTCTCCCTTCATCAGATAAGGAAAAAGAGACACACTGGCTCAGAGAGCCGTGAGTCTCCCTCACCAGAAATGAGAGGGGAATTAATGTGGATCGGGTGGTTTTCTGGCAGCACGCTGCTCCAGGGCACCAGTGTTACAATGAGTGTTTTTATTTTCAATGGCACGCCTGGTAGAGGTAAGTTTGTGCGTAAATTGTACAGAATGGGCATAGAGTTTTCTTGCAAGTGTTTCAGATCTTTGTGAGTCAATCCCTGATTTTTTGAATTGATCAAAGGTATGGGCAGTATAAATAGTCCCACCCACACCCAGGAGAATTGGGTGGATAGTAATCTCTGCACCTTGGAGTTGTTTGCACAGTTTGCTGTGTTGTTACTGTGAGGCTTCTAGCTGGGCATTAGGCCTTGTATCTTCACAGTACTTGACTTCTATCGAGTGGATATGGCGGGCTGGAGTTGTGCTACTCCCCATACTGCGCAGTACTCGGTGTGAGGGTGGAGTGGGTGGTCTGTTTGGGTTAGTTGGGCAAGGAGTGACCAAGATTGCATCAGGGCGGCTGGAGTTGCGTCTGGTTTGAATAGGAATTATGGATTTAGGTACAGCACGATTAGACATTTGCTCAGGGACTTGCAGGTCGTGCTGGGCCAAACGGTTTGTGTTGCCCGCATCCAACTGCACAAGATTGGCTCCATAAGAGCCTTCACTGACCAGTTTCAAAATCATTCTGCACTCTTGGCAAGCAATATTGTGACGCTCAGTTACCATGTTACGCATGACGGGGCATTGGCAGCCATATAGGATGTGGAGAGCGCTATCCAAGTGATGGCAATCAGGTAAGGAGCATGTAAGGCTAGTGGATCTTTTACATCGGACAGCATGTTTCTGATCGTATAGGGTGCCTGTGCTGTATTGGAAGACACTGCGTTTCATTCAAGTTGAGAGTCTGGGCATATTCCAAAAGGCATTGCTCATGCTTTGGTTTACATGAGGTAGCAAGCTCTGGTAACAAGTGGAGTAGCCTGTCTTCCGGTCAGCGTAGCCCAGCTTGTGCTGAGAATGAGAAATCCCATAGCATTTTATGGGATTTCATAGCATTTTTAAGGTCTGGGAGGTGCCTTAGACGAAGAGAAGAAGGGTGGGATAGGGATGGCCTAGAATCTGTCTCTCGAGCCAGCCAGATTGTATTGTGGAAGGGGTTTCCTCCTGGGCCAGCGCTAGGGATTCCAGTATCAGTCAGGTTACCATCTTTGAGGGAGGCCTGGTATTTAGCAACCTGATCTGCGCATTCATTCCCAGCTAATCCAGCGTGAGACTTGACCTTGTAGAAAAAGATGATGATCTTGAGAGGCTCGGGCAAGACTTGAGATCCTCTTCAGAACATCTCCGTGCACGCGATGTTTATGCTTCTCTGGGTACAGGATTTGCTTTCTGAGTTGGTGAAGTAAGCTGAGGCTATCTGTGGCAATATGTGTGTAATCATGAGTGAGCGCAGCAGCAATGGCAGCCAGCTCAGCACCTCCTATGGTGTTGGTATTACCAGCACCATTAGGTTCAACTAGATTTTGTGAGTCACTCATAGGATGGTACGCACCAGCCCCTATAACTGTCTTGCCGTTCTGGACCTAGCAACTGCCGTCTGTGTAGGCCCAAGACCTCCAATCTGCAACTTTGAGCTGGAGGTTGGGATGGAACTGACCAGGAGCTTTGGCGGGAATGTCTGAGGCGGATCTCTTGGGGCCCTTGGAAATCTGTTTCATGTCTAAGGGGAGTTTCTCACATTTCCTTATTCCGAGCATCAGAATGTCTTGTATTCTGGATGGGGTAGTTATAAACGTCATTGATAATCAATTCAGCCTCTGGGATGGCTTCGGCTAGATCCTGAAGCCAGGTACGTTTCTGATTATTCAAGTGAACTCTTGCAGCCGCATTCCAGACTGCAATAATTTGTAGATCCCAGGTATGCTGGGGGAGGACAGCTTCCTGGCTGGCCCAGGGTTGGGGTTTGTCATAGGTAAGTCTGCTTTTTGGAACGGTGCCGAGCTTATAGCAAAGGTGTGGGTAAGCATTGAGGAGTTCTGAGTAGGGGGTGGTTATCATATGCCTGCCACTTGCTGGCAGAAGCATGAAGGTGGCTGTAGCCTCTGTATTAAGGACGGCAGAGTAGTCAGCATGCCGTAATGCTAGTTTCATGGCCTTCTCATCATAGATAGGGTGACAGATAGACATCCCAGAAAACCTGGAGGAGAGAGAATTGTAGTGGGCACCAAACAAAATGTCGCGGGGATCGGAGCCCCAGTAGTGATGGTAGTGAGCGTTATAGTCCAAAGGGGAGGCCATCTTTTCTTGGGTGACATGTGCCCATTTTTGGAAAGCAGAATGAATGTGAGGTGGGAGGGTTTGTGAGAAGGAATCTTTGATCTTTTTGCTTTTGTATTTGTCTTCCGATTTGTTTTTGTGGGCTAGGAGCCCCAGTATTTCGGATGCAAAGCTTGCTGGTGGGAGGCAGATGCCATCATGCAGACCTTCTGTTTTGGACCTGAGGAATGCTTTGAAAAGGACGTCAAATTCTTTAGGGGTTATCATCCCGACACATTTGCCATCTGTGTTATAGACGCAAGCCACTCTCAATTTGTGGATTTCAGGGAAGGTGAGGGTGGGTGGGATAGATGGTGTGGGGCTTTGAAGTGTTTCATCTGTTGGGGGATGATTGGGGGATGTGTTTGACAAGGCTTGTGTTTGACAAGATCTATTTCTTGAACCCAGAACTCACAAGTGCCTGTAGGCTTGATGTCCGTTTGCGGATTGGTAGGGTGTATATCAAAAATGATTTTGTTGCAAAGTTCAATGTCTAATTTCTGGCTCCAGGTGCTATTTGTATCAGACTTGTTGAACCCTTGCCTCTCGAGGTTGTAGAGGGCAGAGTCCAGTGTGGGCAGGAGGAAGTTGGGTTTGCTTAGCTGAAATTCAAACTCTTGTATGCGCTGGTCGAGTATGGGCCAGCTAGTTTTTAATCCTTCTGGCTCCCACGATAATTGCAAAAAAAACCTCAAGCAGTTCTTCTTTAGACTTATATGCTCTGTTAATTTTGTCTTCGTTGCTGAGGCTAGCACAGGCAGGACAGGCCCAGGCTTCAGCAGCATTGACCTCTTGCCTTTGCTCATCATTATAGCATCCAAGTTCTCTCATGCATCTCCAGTGGTAGATACGTTCGCACGCATCACAAACATACATGTCAAGGAAGGGGGGCTCCGAGTTGATAGGCTCCAGGCCCCCGTGGTAGTTGCTTGCCTAGCAACATGCGCATTCAATGTCAGTGCGGGCAGCAGTGCAGATGCTTGCTGGTTGGAAGCCAGCTTTCTTGAAGAGAGGCAGGGCCCATTTCTTTATTATCATGGGCCCGTAGTGTGTGTGGTATTGCTTCTGTTGGGATGAGGGGTTATTGCTCATGTCCTTTCTCTTGGCTGAATAGATTCTCCATGCGTCTATATGTGTGACGTCAATGTCATTCTAGTAGACAGCATTAATGGCGTGGTTGACTGTGGCTTCCTGAGCCAGCTTTTCCTCCAAACTTTCTTTGTACCTCCAGACATTGTTTCCTTGCCAATTTGAAGCTAGAGAGTTGATGGAAAGGGTCTGAAGTTCTGCCTCTACAAGAAGCAGAGATTTCCTCTTTCTGTTATGATTCTGGATATTGTTCTGTGTATTCGAGCTGCTTGGGGTGTTGGGGTAGGTATGGGGAATGGAAGGCATGCCATTTTTTTGATTGACACTAGATTCCTGAGTGTTCTGGCTCAAGTGTTGCTGTGGATGTCTGGATTTTTGTTTCTTAGCTGAGCGCGTGCGTTTGCTGGGAGGCCCATCCTCAGGGTCTTCATTGTTTGGACCAGGCAGACTAGCATCAATGGTGGGAGCATTGTCAGGGGGGAAAATTCCAGCATTAGTGGTCTCTAAGTTGACATTTTGCGTGGGAAGCAGGACATTGGATGGAATGATGTGAGCTGGGTGAGCGGGGGAGTGATGGCTGGACTTGCACTGGGAGCGCGTTCTTTTACTGGGTGGCTCATCCATGGGGTTAGTCATAATAGCGGGTACCACCTCCTGTGTAAGGGGGCAGATTTGCTGTGTGGCTGGCATATTAATGGGTTGGTTAGTGTTTTGCGCCATAGGATGGGTTGGGTGTGCTCTGTTTGTGCTAGAAGGATTTATTGTAGGAGCTAGACGAGAATTGGGTATTCTTAAGAGGCAACGCCCAGTAATCTTATGCCTGCAGTGCGTTGTGGAGGGGGGTTGTGGTGTGGGTACCACCTGTGTTGGGCGGTTATTGTTCCTTTGAGGTTGGGCATGAGTGCTTACGGAGGGGTTCGACTCTTCATTGAGTTGGGTATCAATGAGGCCATTAATGTGAGTGTTGTTGATGCAGCGGTGCACTACAGGGACATTGGCTTCTGTACTCTTGCGGGCAAGGATTTTTTGGATTACTTCGGTGTTGAGCTCTTCAGTTGAGGGTAGGTTGACAAGAGCTGCCAGTCTGTTGAGTGCTATTTTGCATTTGTTGTTCACCCTGGAGTATTTTGCCTTTAGTTGAGCCACTGTAATGACCATGGGTTTGCAGGGGAATATGAGGTCGTGTATTCCATTATTACCAAGGCCCATGAGTGATTGTGTAATACATGTTATGAGGTTGGAGAGGTTGTGTGGGGGGTGGGTTATGCAGTGACAGGGCTTTAGTTATGATTTTCAGGTCATCAAGGAACATGCATTCCCCATCCTTTCTGAGGTGGAGTTCACTGAGGTGGATGCTGATTAACTGACGTGCTCGCATGCAGTGGCTCAGTTGTCTTTTTATGCGAAGGTTGGTCTTTACACCATTATTAAGAAACTCCATGGAAAGGTTCATGAGGTGTGCTATTTAATTGTTGAGGAGATTAAGGCTAAGTGCGCGATGTCTGGCTGAGGGGTCCTCTAGTCTGGATGTGAGTGCGGAGGCCATGCGCCTGTGGTATTCAACGCAGATGGATGGGCGTCCTAGTCCAAAGTTATTCACATCCTCTCGTATCATTGCTGCTACTGCTGCTGTACTGATTGAGAGTTTGTATTTATGTTTAATGGATCTGTCAATCATTTTATCCCAGATGATAAGGTCTGCTGGGGTACATGGAGTAACTGCAAAGGCAAAGGCAAGACTAGAACTGATAGCTATGCGAATAATATCTTTGGCTTGACGGGGGGAAGGTCTGGGATAAATTGAGGGCTTCAAGCTTTCCCTCAGGTTACAAGTCATACGCTGGATCTGGTGCTTCCAATTTAAATCTATCGTGAGTTGGACTCCAAGGTAAAGGTAGGGCTCATCAGATGGTAGGAATTGAGCTTTCTGTCCTTGAATGTCTATTTTCCCTTGAAGGTGATGCCTGAGGGCTTGGGAGGGTATTACCCCATTATTATTTTTTTGGGGGTGACTGTGAAGGATATCGGTGGCCTTTGTTTTGCTGCCAGATATGATGAGTGCTGCCCAGTCTGAATACAGGGTGAGCTTACGGGCTTGTACTTTGAGGTCTGTAATTGTATTAGTAGGGCACAGGAGGTCATCAGCAAAGGCCGCGCTGCTCAAGATATTGGCAAGGTGGGTGTCAGTAGCATTTTGATTTGGGATGCAGCTGTGTTGGTATCCACGGCCCCCTACATGGAGCCATCGAAGGAGGGGTTCCATGTAGAGCAAGAAGAGAAAGGGAGGTAGTGTATCACCTTGGATTGTCCCCCTCCTAACAGGTATTTGTTTGGTGCTTCCTCCCGAGGGTAGCCTGACTTGAGTGGTAGCATTTTCATAGAGGTTTTTGACCGTGTCAATGGCATCAGTAGGGAAGCCCAAGACATACATGATCCAAAGCATTTGGTCGTGATCAGTGGTATTAAAAGCAGAGGTGAAGTCTACAATGAGGGCATAAATTTCTTTACTAAAAGCTTTAGCACCCTCAAGCCCCATGATGGCATTCTGGAGCTGGTGGATTGTGTCTTCTTGGTTACGGAACCCAGCTTGAGTGGAGCTCAGTAGGGAGAGTGCTTCTGCGTACTCATAGAGTGTGTTTGTGACCATGCGAGTCCACAGTTTGTAGAGTGTATTGGCGAGCCCAATGGGTCTGTAGGATGGGATTTCTGTCTCTTTCCCCTTATTTTTGTCAATCAAGATAGTATCGCTAGTTTTCCATGACACTGGGGTAAGGCGGGTGGTGTAAGTTTGTGGATACATTATTGGATCTCATGTGGGAGCATTCTCAGTATCTCGTTCGCTATGCCATCAGGGCCCGGTGATTTGTTATTGCTGAGTGATTTGATGCATTCATTGAATGTGCTTTTATCAAGGATCTTGTAATGAAGCCATTCTCTTTGCTTGTTTCCTTCTTGTTCCCCTTTTGTAATTTGAGATTGGAGTGTGAAGGGATCCGGTACAGGTTCTGTCTTTCCAGCCTGTTCCCAGGGGTAGTTGCGAGGTGCTTCCTCTGGTAGGTATTTTCCATTTTTGATGTTTACAGCGCTCATGGCTTCTGTGTAGTATTTTTCAATAATCTGGGCTTCCCTTTCTGGTTCAGCCTCAATAGTGTTAGTTCCAGGGTCACGAAGGGCTTGTAAGCCTGTTCTCGACTGTGAGCCTTTCAAAGTGATCTCTGAAGATTTCTCTGTGTGCTCAGCACAAGGCTTGTTTGGGATTTTTGTTGGTCGTTTTGTTTAGTTCTTTATGGGCAATGTTATTGCTTTCCTTATTCCTTGTTTCATCTATGTATTTCATGGCTCCTTTTGTGCTACTAGAAATACTTTCATTTTGCTGGAGGAGGGGGAGGTCAAAGTTATGTATTCTAGCCCCATGATGGCATTTATTGGCACTCCTAGTGGTAACAAGTTTGTGGGCATGCCGAAGAGAATGGGCATGAAGCCTACGGGCAAGCTTAGTGGCACGTTGGTGGTCCAGCCCCGATTATTCAAACTGGTTAAGGGTGTGTTCGATACAACAGGTCCCGCTAACACCCAGAAGGATAGAATTAAGAGTCACACTTTTTGCACTAATGAGTTTGCAGAGGTCTGCATGCTGCCGCTGTGCCGTCTCCAATTGTTGTCCAGGCCTCGTGTACTCGTTTGATTTTAATCAAGTGCACATGTTGCTGGTCAGCATTCAGTTGGTGAGGCTGTCTCACGTGGTTAGCTAAGCCGGACCTCTGTGGCGTGCCATGCCTGCTGCGTAACACATAGTGTGAACAGGTAGAAGAAGGAGAAGAAGATGTGGGTTTGGCTTGATAAGTAGTGATCAGTATAGCATCAGGTCAGCTTAATGTGAGTCTAGATCTCTTAAAAAATTGCATGGAAAGGTGAGGGGGTATAACTCTGTTCGATGCATGTACAGGGATTTGGAGGTTGTGCTGCGCCAACCTATCATCGCTCCCTATGTCCATTAATCAAGCCTGCTCCCAAAGGGCTTTTGCTAAGAGCTCGATGACAATTCTTCCAGCAACATTGTTGTGTTCAATTTCATGCTGGAGATGGTATGGTTTTGGTAGCTTGAAAGTATGTGCAGTGGGCTGTCTAATTGATGACAGCCTGGGAGAGGGCATAATGTGATAGTGGACCTTTTGAAGCGAACCACATGCTTTTGGTTATAGAGGGTACCCGTGCGATGTTGTAAAATGGTGCACTTCATAGGTGAGGATATATAAGGCATGTTTCTAAAGGCATTGCTGATTCTCTTGTCAACACGAGGTAATAAGCTCTGGTAGTAAGGGTAGTATCCTGTTTTGGAGTTGGCATGTCCAAGTCTGTGTTTTGTATGCATATGAGACTTGAGATCATTTCGAAGATTGGGGAAGTAGGTAATTTTAGGACTGTGTGCAGGAGCTATGGATATGCCCGCAGCATGCTCTATCTTGTCATGTTTGGCTAACCAAAATAAATGAGGAAAAGGATTTCCGCCAGGGCCTGCGCCAGGGATGTCAGTATCAGCCACGCTATTTTTTGCTTGGTTTGCCTGTTATTTTGCAATAGCATCTGCATATTCGTTCCCAGCAATGCCATGGTAGAAAAAGGTAAGGAAAACAACGTACTACATTCTCCCTAGTAGGGAGAAGACTTCGGAAGCTCTCCCTACATCAATCAAGGAAAAGGAGACACGTTGGCTCAGAAGAGCTGTGAGTCCCCTCCACCACAAAGCTGTAAAATAAAGAGTGGTAATGGGGATCTGAAGGGCTAACCCTTAGTGGAAGCACCCGGATCCAGGGCTTGGCTGTGGGAAATATTCTGTTTTCAATAGCACCGCTGGTGACCTTTTGGCTGGTGTAGACTTTTTTTCAATAGAACGCCTAGTGGCAACAAGCTTGTTGGCATACATAACAGAATGGGCATGAAGTTTGCGAGCAAGTTTATTGGCGCGTTGGTGGTCAAGCACAGGCTGTTTGAACTGATTGAGGGTGTGTTCAATATAACAAGTCCCGCTTACACCCAAAAGGATGGTATGGAGAGTCACAACTTTTGCATTAATGAGTTTGCAGAGGTCTGTCTGCATGCTGCTGCTGTACCGCCTCCAACTGGTGTCAGCCTCGTGTCTTCACAATACTTGATTTCAAATAAGTGCACATGCCGCTGGTTTACATTCAGTTGGTGGGGTTGCCTCACGCGATTGGCTGTTGTAGTCCTCTGTGTGGGGTGGGTTGTGTCTGCTGAATAACACATGATGGTGTGAGCGCCAACATGGTAACTGAGCGCCAACAATATTTCTCCTTTAAAATGTCAGTGTGACCTTTCAAGGGTCTCAACTCAAGGGTTACAAGGGTTAAAAGGGAAAAAAGGCCTCAGTCAAGACGTTTGACTGCTAGCCTGTTCATAAAACACATGAGATCATGAAGGAAAAAAGGAAGTCTGTTGTTATCCTGGTTTAGAAAAGTATTAATATCCTGGGAATTCACATGGTGAATGGTACCTAGACAGGGCATCCTGTGGGAGACGTGGGGATGTAGAAAAGAGAAGTGAAGCTCAAAAAGTGAGGCATACTATGAGAAGTAGTACTTCTGACGGAGAGAGCAGACCTGCGGATCGGAACATCTGAACAGCACATGTTCTTCATCTTGTATGTCATCAGAATTACAGATATCACAGACTGGAGAAGTACTATTGGACCAAACAGTCTGTTAAACTTGAAAAGTGTGAACTCGCAGCCTGAATCTGGGCAATGTTGCGAAGGACATGATGGGGAAGATCCAAATACATGTATTTAGGCAGAGTGTAAGGAGGGTGAATGACATGAGCAGCTCTGACAGGAAGTGTGCACCATTGATGATATGTCAGCCGCTTACTGTTGCTTACTCTGGGATCAGGAGTTGTGAATTGATTTCAGTAGCTAAGGTGTCTGGATCTTAGGTCCACCACAAATCAACTGAGGTTCACAGGGTCGCAAGCCAAAACTTGACGTCTCATTAGGTCCGAGTGTGCCAGACCACCCAGTGCAGTCAAGAGGTGTGATGTCCAACAAGAGTCAGCTCTGGAGCTAAGGCTGATGTCTGTGTGAAGAACCTTCTTAATAAGGAGACTGTTGCACTTAATAAGCGAGTTATAAAAACGCATAGTGGCACGAAAGCAGTTGACCAAAAAGGTTCCATGCCACATTCTCGTAAAATGCTCCAAGGTGGTGTTGTGGATTTCACCCCAAGAAGGCTCCGCAAAACGTTCAGAATCCGCCTCTGTAGCTGATTGTCCATTTCTGTGCCTTGTCATAAGTAAGGAGTGGCCCATGTCTGGCTGGCATACATTCCTGCTGGGATAGCATATGTTTTCAAAGCCAGATGAACGCATGCAGCCGATTTGTAAGGTTGTGTTCATTAGTAAAGGTCTTAACACGATATATCCCTGCTATACATGGTTTCAGAGCAGTCTCAGCAGCAGTAGAAAGGTCGAGACGCTTGTCACAGACCATACCCAGATATTTGAAAGAGCCAGTGTAGGGAATGCTTGCACCATCATACAACAGTTGGGGAAGAGTATCAGCTCTGGAATTGAAGCAGACGACCTCAGACTTTCTTGTATGTCAATCAGTCAGGCATTCTCTGATTGCATAATCCTGCAGCTTGTTCAACATGGCTTGCATATGGGTGTGGTCGTCTGCAGTCATAGCGAGGTCATCTGCATAGAGCATATTAGAAAGAAAGAAAAGAAAAGAAAAAGAAAGAAAAATTACGTAGGCAGAGAAACTCTCCCTACATCAATGAAGGAAAAGGAGATACATTGGCTCAAAAGAGCCGTGAGTCCCCTCCACCGCAAGAAGTGAAACAGAAAAGCTAATGGGGATCTGGAGGGTTTCTAGAAGCACTTGGCTTTAGAACCTGGCTATTAGAAGTACTCTTGTTTTGGATAGCGCGTCTAGTGGCAACAAGTTTGTGGGCATATTGAACAGAATGGGCATGAAGTATTTTAGCCAGCTTGATGGCGCGTTGATGGTCCAGACCTAGTTTTTCAAAATTGGTTCAGGGTATGCTCAATGTAATATGTTCCCCCGATGCCTAGGAGGATAGGATGGATAGTAACAGCTTTAGCACTAATATATTTGCAGAGGTCTGCATGCTGCTGCTTAGCCGCGTCCAACTGATGTTGAGGCCTTGTGTCCTCACAATACTTGATTTCAATCAAGTGCACATGGCGCTGGTTTGTATGCAATTGATGAGGTTGTCTCACACGGTTAGCTGTGCCAGTCCTCTGTGTGGTGCTGTGCCTGCTGCGTAGAGCATGATGTGAGCAAGAGGAAGTAACATTGTTAGAGGTGGTTTGGGCATTGTGAGGGGTTATCAAGGTAGCATCTGGCCGGCTGGAGGCTGATCTTGCTCTCATAGAAAGGCTACGAGGGAAGAGATAAGAAGGTTTAGTTCTGTTTGAGGCATGTGCAGGGGTTTGAAGGTTATGCTGCGCAAGCTTAAGGTCGCTTCCTATGTCTGTGTAGATTAGGCCTGCTCCCAAAGGGCTTTTGCTAAGTGCTTTTGTAATCATTCTACCTGCAATATTATGGCGTCCAGTTTTCATGTTGGAGATAGTTTGATTTTGGCAGCCTGAAAGCATGTGGAGTGCGCTGTCTAATTGATGACAGCCTGGGAGAGGGCAGCATGGGTCAGTTTACCTTTTGAAATGGACTGCATGCTTTTGATTATAGAGGGTACCTGTGCGATACTGTAGGATGGTGCGCTTCATGGGTGTGGATATACATGACATATTCCTGAAGGCATTGCTAATTGTTTTATTTACATTAGGCAACAAGCTCTGATAGTAAGAGTAGTACCCTGTTTTGGCATTGGCATATCCAAGTTTGTGTCTAGTGTGCATGTGGGATTTGAGAGCATCTAGGAGGTAGGTGTACTTGGGAGCAGGTGGGGGACCTGTAGACGTGCCTGCAGCATGCTCTCTTTTTTCTTCCTTGGCTAACCAAATGATATGTGTAAATGGATTTCCGCCAGGACCTGCACCGGGGATCCCAGTGTCTGCCATGCAATTGTTGGCGTGATTGGCCTGATATTTTGCAATGGCACCAGCACATTCATTTCCTGCGATGCCAGCATGAGACTTCACTTTGTAAAGACGAATATTGGTTTGAGAGTCGTTGATGAGAGTTGAAAGCATTTCAAGGACATCTCCTTGAATATGCCTCAAGTGTTTCTCAGGGTTGAGTTGTTTACGTATTTGATATAGAGAGGTGAGGCTGTCAGACAATATTTGCATAGCTGTGGGTGATAGCAGCAGTGATTGCTGCTAATTCAGCACGACATATGGTGTTAGTAAAACAAAAAAGAAAAAGAAAAGGAAAGGTCTACGCTTGCCGTTCGGCCGCGTGCATTAAGGAAAGAGCCTCCCACTGGCTCCCATCGATAGAGGGCATCTCTATCTCCACCCCGGCCACAAGGATTCGATCCGGGGACCTCCTCCTTGCTGTCGCCCTCCTCGCGCTTGACCAGGGTTCTATATGGCAATGTTAGTAATCCCAGCACTGTTGGGTTCAACAAAGTTTTTGCTGTCAGTGAGCGGGCAGTAGACGCCTGCCCCAATTTCTTGCTTGCCATTTTGAGCATGACAGCTGCCATCTGTGTAAGCCCAGGTTCTCCAGTTGGCAACTTTGAGTGTGAGATTGACATTGGATTGGTTAGGCACAGAGTCTCTGTTCTGATTACTTATGTGTACAGTTCTTGCGCCCCTTGAGATTTGTTGTTTGTCGGAGGGGAGGCGTTCACATTTTTTGAATCCAGGCACGTCAGCATGCATGGAATTGAGAGTAGGATGGCTACTGACGCTGTTTAGCTTCCATTTGGCTTCTGGTACATCTCTTGCTAGGCCCTGTAGCCAAGCTGGGTTATGGTTGTTCAGATGGTGTCTAGCTGCAGTGTTCCAAACAGCAAAAATTTGTAGGTCCCAGGTGTGCTGAGATAGTGGTAGTTCTTGACTAAGGCAGGATTGAGGGGGGTTATAACAAAGGTTGGTGCGCAAAATGGTTCCAAGTTTGCAGCAGAGATGTGGATAGGCAGTGACAAGTTTGGAGTAAGGGTTGGTTATCATGTGCTTACCCCATACAGGGAGGAACATGAAGGTAGAAGTGGCCTCTGTATTGAGAATGGCGGAGTAGATGGCATGTCACAGGGCATGAATCATAGCCTCCTCATCATAAATGGGATGGCATACTGAGAAACCTGAGACTCTGGATGAAAGGGAATTATGCAGGGCACCAAAAAGAGTGTCTCGGGGGTCGGCACTCCAGTAGTGCTGGTATTGTGGGTCGTGCTGTAGAGGGGAGGTCATTTTTTCTTGTGACACCAAGGCCCATTTTTGGAGGGCATTATGGATATGGGTTGGGAGGGCTCGTGAAAAGAAGTCTTTGGTTTTCATGCTAGAGTACTTCTTTCATGCATGGTTTTGCGAGGAAGGATAGGATAGGATAGGATAGGGTTACATAGCTGTACCTGCCTACAAGGGCAGCTTAGCTGAAGCAAAAGGTGCCTGTAACCAAATCAAACTTGTGCAAATGTCAACTGAAAGCCTTGAGCTGAGTTCAGAAGCGCCAACTGTAAAAATCACACTGTCACTCTAATGAAACAAGCACGCAAAGTCATGCACAAAAAAACTCCATAAGGCTGTAGTGTTAGGAAAATACACTTTTGTGTTTCCACAAGAAGCACAGAAAGTTTGAGAACAGCACCGCTCTGAAAAAGGTCCAAGAGGCCATAGTAAATGTGTTATGTTCTGCTTTGCACTTCAGTTCTCAGCATCCACTGTTAAAGATGCAATGCAATGCTTCAGGAAGGGTAACCGCCGATACAGCCTGGTGAGTGCACATGTCAAAGAAGGTATCAACTGCGTTGCCTTGCTTGAATCTCTTCAGCAGACAAGTACCCTCTGTAATCTCTCCAAGACATGGCACGGGGTATGGACGGCCCTTGAGGACCCCCATACACCCCCCCATACCTCCTATTAGGGGCCCATGCTGCTTTTATTGCCTGCGCAGTCTTATGTGCTCGAACTCGGGTCTCTTGGTCTGCAGTTTGTCCATGCCTCTTGGCTCCTCCAAAGCCACCTGCGTGCATTTCTTGTACAGGTGCTGCTGCTCCTGCTGCTGGGGGAGGGTAGTGTTGGTGCTGGACAGGGTTGGGCTCTTGGCTGGTGCGCTTCCGCTTGGTGGGAGTGACTGGGGCTCCGCTTGCTGCAGCTGCTGTCGCTCCTGCTGCTGTCGTTCCTGCTGCTGCTGTTTGTGCTGGTGGTGGGGCAGGCGAAGTAGGTGCTTGCGCTGCTGGCCTTGCTGCTGCTGCTGTTGCTGGTGATGGCGGAGGAGGCTTGAGTAGCTGCTTGAGCTGCTGCCCCAGTCGGCCTGCATTGAGGTGCAGGAAGGGCTCGCCAGGGCTGGGGATGCGGCCTGAAGGCAGGTGCTGGCGGAAGGGGTAGGGAACCAGCTCCCCCTCACCAAGTTTGACCACGATTGCTTTTCCCCTGACTTGCACAACCAATTCCTCCCCATACCCACACTGTCCCCGGCCCAATTGCTGCAGCTGTATGGCCAGGTCCACCAGCGCATTCTGCAGGCGCGTCTTCTTCTGCACCAGGAGTGCTTGTGCTGCATTGCTGCTGTCGCGGAACCCCGCGTACGCTGCAGTCGCTGCCTCTGCCGTGCTGAACCAGACGATGTATCGCTGCTTGCCCAGTGCGTTGTCCCGCATCCGCTCCACATGCTGCACGCTGCCCACCTCGCACTGCAGGAAGGCTTCCACCCCGGCTGGTGTTGCTTCGCAGGGCAGCGCCCCTGCGTTCCTGGAGCGCAGCAGACGTACACTGTAGAACTTCTGACGTTCTTCCCTGTCTATGCTGCATGCTGCTGCCCAGTTGGTGTCAGCAGAGTCTCGGACGAGCTGGTCAACGCTGCCCCGAGTTGCTCGGCCATCCTCCTGCTGCTGCTGCTGCTGCTGCCGTAGCTGGAGCACCACTTGATTAAGCTCGTCGACCTTCTGTAGAAGCTGGCGCACAAGTTGCTCAATCTCCATCTCTTCTTGGCTTCTCACGTCACTTTCCCCCAGGCACAGGTCAGCGTCCGCTCACTGTGTTATCCAATTTACTTTTGGCGTGTGTGCCCCATCTGCGTGCGCGCAAGCACACCTATCCCGCCTGGTAGGGCTCGTTCCGTTCTCAGAGTGTCAAAAACACTAGTGGAGCCCTACCAGACGGTGCAGTGGAAGCGTGAGCTCTCACTATTATTATTTTTTCAGCCAGGTAGTTTGGCTGCTCGGTCTGCTTAACTGTTCCAACTGCGAGGAAGGAGCCCTTGCAGCTCAGATGCAAAGGAAGTTGGAGCAGGTGTTATTTTCTCGTGCATGCCAGCAAGCTTGGCTCCATAAAATGCCCTAAAGAGGATTTGGAAGCGGTTGGGGGATATCATGCCAACACATTTGCCTTGTGTGTTATAAATGCAAGCCATGTACGATGTATAGATTTCTGGGAGAGTAAGGGGAGGTAGAGTACGAGTGGAATGGCTGTTTGATTCAGTGTTGGGTGATGCTAGGTGCAGGGATTGCTGAGCCTTGTATTTCACAAGGTCAACATTACGCAGCCAGAATTCACAAGAACCTGTTGGTTTTATGTCCACTTGAGGATTAGTGGGGTTCATATCAAAGATGATTTTGTTACGCAATTCTGTGTCAAGTTTCTGCTGCCAAACATTGGTTGGATTAGCTTTTTCAAAGCCTTGTCTCTCGAGGTTTGAGAGGGTAGAATTTGCTGTGGGTACAGAGAGATCAGGCTTGCTCTGTTTTGCTTCAAATTCAAGCAGGCACTCTTGAAATTTAGGCCATGTTTCCTTTAGCTCCTCTGGTTCCCAGGAGGGCTTCCAAGTGACCTTCCAGAGTTCATTTTTAGTCAGTCGCTTCCTGTTAATTTTTTGAGCATCATTGAGGCCTGCACAGGTGGGACATGCCCATGTGTCAGCTACATCTATTTCTTGCCTTTGCCCATCAGTGTAGCAACCAAGTTCTTTCATGCATTTCTAGTGGTACGTTTGTTGGCAAACATCACAGATATACATATCAAGGTAAGGAGGTTCAGAGTTAATAGGCTCATAGTCACCATGGTAATTGCATATTTGGCAGCAAGCACACTCAATATCAGTGCGAGCAGCAGTTGAACTTTTTGCAGACTGAAGGCCAGATTTCTTAAATAGTGACAAGGCCCATTTCTCTATGAGCATAGGGGCGAAATGGGTGTGATATTGCATTTGGTGATGGATGGGAGTGATTGCATTGTCCTTTTTTGCATCTGTGTAATATCTCCAGCCATCCATGTGTGTAATGTTTATATCATTGTGATAGATTTCGTTGATAGCATAGCTAGCTGTTTTTGCATTAGCCAGTTTCTTGGCTGAGTTCTTCCTGTAATTCCAGACCTCATAGCCTTTGGAAAGCGGGTTGAGAGAGTGGATGGCAGGGGACATGATCTCAGTGCCCATGTGAAGCAATTTCGAACTCTTATTTCTGTGGCTGTTTGTCTGTGTGTTTAGGCTGTGAGGAGTGTGGTTCCATGTTGGAGGACTAATAGTATTGCCTGTTTGACAGTGGTGGTTCATGCTCAGGGAGTTAACTTGCGTTGGGATATGATAACCAGTGTTTAGACTAGGATTAGCACGTTCTTCGTCCTGTGTGTACTGGCTAAGTTGGGGCATAGATGAAGGGGTATTTCTCATTGTTGAGCGTGTTTGCTTGCTAGGTGGCCCTTCTGCAGATGAATCTTGTATAGCGGGTGTCATTATGTATGGGTCTGCAGCATAACTATGTGTTGGGATGCGAAGTATTTGTGTAGGAGTGATGCTAAGTCTACAATTGGAGCGGGTTCTTTTGCTCACCGGCTCATCTGTGGATTGTGTTTCCATGGCATTTGGAATCTCTTGTGTTTTGAGGCAACATAGGTGTGTAGATTGATTGACAGTGCGTCTAAGGCGGCGCCCAGTGTGTTCATGTCTGTAGCGTGTTGCAGAGGGAGTTTGAGGTGGTGGAACTGCTTGTGTGGAGGGGATGCTACGGGGTAGGGGACCTGCTTCATGAGAAGTCTGAGTGGGGGAAGCTCGTCCCCCATTCAGGTGGGTATTGGCGAGGTTGCTTATATGTGTGTTGTTAATATGACGATAAGTTAAAAGGATGTTTGCTTCAGTGTTTTTGAAAGCAATGCTTTTTTGGATGGAGGAGGTACTCAATTCTTCTTCAGGGGCGAGGTTGGCAAGAGCAGCTAGTCTGATAAGTGCTATTTTACACTTGGTGTTAACCTAGAGGTATTTAGCTTGCAGCTGAGCAACTGTGATGATATGAGTCTTGTGTGGGGATGTAAGTTCGTGTAACCCATTGATTCCAAGATTTAACAGGGGTTGCATTATGCAGGACATGAGGGATGAAAGGTTGTGCGGAGAAGGTTTATGCAAGGAGAGGGCTTTGTAAATTAGCTCTAGGTCCTCCTTGAACATGCTGTTGTCATTTTTCATGAGGTGGAGTTTGCTTGAATGGATACTGATGAGTTGGCGGGCGCACATGCTAGAGTTGAGCTGACGTCTGATGTGAAGGTTTGTTCCTTCTCGTTTGGTGAGGTAGGCTGTGGATAAGGTTTTAAGGTCTTCTATTTGCTTACTGAGGAGATTGAGACTGATGATGCGGTGTCTTATTGAGGAGTCTTCTAGGCTGGATGTGAGAGCAAAAGCCAGGCGTCTATGGTGTTCCACACAAATTGAAGTTTGCCCTAGTCCAAAGTTATCAGAATCTTCGCGGATCATCACTGCAGCTGTGCTTTTCGAGAGTTTGTGCTTGTGTTTAACTACTCTTTCTATCATGATGTCCCAGGTAATAAGGTCTGCAGGGGTGCAGGGTGTAACAGCATAAGCATAAGCAAGGCTAGGGATGATGGCTGTGCGGACAATGTTCAGCACTTGGCGAGGGGATGCGTAGGACGAGTCAAGGTTATCTAGCTTATTCCTTAGGTTATGAGTCATTTGTTGAATCTGGTGCTTCCAGTTTACGTCCATGGTTATTTTTACGCCAAGATAAAGGAAGGGCTCATTAGGTTGGAGGAACTGGGCCTTTTGTCCTTGGATTTCTATTTTCCTTTGAGTTGATGGTAGAGTGCTTGAGAGGGAGTCACCCCATTTTGATCTTTTGTTTGGTGGCTGTGTAAGATGCCGGTTGCTTTAGTCTTGCTGCCAGAAATAATGAGTGCTGCCCAATCAGAGTAGAGGGTGAGTTTGCTGGCTTGTACTTTCAGGTCTTGTATTGTGCTAGTTGGACAGAGGAGGTCATCAGCAAAGGCAGCGCTGCTAATGTTGTTTGCAAGGTGGTTGTTGGTGGTGTTCTGGTCTGGGACACATTCATGTTTGTAGCCGCGCCCCCTTACGTGAAGCCAACGCAAGAGGGGCTCCATGTAGAGGAGAAAGAGGAAGGGTGAGTCGTACTTGAGTTGTGGCATTCTCATATAAATTTGTGACTGTGTCAATGGCATCAGTGGGGAAGCCCAGGTCATACATTATCCAGAGCATCCTGTCATGGTCAGTAGTGTTGAAGGCTGAGGTGAAATCTACAATGAGGGCATATATATCTTTACTAAAAGCTTAAGCATCCTCAAGCCCCATGATGACATTCTGGAGCTGGTGGATTGTGTCTTTTTGGTTACGGAACCCAGCTTGAGTGGAGCTCAGGAGGGAGTGTGCTTCTGCGTATTCATACAGTGTATTGATAACCATGCGTGTCCAGAGTTTGTAGAGCGTTTTGGCTAGCCCGGTGGGTCTGTATGAGGATATATCTGTCTCCTCTCCTTTGTTTTTGTCAATCAGGATAGTCTCACTTGTTTTCTATGACATAGGGGTGAGGCACGTGGCCCACATGATAACGAAGAGCTTGTGAATGCTCTCTTGGATTTCAGGGGGAAGCATTAATGAATATTGAATATTCAATGATAGAAGTTATAAGGATCTCATTCACTGTGACATCTGGACCTGGTGATTTCTTATTACTCAGGGTTTTGATGCATCCATTAAAAGTGCTCGCATCCATGATTTTGGAGTGGAGCCACTGTCTCTGCTTGCTCCCTTCTAATTAATCTTTTGTAATTTGTGATTGTAGGGTGAATGGGTCTGGGACGGGCTCATTCTTGTTAGTTTGCTCCCAAGGATATTTGCGAGGTGCTTCTTCTGGAAGATATTTGCCATGTTTGATGTTAACAGGCTTCATAGCCTCTGTGTAGTAATTTTCAACAAATTGTGCTTGCTTGGTAGGTTCGGTTTCGCTATAACCTGTTTCTGGATCTCGGAGTGCTTGGAGACCTGATCTTGGTTGCGCATTTCTGTCTTTAAAAATCTCCTTGTGTGCTTGTTTGGGGTTAGTGTTAATTGTTTTTTTGCATCTTTTTAGAAGCAATGTTGTGATAATCTTTGTTGCGAGTTTCATCTATGCAAGTCATGGCTTGTTTGGCACTGTCGGACAGCTCTTCCAGATGTTGGAGGGATGGGAGGTTAAGTTAAAGGCTGTGAAGTTTGGAGATGGCTTTACTGAGAACAAAGTTTCCCTTGTTTTGCTGCAGAATGGTAGAGGTACTATCTGTTTTGTTGATGGCAAGGGATGTGAGCTGAGACTGGATGGATCTGATCAAGCTGAGCTTATTTTTCAAGCTTCGCCGTTCATTGCTTATTGTCCTAGGGTTATAGTGAGTGTGGTCTGAGGATATGGTTTTGGTGTTGCAGACTTTAAGTGCTATTTGGTAGGAAGAGTGAATGAGGCCAGAAATCCCTTCTGCTAGGGTTTCAATTGTATCTGTGGCAGGGTTACTGCAGAGTGTCTCAAGTTTCTTGGTGTGCTTGGCAGATTTGTCATTTACATTATTTAAGAACGTAGTGGCTTCAGAATAAACTGAGTCAAGGACTTGAAGAATCCTTTCGAGTTCATGAGGGACCCCATGTGCAGGGTCTTGCAGGGAAAAAGAAAACCTATGTAGGCAGTGAAACACTCCCTACATCAATTAAGGAAAGGGGGCCACATTGGTGCACAGACCGTATGACCCACCCACCACGAAGTTCAGACTGAGAGAAGCACTGAGAGAAGCACTGAGAGAAGCATTGCAGGGAATGTGCAAAAGCTGTTCTGTCAGAGTCACAGATGGGGCGGACAAGGACTTTTTGCAGGCTAAGCCTGGGGATTTGTGTTTCTTTAAAAAAAGGAATGTGAGTATTGAGGGCGTGGAGGGGAAAGTTTGCTATGAGTGGGACATGATCGCTGAGGGAGCCCAGTTCATGGGTGGTACCTGGGGGACATTTACAGGCCATTTCAGAGGGTAGGATGATATCATCAATGCGGCCAAAAGTGTAGTTTGTATTGTTATGGATATCTTTGCCAGTAGCTTGGTAATGGGTCCAGGGTCTGCAGGTTTCCTCCTTGCAGGGATGTAAGTTGTTAGAGAGGAGAAATTTACGGAACATTCTGTCAGCTTGGTAGGTCATGTTGCTGTTGCGGTCGCTATCCCTAGCTGTGGCATTCATGTCTCCAATAATCAAGGGGGTGCAGTTGCTATGGGTGTCAAGCAAATTTTTGATGTGATCTTACATTTTAATTCTGTTGGCCAGAGCTTCATGAGAGCTGCCGGATGGCCAGTAGGTGCCTAACAGTATAAGACTGGCGTTTGTTCCCTTGAGTATGGCAGAGGCAATTCTTCCTTTAGAGTCACAGAAGACTGGGGAGCATTGGGTGGCTAGGGCTAAAGTGTCACGAATGCAGATGGTGGTGCTGCCAGTCTTGTCAAGAGCTGACCAGTAGTTGTAGTTTTTAAGGAGTGATCCCAGCTAAGCACGAGGTTTATTGCTCCTGCGGAGTTTGGTTTCAGTGAGCACTAGAATGTCTGGGTTGTGAGTAGCTATGGTATGGCGGAGGTCCCAGTGGCTTTTGAAGAGACCTCTCACATTCATAGTCATTATTTTAATCGTATTCACTCTATCATGCAGGGGGCCCCGAGGATTTTCAGGGGCATCATGCAAAGTGGAATGTTCAGGGCTGAGCTGTGAGATAGACTGGGTGGGGGGTTCAAATTTGCTACTTTGTGGTGATTGAGGGTCGCTGACAGGTAAAGGTTGCAGTGCCCTGGAGGGCTCAGGGGTAGTATCTATATGGAATGTAGTTCTGTACACGAAAGAATTTGGGTCAAATGGGACAGAGCTGTCTGCCAGGTGTAGGTCCGAAGTTGAGTCTAGGCCGTCCCAGACACTTCCTGTCTGGGATTTTAGTATGCTACCTTGCTGTTCTTGCTTCAAATCAAGTGCCTGAATTTTTTTCACTACACAAAACTATTCAACACATACAAGGCCTCTGGATCAAATGTGATAAAAGACTCTTTGACTTGGAGGAAGATGTTCTGATGTGTGCCACCTACCTAAACCCTCAAAGCAGCAGTAGGCCTGCTCAGGAAATTGACAATCTTTTTTACACGCTGGGTGAGGAGATCTTGTTAGCCAAAACAGTGACACCACATGTCATCATTTGTGGGGACTTAAATGCCCACATAGGGTGCTTAAATGAAATTACGGATGGGCACTATGATTTGCTTGCAACTTACCCACAACTTACTGGAAACAGATCAACACAATGCCCACACATTAATAGGGCTGGAAAATGCCTTGTGGATGTGGCATCTAACCTGAACTGCATCATTACCACTGGGAGAGTGCCTGGAGATTTGGGACAACCTTCCTTTATAGGCTACAACAAAACACGCAGAAGCAGACCAGACCACCTTATAGTTTCCAAATGCCTGTACTCGTTCATAGAGCAAGTGACATTCACCGAGCCTATCTGTCTAGACCACTGCTGTCATACAATCACCTTTAGCACCCCGGACACACATACAACGCACATTGACAAACGATTCCACTCCATTGACAGTGAGATGTTACAAGATTTTCCTGAGAGGTATCTATTTCGATGGAGGGCTGATAAAGCACAAGCTTATGCTGCACACATTGAAGGGGATGAGAGTAGCAGGGAGGCTTTTGAATCCGCTGTCACAGATCAGGATGCTGAAAGAGCATGTACCTGCCTGAAGTCTTGGATTTTTAATGCTGCCAGACACCCAGATGTTGGTATGATTGCCCTTAGACCTCGCTCTCAGCAAATGGTGCGCAACAGAAATCACAAACGGCCTGAGTGGTTCTATGATGTGTGTGCAGCCAGAAAGAAGGCCTTTTTGATGGCATTGAAGACTGGGCAAGCCAGGCACGCTTGTGAGCAACTACAAAGAGAGTACAGAGCTGAAGCGCAGCGTGCTAAGTGATGATATACCCGCACTCAAGCTGTAGATTTCATGCGCAAGCTATTCCAAAAAGATCCGGCTGTACACAATCTTTTGAAGAAGCCTGTGAGCTCCCGTACCACTCCTATTTCTGAGCAGGCATGGCAGGAACATATCAACAACCTATTTAACCATCCTTCTCCTTCCAACAACGACACTCATGGCTTGCATGATGAAGCATTAGGGGGCACAGGCCCGCACCCTTTCAATCTGCCTGGGGAAGCTGAGCTAACCTCCCTTGTCTCTAAGCACATTTCCAACATGAGCAGTTCTTCTTCACCTGGCTTTGACACAGTCCTACCTCCTTTCATAAAACATGCGTGCAAACTTGTCCCTAGACGTCATGGCAGAGGTATTGGACATCACAATGTGCTGGCTCCATACATTTCACAACTCTTCACGCTTATGCTCAAAACTGCTCGCATTCTCATCCTGGAAAGCTGCCAAACTTGCTCCAATATTCAAAAAGGGCGCTGTGACACATCCTTCAAACCACCGGATGCTTGCAGTCAGTAACACACTTAACCGCCTGTACACAAATGTCCTCCGCTCTATGGTTCAAGACTGGTGTGTGCTAAATACAACATTATTTCTGACAGTCAATTTGGCTTTTTTTCCAGGCCGCAACACCTTGCAACCACTTTTTATCTTGAGGCACCTAAATCATGCAGCTCAGATACTTGATACAACCTCAAGGCTCCCCACGTTTATATGCCACCTTTATTGATTTCAAACAGGCATATGACTCAATACCCAGAGACAGATTGTGGGAACACTTACACAAATGCCAGATGCCCAGCCAGCTTATTTCCATCATTAAAGACCTCTATCGAGACGACAAATACATCCTTATTGACGGAGATAAACGGGCAAGTGTCCAGCCAACGCACGGAGTTAAACAAGGGTGCCCACTGTCACCACTCCTATTCTCAATCTACGTTAATGACATTGGCTGCATCACAAATGGGGAAACAGGCGCGGTGACAGGCTTACCAAACTTTCATGTTTCTCATATGCTTTATGCAGATGACCTCGCTTTGACTGCAAACAACCACATGCAAGCCATGTTAAACAAGTTGCAGGGTTATGCAACCAGAAAATGCCTGACGGTCAACACAAAAAAGTCCGAGGTCGTCTGCTTCAATTCCAGAGCTGACACTCTTCCCCAACTGTTGTATGATGGTGAAAACCTGCCCTACACTGATTCTTTTAAATATCTGGGTATGGTCTGTGACAAACGTCTCAACCTTTCCACTGCTCCTGAGGCTGCTCTGAAACCTTGCATGGCGGGGACTTATCATGTCAAAACCTTTGCTCACGACCACAACCTTACAAATCGGCTGCATGCGCTCATCTGGCTCTTAAAAACGTATGCTATCCCAGCAGGAATGTATGCTAGCCAGATAAGGGCCACTCCTTACTTACGGCAGGGCGCAGAAATGGACAGCCCGTTGCATAGGTGGATCCTAAACGTTTTGCAAAATCTTCTTGGAGTGAAATCTACAACACCATCTTGGAGCATTTTACGAGAATGTGGCATTGAACCTTTTCAGTTCAATTGGTTTCGTGCCACTATGCGCTTCTACATCTCGCTTACTAAGTGCAACACTCTCCTTTTAAAAAAGGTTCTCCATGCTGACATCAGCCTCAGCTCCATGACTGATTCTTGTTGGACGTCCCACCTTTTATCTGCGCTGGATGGTTTGGCTCACTCGGATCTGATGAAACGTCAAATTATGGCTTGTGACCCTGTGAACCTCAGTCAATTTGTGGTGGACCTGAGATCTAGACACCTGGGCTATTGGAACCAATTCACAGCCCCTGATCCAAGAGTAAGCAACAGTAAGCGGCTGACTTACCATCAATGGTGCGCTCACCCTGTCAGAAATGCACATGCCATTCACCCACCTTATACAATGCCTAAATACATGTACTTGGATCTTCCTCATCATGTCCTTCGCAACACTGCCAGATTCAGGCTGCGGGTACACGCTCTCCGAGTTGAACGGGCTACTTGGTCCAATAGTACTTCTCCGGTCTGTGATATCTGTGATTCTGATGACATACAAGATGAAAAACCTGTGTTGTTCAGGTGCTCCAATCCCCAGGTCTGCTCTCTCCGTCAAAAGTATGCCTCATTTTTTGAACACATCTTCTCTTTCCTACACCTCCACGTCTCCCACAGGATGTCCTGTCTAGGCACCATTCACCATGTGAATTCCCAGGATATCAATACTTTTATAAACCAGGATAACAACAAACTTCATTTTTTTTCTTCTTGACCTCATGTGTATTTATGAACAGGCTAGCAGTCAAACGTCTTGACTGAGGCCTTTTTCCCTTGTAACCCTTGTATGCTACCGAAGATTTTTCCAATCGTTAGAAACATATAAATTTGGTAAGCCTGTCACTGCGCCTGTTGCCCCCTCAGTGATGCAGCCGATGTCATTTACGTAGATTGAGAATAGGGGTGGTAACAGAGGGCATCCTTGTTAAACACCGTGCGTTGGCTGGACACGCGCCCGCTTATCTCTGTCTCAACATGAGTCACCCTCCATACCATTTTGTTAGTTGTAGGCGGGGTCACCTACACCCCTCACACTGGAGTTCCTTAAAGAGCTTGGCCTTGACGCTCATAAAGCCACTGTGCTTGCTCTGAAGCTTCATGCTCATTCTGTGTCCAGTACGCCTACAAACTTGCTAGCACCACACGCGCTCTTGAGAAGACATCTTCAACTCCCATTACCAAGGGTATTGCTGGTAACCCTCCTAATTCCCATTGATTTCTTTCTTCTCTCGGTGGAGGGGATACATGTTGACTTGGCCCTAGGTATCCTCTTTGATTGATTTGGGGAGTGTTTTCACTGCCCACGCAGTTTCCTTTTCTTTCTCTACCTGCTGTGCTCCTCTCAGTCCAAACTTTGTGGTGGGGGGTATACGGTCTTTGAACCAATTTGGCACCTTTTCCTTGATTGATGTAGCAATGTAAGTTCTGTGAGTTGAGCGTTTTATGGCCAGGTCTGGTTAAACACCTTTTTATTAGTTTAAAGCTTAGGTCTGGTTTGCGCAGCAGTTAGGTTTTATAATAATCACCATTTTACAATATCGCACTGGCGCCCTCTATAACCAAAAACATGCAGTTCGCTTCAAGAGGTCCACTGACCCACTATGCCCTCTCCCAGGCTGTCATCAGTTAGACAGCGCACTCCACATGCTTTCAGGCTGCCTAAATCAAATAATCTCCAGCATGAAAACTGAACGCCACAATGTTGCTGGAAGAATGATCATCAAAGCCCTTTGGGGGCAGGCTTGGTTAACATGGACATAGGGAGTGATGATAGGCTGGCGCAACACAACCTTCAGATCCCTGCACATGCATCAAACAGAATTTTACCCCCTTACCTTTTTCCTAGAAAATTTCCTAAGAGATTTAGACTCACATCCAGTCGTCCTGATGCTATACTGATTACTCCCTATAAAGCCAAACCCACTCCTTCTTCTCCTTTTTCCACTCCCTTACACCATGCGTTACGCAGCAGACACAACCCAACACAGAGGACCACACGAGCCAATCGCGTGAGACAGCCCCACCAACTTCATGTAAACCAGTGACATGTGCACTTAATTGAAATTAAGTACTGTGAAGACACGAGGTCTGGACAACAGTTAGAGGCGGCACAGCGGCAGCATACAGACCTCAGCAAACTCATTAGTGCTTAAGTTATGACTCTCCACACTATACTTCTGGGTGTTGATGGGACCTGCTATACTGATCATACCTTGAACCAGTTTAAACAACTTGGACTGGATCATCAACGGGCGCATAAACTTGCTCAAAAACTCCATGCCCATTCGGTTCAGTATGCCCATAAGTTTGTTACCACTAGACGTGCTATGGAAAATAGTGATGCTTCTCACAGCCAGGTTCTGGAGCCGGGTGCTTCCAGTAACCCTCCAGATCCCCATTAGCTTTTCTTCTTTGTAGCTTTGTGGTGGAGGAGGCTCATGGCTCTTCTGAGCCAATGTGTCTCCTTTTCCTTAATTGGTGTAGGGAGAGTTTCCTCTGCCTACGTAGTTTTTCTTTCTCTTTTCTTTATAATGCTTCACTACGCAGCAACAGCACTACACTCAGTAAGGTACTGCGAGCAGATGTTGAAGCAGTCTTTCTCAAATGTTGGACCTCAGAATTTTTGGCTGCATGCACGGATTTAGACAGGTGCAATACGTTTACTCATTGTGTTCAGTCTGGGCAACCTATAGTCATGAGGGAGTTTGTTGTTGATTTGAGAGAATGGCTGCGAGGTGTGTGGAATGCTGCCTTGGCAGAACATGGTGAACACATGAACAAATTAGCCATGTATCATCATTGGATGGCTCTTCCTGTGAGACCCTTTACTGTTCATGGCGTGCCCTTCTCTGTTCCTAGGTACTTGCATCTTGATTTAGGCAAGCACATGCTGAGAGACATAGCGCGCTTTCGTTTATATGCACACTCAGCAGTTGACACTTCAAGGGTTACAAGGGAAAAAAAGGCCTCAGTCAAGACGTTTGACTGCTAGCTAGTTGACACTTCCGAACACAGCTTCTTTTTAATGCACGCTCAAGGGCGTAGACCTTAAACTTTTTTTCTTTTTCAGACTGGTCTGGTTACAGGCCTCTGTGCTTCCGCTCAGCTGCCCTTGTAGGCGGATATAGCGATGTAACCTTACCTTATATGCACACGCTCTGAGGATGCTATTCATTTCTTGCAGAAACAAACTAATGACACTTATCGTTTTATTTCCGATCTCATGGATATTTTTTGTGCAGTTGGAACAGTTGACCAGACCGAGCAGCCAAACTACCTGGCTGCTTCAGCTAAGCTGCCCTTGTAGGCAGGTACAGCTATGTAACCCTATCCTATCCTATCCTATCCTACCTGGCTGAAGGTCAAACCCCATTGTAACTCATTGTATGACTCATGATGTCATTCGCAACGTGGCTCGGTTTAGACTTCGTGTTCACACCCTTCGCTATGAGACAGCAACTTGGAATCACAGGTCTTCCCTAAACTGTGACCTTTGTGAGGCTGATGATAATGTCCAGGATGAACAACATGTCCTCTTTCATTGCACACATCCCCAGGTGGTCTCTCTCCGCAGGAAATATGCTCCCTTGTTCTCACAGGCAGGATCTCATGATGTGTCCGCTTTTTTAAACCAGAACAACCATAAACTTCCTTTTTTCCTTCATGAATTAATCGCTTTTTATGAGCAGGCTAGCAGTCGCAATTCTTGACTGAAGGCCTTATCCTTGTAAACCTTGTAACTCATTGTAACTCATTATATGCACACCCCCTAAAAGTTGAGACATCACTCTGGCAGGAGCACACATCTGCATGTAATAGACACCTGTGTGACCAAGAAGGACTCCAAGATGAAAAGCATGCCGTGTTCCTTTGTTCTTGCGCTTCTGTATGTTCTCTTCGAAGAACTTTTGCACAGTTATTTTCTAAATTCCCCTCTCACATAATATTTCTGGACGATTCAGGCGCTTTCTTCTATTCTCAAGCTAGTTCTGAGGATGTTTCTCATTTCTTGCAGAAACAAACTAATGAGATCTATCGTTTTATTTCCAAACTCATGGATTTTTTGTGCACTTGGATCAGTTGAGCAGGCCGAGCAGCCAAACTACCTGGCTGAAGGTCAAACCCCATTGTAACCATTTAGAACCATTAGGTCTGGTTTAGTTGCAGGCATCTCTTTTTATGCTTCAACTAAGCTGCCCTCTTAGGCAGGTACAGCTATGTAACCCCTTTCCTTTCCTTACAGGGCTCAGTGTTTTTGCAGATACCCTTGTAAACGGATATAGCGAAGTAACCTGACCTGACCTTCCCTTGATTGATAAAGCGATGTAACCTTACTTCACCTTTCTCTAATTGATGTGGGTAGTGTTCACTGCCTACGTAATTTTTTCCTTTTCTTTTCATCTTTCTCCCGAGACAGAACGGTAAGAGGCCTTCAGATCAATATTGTGCTCCTTGAAGTAACCGTCCAATAATGTTTACATCCCTGCCCCGCATCGTCAATTCTGCTTTTCCACTGAGCTGGCATCATTGCCATCTACAGCACACTTGGGAGTGCTCCCTACTGCACGGAAATACAACAGCCCACGAAAACAAGGGACAATGGACACTTATGAAAAGAGCTCCCGCTTGATTATTGTCGCCTGGAGATTTATTCTGAGTAGAGCAACGTTCACAGTCATGGTCTCTTTTTCACTGGAGGCCCATGGCTTGTCTGATGGTGTCAAGTACCTGTTGAGCTTGCAAGCCCGGGATCCCTGGGGGCATGCTTGCCGCCTGAATGTAAGGGTTGGGTGGGAGAGCTGCAGAAACAGCGGATGGCGGCGGTCCAGGCGGTGCTGCACGCAGCTGGGCGAGGATCTGTTGCTGCCGTTGCTGCTGCTGCTGCTGCTGCTGCTGTGTGTGAATAGTGGGAGAAATGTTTCCCTGCGTGCTTGCTAAGTAGTGCTGCATCTGCTGGAGTGCGCTGGGGAACCCTGCAGAGGGTTGAGGGGGTGGGGGTCCTGCTGGGACAGCATAGGGCAGTTGTGTGGGCAGCAGGCTGGATGAGGTTGGATTGCTGTAACCATCCGACAGGGGGAGAGAGGGAGGAGCACCCAAGACAGCAGAGGAGGTACTCGGCAATGACGCGCTGCTGCGAGGCAGTGCTGCAGCTGCTGCTGCGGCAGCAGCAGCGGAAGTGGGAGGGGGTGGTTGTACCTGGCGGGGTTGCAAGTAATTGGATGCGAGTGGTTGCTGCTGCTGCTGCTGCTGGCCTGCTGGATGCCAAAGGGACTGTTGCGGGGGTAAGGGCAGCTGCTGCTGCTGCTGCTGTCGTTGTTGCTGCTCCCGCTGCTGAGCTGCATAAACGCGTGCAAACAAGGCAGCCAGGGGATTAGTTGGGGGCAGCATCCGCCGCGGCTGCTGCTGCTGCTGCTGCTGCTGGGATTCGGGAGTGTTGATGGCTTGATTGGGAGGGGGGAAGGGTGGGTGTGCAGATGATGGAGGGGGAACAGGCAAAGGTTGCTGTGGAGGGGCTGATGCACTACTAACCCCAACAGCCCCACTTCCTCCTCGTGCAAAGAGCGCAGCTAAGGGGTTGTTGAGCGCAGCAGGCGGAGAAGGAGCCGCGTGTGGTGCAACCATTGCCCCAGTGCTTGCTGGGAGTGGTGAACCCATGGCACCACTGCTCACTGGCAGGCTTGGCTTGGCTGGGGTTGTTGACGCGATGGCGAGAGCAGGGGCAATTGATGGTGCCGAAGCAGGGGGAGGCAAGGGCTTGGACATAGTGCCCTGCACAGAAGGGGAATTTGAAGGCGTTTTAGATGTGTGTGGATGGTGTGTGCGTGTGTGTGTGTGTTCCAGTGTTTCCTTTAACCCGACATACCATGTTGTACGACATGAGAAAATACTTTTTTGAATTCTCACATCACCATGAAATCGACTTCCCCAGGGAGTCTGGGAGCCTCTGTGTGGGGACGAGCTTGCCCACCCTACCCCTTTGAGTGCACCTTTAAAGGCCAAAAAATTCCAAGCCCAACAAATGAGCCATGATTACACAAATAACCCAAACAAGAAGGCAAGGGTCTGAAAAGGTCAAAGTGATGAGGAGTAGATGCTGAAACTGGATACTGCTGGCCCAACCAACAAGTTCAAGGCCAAATGGTACAAGGAAGAGCCCCCCGAGGGGCAGCCCCATCGCCAGTACTGGCTCACTGATCCATTCAGTGATCACTGACGAGTGCAGAGGGGCAGCTTATGACAGGATGCAGCTTGTGCGAGGTAACCTTCCAGTGCAGGGCGCAGACAGTGAGGAGCCACGAGAGCAGCAGCAGCCATCAGAAGAGAGGCACAGCATGGATGCTCAAGCAGAAGGACAGGGCAGGCTGGCAGAAGCGCTTGAACAGAGCAGCAGCATTCTCAGCACTTCAGCGCACAGGCCAAACAGCTGGCCCTTTTCAGCAAGGGCAGCAAGGAGAGCAGCAGTAGCAGAGGATACGAACCCTTACGCAGCTAGCGGTAGCGATGAGTCGGATGGAAAACCAGAAAGCAACGCACCCCTCCCTTTTCCCTCTGCAAGGAAATTCTGGAAGGGGGCAAAGCACTAGGGGCATACCAGCGGTTTGGGGAGTGGGTCAAGCTTGCAAAGCTGGTCATGGTGATGGTGCCAGGCTCAGTGGAGGATGAGAGCGCATGTTCAGTGCCATAAAATACCTCCGGAACCCCCAGCGCAATAGGCTAAAGCAGCAGCATCAGACCTGCTGCGCTCGAGAATTAAGTGCTCCGATTTTACTATAAATTCATTCCCATACGCAGCTGCCATTGGGGAATGGCTCAGTGCTAGGAAGCGGCATGGAGTGTAGAAGCCGCAAAACATTGGCAAGGGCAAGAAACAGTTGACGGCAGTGTAGTGGTTTTCAGGTCCCAAGGCGAATTTCACCAATTGAGTTCAAAATTTGACAACCGGTGTACATCTGGTAAAAATTGAGGGCTGCATACTTCAATTTTCGAAAATTGGCCCAGGGAGTGATCTGGGTGCCCCAGAAATCGACATCATGCCTCAGATCACACTTATCCTGCAATAGCAGACCTGGACCTGGTCAAACCTTAACAGCTTTTGCATTGGTGGATGAGTGAAGTCAATACCTATCCATGGATGTGCTATTTAAGGAAGACTGTTGTCAAATAGGCATTCTGTGCCTGAAATGCCAGATTTTTGGTCATTTTTGGCCACATCCACTCACAAGAAGCCCCATAAAGACAGGCAAACCTAATTCCAAGTGCAAAAATTGGCATGGCTGCTTGTTATATAACAATAATGTAGCAGGAGAAAAACGGGATTAAAATGTTGCCTTTGGGGCCATTGCTTGCCATAAATGTGGTAAAAAAGTGCAAAAATTGAGCACATCTGAGCTCACCCAAGACCAACAATGCAATATTTTTAGGCATTTCTTTTAGGCCCCGGTCACACTGGCAGGATCACCCCCCGGGATCACCCCCCCTGATCAGGGGGGGGGGGGCGGATCAGGGATCAGGGGTCCGGATCACGCGATGAAAGAAATCCAAAGCTAAGTCAATACGGCACAAGGAACTTAGCGGAACGCTCAAAGGATTTTTTTCCGCAAAAACTAAGAATCCGACCCCTGATCCCGGGGGGTGATCCCGCCAGTGTGACCGGGGCCTAACCAATTTTTCTTTTATCACAAGGTATCCAACAGTGTGCTGCTTGACCAAAACGGATGACTTCCAGAATGACCCCCATTTTGGGGTGCTCATTTGCCCAAGTGCTGACAAAGAAAATGGGTTTTGGAGCATAAGGGGCCTTCAGGATGGTTGTTCTAGCACGAAACTCGGCATGGGGGTCTAGCATGGTGTTATGAAGGGGTTGTGTGTGTGGGAAATTGGGAACGTGCAGGTGTGTGGGTGCCTGGTCGTGGAAACGTGCTCATTTTTCAAGGGTAAATGTGTGCAGGGAATGGCAAGCAGTTGCGTACTCACGTGCCCATAGCAGCCCAACGACACAGGGGCTGCAAAGTTTGGAGCAGCGCATGGTCAGCTGTCCAGCGTTTTGCGTTGTGGTGATGAGCATGCAGGGTGTTGTGTGTCAGTTGTGCAGCAGTGGTGTTCCCAAGCTTCGAAGCACGCATTTTGACCTTATTGACCTAGCTTATGCTCCTTGAGTGCTGGAGTGCATAGTGCAGGCCAGCTGGGGTGTGCGCATGTGCGATGTACCCCTTGCCACCCATGCAGCATGTCCACAGCACGCAGCTGCAGCAATCTGTGTGCAAGATGCCCTTCCTCACGTCTTGGTGCAGGTCTGGTGCAGCGCGGGGCAGGCTCTCGGGGCTGCTGCTGGCTCCAGGGTGCTCCTTCCTGCTGGTCAAACCTCTGCAACAGCTGCTGTCGCTGCAGCTGTGTGGAGTCGCTGCCTCAAAATAATTCATTGAATAACAAAGAGCAAGCATGCCCCAAAACCGGCGAGGTTGGTGGCCCGTCAGGAAGGCAATATCGCCAAACCTGTAAAATTTTTGAACCTGACAGCTGGTGCACTGGGGCTCATAAAACAAGTGCAGATGGACTTATTCAATTTGCATTTAATAAGTTCGATCGCTCAGCTCGAGCTCCACGTGTTTTTTGGAGAGGGGGTCTGATTCATGTCTGGATACCCCCCTCCTGTACCTCCCCAGCCACTGCACCATCCCAGATTCTGAGACCAGGTTTGCCAACCAGTTTTGCACCACAAATCCGCTCATGAAGTCAGAAATGGGTTTGGAGCAACTTGTTCTGGGGTTAAACAGCACTACAGGGTGTGAATTGTTAAAATTTGGATTTGAAGAATGCGTGGTTTAAACTGCGGCCATACAAAGGAAAATGGCACACTTGAATAAAAGCACTTGTTCTTAAAATGCTCTCATGCGCCGGGAGGCCTGAGCCTCCTGGCGGGCTGGGCTTGAGAAAAGAAAAGACATGAAACTAGATTCTAGAAATTGCCCATTTGGGGTGAGACATGAAATTAAGGTATTCCAAAAGCCTTAAAAGGAAACACTGGTGTGTTTGTGTGTGCATCATTTTAAGCAGGACAGTGATTGTTAAGAGTGCCATGGAAAACATCGCAGATGTCGAGTGGCAGCGTTACAGCATGCAATGCGAGGAAGTGGGTGCCATGAGCATGTATGTATGTCTGATGCCTCTGCTTGAGGCCAGCAGGTGCACGCACCAGTGGTCCTCCCCAGATGCTGCTGGCATTGCTTTCAACTTGAGTCTCCCCAAATGCATTCAGCACACCAACTGGGATGTGCGGCTTGGGGATTCCTAATGTGGGCGCCAGGGGCGGTGCAGAGGGCTTGAGGAGAGGCAAGGGGGGGATGGGGTTGGAAGGCTTCTGCTGCTGCTGCTGTTGCTGCTGTTGCTGCATTGCACTATGCTGCAACTGCTGCAAGAGGTTGGGTTGCTGTGCTGCACCCTGGGCAGGGCTGGCCTGCTGCTGCTGCTGCTGCTGCTGCTGTGCTGCACTCTTTTGTAGCTGCTGCAACAAGTTGGGCTGCTGCTGGGGTGGCGCGCTCGGTGACGGCTGTGGCGCAGCAGCTGCGGGACCTGCCGACGCTGCTGCTGCAGGTGCTGCGGATGGTCCTGGGTTTAAGGGCGTGCCTTTCAGCAAGCTCAGCAGGGCGCGTGAGGCATTCAGGTCTGCACTCAAGGGGGGGATACCAGGAGGTGGGCCTGCGCAATATACGGGCAGGCACACAGCTGTCTGTCTGTATATGGGCCAAGCGCCACATCCAGGACAGCACGCCTACCTCCACATTCTGGCATGTGACGTAAAAGGCCCATGCTGGATGCGTGACCCACCTAGTTTGGCTGCACGAGGGGCAGGCGCTGTGCCTCTGGCTGCTGCAGCAGCAGAGGCTGCGGTGGATGAAGCAGGGTTGATTGTTGGTGCAGCAGCTGTTGCCCCGGTTGGGGTGGAGGCAGGAGGCGGTGCGCCCTCCCCTTGCAGCTGCTTCTCCAGCTGGTCCAGTGTGAGGGCTTTTGCTGAACGTAGGGTGGATGCAGCAGGGCCTACGCGCAACCATGCAGGAAGAGCACACAACCTGAGCGGAATATAAGTCAGATGAGTGTTTGCAGTGACATTGGGGCAGGGACAAGCTTCCTTTGTTTTCTACCTGCAGTCTGGCGCTGAGCCCAATGACACAGCAGCAATCAGGGGCAGAGAGAGCAGGGAAGCACAGCAGCCGGTGACAGAGGAAGAGCAGCAGTCAGTGGGATGAGGCAGACACAATGCGAGTTACAGGATAAGCCGAAGTCCCATTGTTTGTTTGTGCTCAGGTTGCCAAGTCTGAATACACCGTTCCTTGAAGGGCATGCACACTTCTCATGTGTCCTACCAGGGTATATCCCCATCAACAGAGGTCCGCCTGCACTCCTTGCACCCACCTGCAGGTGTGGGCTTGCTCTGGGCGCCACTGCTCATAGCCTTTGCAAGGTCATCGAAGCTCATCTTGATGCCTTGAGGGGGTGCGCTGCCATCAGGCGTGGATGGGGCAACTGCACACAGGGGGCAGGTGCATGGCAAGCTGGCACATCCGTGGTTGTGCAGGGGTGTGGAGTGTACCTTCTCTACCTTGTGTGGAGGGACAAGAAGATGGCTGGCCTGGTTCAGTTCCTGTATGAAGGGTGTACACACTGGAGCTGAGTCGCACACCGAATGATGGCATGGAGGGCCTGCAAACGCACCTGGCGGCTGGGTCGGTTGCTGCCGCTGCTGCATTGGTGGCAGATTTTTGGCCATGCGCTGGTCATCGTCCATGAGCTCATCCAAGTCCACTTCCTCAAACACGTCATTTCCGGGGGGACTGCGCTTTTGGTCCTGCATGAGCAGTTCAGCAACAAGCTCCTCCTGTTAGCTCTCCTGAAGAAGCATGTCAAGGTTGCTGCTGCTCATGCTTCTTGTTGCTGCTATGGCAGGAATGCCACCATGCAGAGCCGACGGGAAATAAACTAAACTAAAAACCAAACCTGGGTACCATGGCATTGGATGTCCCTCACTGCATTCGATGCTCAGCTTCTTGCTGCTGCTGCTGATGTCTATATTGGAGGGAATGCACACGGGCTTATTCAAGAACAGCAGCAGCAACTGAAACACAATGCGCAGCTCTCGTTGTTCATAGGGCAAGCTGTATGTTCCCCACTGTGCATGTTGCTCCGTTGTGTTCCTGAAGATGGCACAGAAGACGTGCATTCGTGCAAACTGATGGCAAAAAATGGGTGGGCACACGGGTCTGCATCGCCCTTGTCATGCTGCAGGGCAAATGCAGACAGGGCAGCGGAAACAGAACAAATGCAGACAGGGCAGCTGCAGGGCAAAGCAGCATAGCAGCGGAAAGAATGATTGCGGCCAGCTAGTGTCACAGGCATCCACTCGCAGAGCAAGGCTCAGCATGCAGTCATTGGGAGCGCAGGATGGTCAGGCCATGGGTGCGTGTTGAGGAGGGAAGGAGGGACGATGTGGCCTGAGGGCCACCTGCTGTTATGAAGGTCTGTAGCATGAAGGGTACACAGGGAGACACAGGGGTTTAAGCCAGCCTCTGATGGGGAAGAAGGGCGTGCAGGCCATGCAACCAAAATATCCAATGTCCTAGTCAATCATCCGAATGGCAAACGCAAGAGCCCTGGACCCTGCTGTGTGTCCAGCTGCCTAGTCAGTGCCTCATTCTAGTAGTACACAAGTTCCCCTGACAGTTTGCGCATGCTCACACCTTCTGTGCAGCCGCCTGCTTTGCTCTGTTGTGTTGCTCGCGGAAGGCCTGGCGCTCGCGCTCAATGTCGGCAGGCGTCATCTTCACGGGTTGCACTGGCTCAGGGCTCATCCACGCAGGCTGGTCATCATCTGCAACAAAGGACATCCATTGGAAGCTAGCTGCATGGAATGATGCAGGGGGAGAACAGGCTAGCAGTCAGGTCAGCCAAGTTGGTTTGAGTTAATGCCCCATTGCAACCAAATGATTCTGAGTATGCAGAACCTTTGTCTAGACCTATCCAAGCAACTCTGCATACTCAGTTTGTGCCGGGGGGTGCCCAGGGTGTGTGGCCAGAAATCAGGCAAAATCCCTGCCAAGATGGGGTCTCCAGGTCGTCCCCCGGCTTGCCTGACCAGCAGCGATGGCTGGGCACATTATCAGGAGCACGTCCTGGGGGGTCCGGGGGGCTTGGGCGGGGTCCCAGAAAATCACTCCCCAGACCTCGATTTTGGCAGGGAAAATGGCGAGTCAACATAGCAGAGCAACCACTGCACCAGTCCAGGTCGCAACACTTTTGCTGGGACAGATAAAATGTTTAAAGAAAATTTGAAAACTCAGCATGTGCTCCCTCAAATTTCCCTCACTCGTAAGTCTGAATTTTCCAGTTTCATCTTCAGGTGCAAAAGCATGCGTCTATCAAGTGAGCACGCGCTCAGGCGGGCTGACCAGAGCCTCATGTTTTGGTCAAACGGCCAGCTGTCACTGCTTGCCAGGAGCCACTTTCTGCTCACCTGGGTTCCCAAACTTGGCAGGCGTACCTAGAAAGCATGCTGAAAAAGTTCTCATACTCAGGTTGTGGCCAAACACTGTGCTTGCCTGTTTTCCCTGTTCGCACCACTTTTGCCTAGCAGGTGCGCACAGGTGACCATGCTCTAAGTGCTCTGGACCAAAATTTGCCCCCCCTTTTTTTCACTTCAAAGGATCAGGATTGACCTTACACATACCTGAGAGCCAAAATATTGGCAAAATTTGGGCCAGAGCAGGCGTTTTGGCACCCATTTTCCTGGACATGGTCAAAAATGACCTCAAACGCCCCTGGCTTGATCCTATAGCTCCACCCTCACTTTTTTGATGCAGAGCACCAGTTAAGGCACCCTCAACCACTCTGCATACTCAGTTTGCAGCGGGGCATTAACTCCTCATTTTCACATAGCTTGGCTGAGCTGACTAACAGTCCGACCTTCTGACAGAAGAATGTTTGCCTCTTTGGGTTGCAGGATAAGAAGGGTTGTTCAGGTCAAGCTCTCTTGCGTGCGGTACAACAACATGGATCATGTAAATTGCCAAGACCACAACTGACCTGCAGCTGGCTGACAGGAGGTTGAGGTGTTAGGGCGGATTGCCCCCACCTTTGGCACGTTTGCTACTGTGATCACAGGCAGACGGCTGTTATAAGCGGGAGGTATTGCTGTACACACTCCTCCTGACCTACTAGCGGGCCTCAAAACGAATGCACTTCAGGCAATTTGCACTCGTGAACACATCTATCAGCCTGGGAGCCACAGCGCCTCCTCACCTGCATCCCCTTGTTGCTGGTGGTTGCTGCTGCCAGGGGGCTGCTTGTAAGGGGAGCGATGGTTATCGTGGTGGTTGTGGTGGTTGTGTGCCTGACCAGGCCGCCCTCGCCGCTCGTCATCATCCCAGTGGCGCTGGCTCTGTCGCGGGGGCCGTGCATCTGTTGCATGCCGCTCTTCATGGGTCTTCCAGCGGTCCTCCAGGCGACTGCTGTGGCTAAAGGAGGAGGAGTGTTGCTGGTTAGGGTGCGCATCTCCTGAGCCCCCAGCCTTGGCAGCCTGAGGTGTGCGCCAGCGGTCATTGCCTTGCTTATCCACCCATCGTTGCCGGGATGTTGGTTCTCCGTCACGACCGGCAGCATGGTCTGGCCCAGGGCGCTGAGGAGCAGAGGTTAAGGAGCAACGCTTCACCCAAATGACATGGAAGGTCATATAGTGCTAAATTTTTAAGTGGTTGCATGTGTTTCGAGCAGAATTTCAATGCGACCCCAACTGATACATCCAGCTGCCTGTGGTTTCAAGAAATTCAAAGGGCATGGAAGCGTCATGAAAGCTTGCACCTTCTCATGCAGTTGAATTCATGTCGTATCACTTAGCACTTCCTCTTCCACCTTTCACCCAATCCTTCCCAACATCATTCCTGCTTCCTTCCTAGAAAGAAATGGGCTTGAATGACCTGCATTTTCTGAGCTGCAGGAGCTCCTTTGGGGCCATCCCTCTTACTTGTATCTTGTACCTGAAAGAACTGTCGGCCCATCCTGGCCCATTCACACATTTTTGCAATGACAGAGGGACGTATCCAGCATTCCTTCTGTAACAGATATCCACTTATTTTGACATCAAGCGTTAACATACATGCAGGTTCCACTTCTTCACATTATGCCGTGCAACAACTTTCTACTACCGGTATACATGAATCAACATGAGGTGCCTGTTGCGTAATGTGCGAAGTTTAAGCTTCGTGCATCCCATGCACTGGAGTAATGATCATGTTGCTGAGTGAGTAGGTGTGTGTGTGTGTGTGTGTGAAGATGCAGGCAGTGCACAGTGCCTGCTTGCCCTTTTGGACCTGTACCAAAGCCAATGCGCAATCCTACCCCTGTGCATGCCACCATCCAGGGGGTTCCTTGCCTGAGGCTTATTGGCTGTTCGCACTTCGAAATTCCGGCCTGTTGTATTTAAACAGTGCAGACACCTTTCATTTCATGCACCACCCGCCCTGCTTTACCTCATATGAGTGTTGAGGGCTGCGTGGCACAATTGAGCTTCCATCCCTGTCCTTGTCATTGCTGAGCCTCCAGCCCCTTTGCATCCCGCTTGCATTGCGCTCCGAGGTCCGGTTGCCAGAGGCAGGCAAAGAGCTGGACATTGGCTCTCCACCACCATCACCTGCTCCGTCCACCAGTCTGCTTCGCAGAGGTCCAGCTGGGGGGATAGGGGAGCCTGCAGCATGGTAGATGCAAGTGTATGACTAAGAAGTGCCTACCAGCTTTGTCTGAACCACACACAGCTTTTGCTGAGGACAGACATACCCTCTGCAAGCACACTTACCCTTGGTGTCGCTGGAGGAGCTGCGATATAGAGTGCCCGCGCCCCCACTACCTGCCCTGAGCCAGTGGGGCTTCAATGCGATGTCGTCGCCCACTGAGGAGGGGAGCTGAGGCGCGGGATCTCTGCGACCCGCACGCTGATCCAGCTCCCTGAAACGCGACCCGAGTGCCCGAACCAGGGACAAGCTGGATGAGTTCTTGAATTTCCACACTTACATATGGTGGCACTAACCCACGAATACCCGCTCGAACAACCCTTGCACCCTTGCTTGCAAGAGGGATGGATTTGTTATGCAGGGCTGATGGGGCACTCACTTGAGGCTGACGTCATTCTCCCAATCCACAGAGGCCAGAGGCACCTTGTTTTCAGGCAGCGACCCCAGGTGCAGGAGCTCTTCCCTGGGGTGGGTTAATGAGGGTGTGTGTGGGGATGTCAGTCAGGTGAAGGCAGATGCACAGCATACATGTCCCAGCGTGTGAAACATGTGTGTGTGTATGTGTGCTGATGCACTATCCAGTTATATCCAACTCTCGCATGTGCTATCCCTGGATGTGTGTGACGCATGCACACGCTCAATGCATGCTGTGTGCACATCCACACACACACACACACATGAAAATGCACCTTTACACACCAGAGTCACCGATCAAGCAGTTGTGCTGCAAATTTAGGGGCCTGCAATTCCACATGGGCCTGTGCATGCACTTTCCAAACATCTACAAGCGCAGGTGTGGGTAACAAGCGCTTGCCTGATCTTGTCTCTATGCAACATGCAGACATATCCTATTCTGAGCTGGCCAAGAAATGTGAGATTCACAGATGATTGTAGCATCAGACACCCACACACCCACCGGGTATACTTCTTGACCTTGTCCCTCCCACCATCCTCCAAAACAGGTTTGCAGCAAACCTTCACTTCACACAGCTGCTCATCCTTTGCCGACTCGACAACACTCACAGAAACCTCCATTGGTTTCCAATTATTAATGATTTGCGCAGCGATATAGAGACTTGTCTACTAGCGCAACAACCCTTTTTTGTGTCTGCACGGCCAACGCCGTAGAAAACATCATCACACTATGTCCAAACTTATTTGATTTACCTTTTGAGTGCTGATCAACTGCAAAAGCCTCCATTCTCTTCAGCGAGGCAGGTGGTACCACAGCTACTTCGCCTTTTCTGTAGGTGGTGTGCTTGAGGCTAAAAATGTGTTTCCAGCTAAGGTGTGTGCATGTGCGGGCATTTGTGTTTTTTGAAGCTGCCCCTTGGCTTTAAGCTCCTGTGGTTGTAGGCATGCTTCACACACACACACACACACACACACACACACACACACACACACACACACACACACACACACACACACACACGCACGCACGCGCACACACACACACACACACACACACACACACACACACACACACACACACACACACACATGCAAACACACACACTCGCACGCACGCACATGTTTGCAGGCACACACAAGCACATACACTTGTGCTGTGAATGCAGGAGCTCGTCGAATGCCATGATCCCAAGTGACCACTTCACGTTTCTGTCCCAAGCTGTGCCTTTCTACTGCCCTTCACAGGAGCATGCAGGGTGCGCGCAGGAGCGCAGCATTAGTGGAGAGGCTTGCTGCTTCATTGCAGCAGCGGCTTCCCACAGTAGCAGAAATTGGCACTTTTGCCCCTGGTTCAATTGATCTGTGGGCGAGACCCCTGCGCGAGCTGCAGCAGCCACACCAATGCCTCTGGCCACGAGGTTTCAGTAGTAGTTCAGAGGTTGTAGCACCCTCCTGTTCAAACCAGCAACCAGATAGCCATGTTACTGCCTTTGCAAAGCTGACACCTAAAGCTGTGGTGGAGAAGCTGGATCAATTCATCGTGAGTGGGCTTGCATGGTTTGTTACACCAAGGACTGACAGACATTTGATGCCCACAAGATATATTGCAAGCAAGCTGTTCAGCAGCATCAAAAGCAAAACTCCTTCCCTGCTTCTTTATCTCTTGCAGATTGGGCAAACAGAAGCAAAAAAGGCGGTGGCAGTGGCCTTCAGGAACCGCTGGCGCAGGTGAACTTATAAAATTGTGAAGCAGTTACAGTGCGTGCAGTTTGAAGACGTTCAACCTTTCTATGATGCCGGTTTGCCAACTTTGATTGCTGTGTCTCCTGGGCATGCAGGCACCATGTCAAGCCTGCAATCAAGGATTCAATATCACCCAAGAATATACTGATGATAGGTGAGCACGCAGAAGACTGGTTGTAGGAACTGGCAGTGTTGCTAGCTTGCAGATCAAAGCACCCTCCGTGAGTCCTGGTTCCTTGCTTGTGTTTCTAAGTTTCATGCTGGTATGAGTGGAGGACGTGCATTCATTTATTCTCTGATCACACTTCCTTCGTTCAGTCTTTCAATCCTCTGATTGTCCTTGTATATCTGGCTTGGATGCTGCCAGGTCCTACGGGCGTGGGCAAAACCGAGATTGCCAGGCGCCTGGCAAAGCTTGCTGATGCGCCTTTTGTCAAGGTTGGAGAGCCACACAATGCGTTTCTCCTGCTTGCACCTGCTGTTGGTCAATTCAGCATTTTGTGCTTCTTTCATGTTGCTTTCATGGATATAAGTTTGATTGCAAAGGTAACAGCTGTGAATCTACTCTCCAGGGTGTGAAACACCTTTTTAGGCAAGAAGGGAGCATACATCTCCATGCACCTTTGCAGGTGGAGGCCACAAAGTTCACAGAAGTAGGCTACCATGGCAAGGATGTTGACTCCATGTGAGTTTGTGAATGCTTGGATGGATGCCCATTACTTGCACTGACATGCATGCAGCAGACATTTTTTTCTGAATGGCTGAGGCTCTGTTCAACTGAACTTATGTGCACGCAAGATTGTCTCTGCTTGTGTGTGTGTGTTTTTTCTCGATTATCTGGAATCAAATTTGTAGCAGGTCGAGGACCAATATCATTTTCTTAAGCATTTGGGCTCTGTCTTTTCATGTCATGGTGGCGCCAAGCTCCTGCAAACCTGGCTATAAATGCATGGTTTTGCAGGTATTAATTTGCATAGAAACAAGAGTAACCTTTCTGCTGAAAGCAACACTTTTTTGTTTGCTGTCCTCGGGAGGCTATACAAAGTTTTTTTTATAGAAAGCGCATGAACTTTTTGGTCTGGATCCCCTTGAACCAGCAACCCACCCCCCTTCCCCCCTTTGGTTCCCCATTGGGACGAAAAGGGTACCAATCTGCTTTTTAAAATCTGCATCCATTGGCATATCTATGGCAGCCATTAGGTGGAATGCAGCGAAGTTATGGGGCAAAAACTGCTGGCATGCACGTCATGCTAGGCACCTGCAAGGAGCTTGCAAGCCCACAAACTTGCCTTCTCGTCTTCACAATTCAATTAAGCACCTTCAGCTGGCACTACCCTGAAAGTTGGGTTTGATTTGCTGCACCTTGGCCTACACACCATCTGCTGCCCACACCCATGTGCGCATGGCACTGACTCCCAGTCATGCACACAGACCCCCCCTTTTCATCCAGTTTTCCAAAATGGTTGCGAATCAACAGGGCTTGAGCTGATGATTTCAATTTAGTGTTCATAATTCTGTGAGAATGGCTTTAAAAAGATTTCTGATAAGGGCTGATACTTGCTGTCCAAAAGCCATGCTTTCTAAAGCCTCCTGCTGTCCTCGACATTAAAAGCATGGGGTCCCTGTGCCGCCCTTATGCTTTTATGGGTTTTCAGTATTATCTGGTGGTTTTTTGAGATCCCCACATCGTATTACGACAGTCACTGTCCAAGCAACCCTTTGCATCATGCACTGTGCTGAAGATGATATTTGTTTGTTAAGCATTCATTAAAGTGCATTTTGTGGGTCTTGTTTGGGGAGCCTGTTGGTGATAGAGGCGGTTGCTTGCAATTTGTTTATGGGCGTTCCTAAAAATTTTCCTGATGTGTGGTGCCCATGCTGTCTACAGTTTCTGCATCACTCCTGCGTTGCTCACTCCGAGAGAGTGGACCAAGTGAGTCCTTACACCAAAGCTACCAACTTTCTTGCCTTCCCTGCTTGCAGCATCAAAGACCTTTTGGAGTCCTCCATCTCGCTGGTGCGCAAGAGGCTCAAGGAGCAAGCACAGGTCAGTACCTCTGGGCAGTTCTGCTCTGCACCTATTGATGTTGTACTGGATGAAGTGCCACGCATTTAGTTGTTGTTGATGAAAGGACAGGAGTGCGGCGGGGAGAGTGCATGAGTGGTGCATTGCATGTATCCTTAGAAGTGGAAACCTTTTATTGGAAGCAAAGCGCTGTTCAGCACTGCTTGTGCTGCTGCTGCGCTATGCTGTGCAGGCTGACATCTGTGCTGCAGTGGAGGTCCAGCTGCTAAAATTGCTGTCCCAGAGCTCTGCCATGATGGACACTGCGGATGCAGATGCCGAGTTCAGGGCCTGGGCCACCACCAACTTTGCCTTAGACCAGTTGCCACCCAGTTTACTGGACCTGCAGGTAGGTGCCTGGAGGAAGGGAGGGAGGGAGGGGAGGATCCATGAATGCCCCCCCCCCGGTCAGCAGGGGAGTGCGTGAGCTGCAATTGTTTTCTTGCCTTTGCCCTGATTACTTTGCTTCTGCCCTGCCTGCTTGCTTGCTATTGTCCTGCACATGCCCAAGGTCTACCCAGAATTGAGTGGGGAAGGAGGAGGGCCTGCTGTTTTGGTACGCGCGTGCCACCTACGCCATCCGGTACTCAGTAGCAGTGCATTTATTTGTGCCTGGAGACCCTTGTGTCATGAGTGTGCACATGGGGCAGCAGGAGAAGCAGTTTGCGCAACAATGCTTGCACGTTTGTGCTTGCGCTTGCACAGCAGTCTCACAAGGATGTTTTGTCTGCTGCTGACTTGTTTTCTTTTTGCGCCCTCACTTGGATGGATGCGTTGAAGTGCTGCCAGGCACCATTGTGTGCGGTTAGGAGCCAGGATAGAAGCGGTTGGTGGGCAGGAGGGGTGGTGCTGGGCGGTCAATGTTCACCAATTGCAATTTGAGACCACCATCAGGTTGGGCAGAAAATGCTGGATCTTCTGGGCGCTGTTTTACACAAAGGCAGGCCAAAATAATCTTTTTATGCAATTCTCACCTTAGGTGTAAGCTAGTCCCAGCTTACACCACTTTTGCACACATAAAAGTGAGCCTTGATCCCATGCTCGCCCTTCCTGCCGATGCGCTAAGGCATTGAGGCTGTGCCAAGGAATTGGGCATCATTTTAATCCTTGCTTTTACACTGAAAGCACCTAGCTCTTTGCCCTCAACTGTATCCTTGATCCTTGCTGTCCGTGCAGGCGTTGCCGCACCTGCAAGCACCACTCCTGCTGGGGCTTGCTCAGTGGCACCTACTGTCTTGCTCAGTGGCACTATCTCTTATGTTGTTGCGTCTGGCAGGCTCGCTTGCGTTCAGGGGAGCTGGACGACAAGATGGTCGAGGTGGAGATGCCAAACAAGCCACCCAGTTTGGACATGGGCAGGATGAACCCTGGCGAGCAGGCAAGTGTAAGGTTCAGTGATCTCCCTGGTGCAAGCAAGGAGTGGGTGCTTGCTCCAGATGTGAAGTGAGCCATTGTGTGCTTCAGGTTGTATGGCAGCCATTCGAGAAGACAGTGCATCAAACAGCTGCTGCTGTCTGCTGCGCACTTCATCACACACCATGTGTTGTCTGTCCTCTACACCTGACTACCCACAGAGCCCCATGATCATCAACCTGGATCGCCTGATGGGTGGCCAAGGGCGCAAGGAGAAGCGCCGCTTGCCCGTGTCAGAAGCCAGGTATTGTAGCAGCCCATCTTGCACAATTCCCACACTTGCCAGTGGCGTTCCCACTGGCTGTGTTCGACAACAAACTGCTGCCCAAATTTCCGTGCATGGCCTGGAGACAAGGGCAGGCAAGGAAGAGAGGCTAACAGGTTTTACAGAGCTGGAGGTCCAGAACTCTGAGGTTCTCTGTCGCATTGAAGGAAATCTATCAACTGCTAGGATTTCATTGTTTCTGGTAGGAAAGGATACCAGGGCCTCTTTAGCACTCTTTCAAACGCGTCCATTCCTGAGAAGATTTATTTTTGTAGGGGAAGCCTTTTGATTTGGTTCCGCTGCCTAGGAATGCTGGAATGCTTTGTTCATAGCTCTGAGCATCCATGTGACTTACTTGTGAGGTTACTGCTGCCATTTTGTAGGGCACAGATGGAGGAGGTTGAGGCCGACAACATGTTTCCTGCAGAGTTGGTCAACAAGGAGGCCATCCGTCTTGCAGAACAGGATGGGTCGGTATTTACACAAGTCACTTTTCAGCTGTGCATTCCATGTTATCAGCCTAACTTCAGCATGTCTTTGTTCATACACACAAGGCAGCACTGCTAAGCTAAGCGCATCATCATTGCTGGAGTTACTCCTCCTGCAGCAGGCTGCATGAAGAAGTCCCGCAAGGGAGTCTGCTGCTCTTTTATGGCATCACAGGATTGCTGTTGCTCACCTGTACATGCTTGTGTGCACATCATTCCGGCGCGATTAGAAATCTGTTACTGTGTCAGCTTAGTTTGAAGTGCGATAAGGAACCCTCCAGTACCTGCTCAAAACCTCGGCTAACAGCAAGGAAGCCATCCACCAGTACCAACCTGCAGTTCGTGTTGCCATACATATTCTTTAACACTGGACTCATTGGACACTCGTCATATCTTTGTTGTTTGCCTCGACGCCCAGCAGGCGCCTCAATCCCCTATACCCTCCTTGCAATTGCAGGATTGTCTTCATTGACGAGATTGACAAAATTGTCAGCAGCCGTTCCACTTCTTTCAGGACTGGAGACCCCAGCTCTGAGGGTGTGCAGCGCGACCTGCTGCCAATCATTGAAGGTGTGCACTCATATCTCCACAGAGCCACCTAAAAGATGAGCTGCCTAAGCAATAAGGCTGCCTGAGCTCTGGAGCCTTCAGTGCTGCGGGGATGATTTTTTTCTGCCAGCATGTCCTCGCACCAGGATACTGACGGTGAAGAGAATTTGTTTTGCCATTTGCAGGGTCTACAGTCCAGACAAAGCATGGAAACGTTAACACAGACCACATCCTCTTCATGGTAAGTGAGCCTATCCTGGTTCTTATGAGCGAGCGGCACAAAATTGGCAGCCTCCCAACAAGCTGTTGTGTTTCTAACCAGCCACACTTCCATGAGCAGTCTTTGCTTATCTGTGCTTCAGCAGAGCCTTACCAGAGTGAGATGCACCGGGCAGTGACAGTCTAATGCAGACACCAGACTAATGGCTTACCTTTATTTCATACCTGATGCAGTGCTCCGGGGCATTCCACTCCTGCAAGCCCTCTGACCTTATGGCTGAGCTGCAGGTGGGACATCATGCAGATGACAGCATAACACTGATAGTAACTGCCTGCACATTTACTCCATCAACACTGAGTAGTGCAGTTCCATTTTACTTTGAAAAGCTTCCCTTTTCCAGGAAGCACCCTGTGGTGTCAATTTTGTTTCCTTTGGTCCTCTGCTCCTAGGAGAAGGAGAAGAGGCACGGCAATGTTAAGATGCGGCATCTGCTCTTGACCAACCTGGCACTCCGACACGCGGCACCAGCTGTCAACGGCAAGCTTCTTTACTTTTAATATTGACTCACCCCACCACGTGCAATGTGCAAACCTGGTAATTTGTGCAGGGTCGACTACCCATCCGTGTGGAACTAAAGGCCTTGACACAGGAAGATTTCTACAGGATCCTCACCGAGCCTCAGTACAGCATTATCAAGCAGCAGCAGGTGTGGCGACTGCAAGATACAACTTGAAATGCTGCATGTGCAGGGTCCATCAGAGCAGGCATGAATGCTGGGCTCATGCTGTCTGTCTGTCATGCAGATGCTTCTGTCTACCGAGGGCATTGACCTGCACTTCACTGATGCCGCGCTGCGAGAGATTGCTTGTATCGCGGAGGACGTCAACCGCAGCACGGAGAACATTGGTGCACGCCGATTGGCAAGCATCCTGGAGCGCGTTGTGGAGCATGTATCATTTGCTGCCCCAGAAATGGTGAAGCAGGTAAGAGCACGTGGATGCTCTCAAATTATCGTACAGACAATATATCATCCCGCAAAAATAATGTTTTTGAGGGGTGCAGGATGACTGCAGACAGCAGGAAAAATGATTATTTTGGGGGCTGCGGTAAAGTGCGGAATGGTGGAAATTGATTATTTTCAACAGTTTTAGAGGGTATGAGCAGGCTGATTGTCCCTGCGGGAGCATGCAGGAGACCATAAAATAGATATTGAGAGGGGTGCAAGATTAAAGCAGGAATAAAAAAATAAACATTTCCAGGGGTGCGGAATGATTCAATGTCTGTATGGTAGCTACGCCTGTCAGCTTAACCTCTGGTGAGATGCACAGGGAGGGGCCTTTGCTGTGACATGAGGTGAGACTGCCTTGGTGGTGGCAGCAGTGATGCTCTTTCTACGTGACAGCTCCCTTTGCTGCTGAGCGTTCACTTCACTCTTCAACTTGCAGGCAGCTCAGCAAGGCCACAACCGGTTCCAGTATGTTGTGGACAAGGACAATGTGGATGAGCGTGTGGCGGTGATCATGAAGCGGCAGGACCTTCTGCGATGGATTATTTAGGCCACTGTACTTTTTCCTTTGTACCTGTATCCTAGCAGAGGCTGTTGCCTGGCTTGCATAGCTTCTCATGCAGCTGGCCTACATACCTGTTGTACAATTTGAGCCCTCAGATGCCTGAGCGTATTGCTTTGTGGACAGGATCATCAGCAGGAAGCCTGGACGCACAGAAAAGCAGCAACATTGTGCCTGTGTTGCCCTCAGTCTTCCTTGGGCTCTTCCACTGACAAAGTCTTGTAGGCTTCCGTCGGAAAGTGTGAGTTGGCTTGATCTGGACCTGATTCAGGCCTGCTGGTTCTGACATGTACCTGAATCAGAAGGGATGTCTGATCTGGACCTCATCCAGACCCAAATTAAGTGTAAACATGCCTGGAAAAAAAACAGTGCTTTTGCACTGTTTTTTAAAATTCTGGGTGGCAACTTTTTGTTTGTGATTGGCTGGTGAGGCAAGCTGGTATGAACGAAAGCGAGGTGCTCCTGCTATCATTACTTGCTGATACCTATATTGTAACTCTGTTCACTTTTGCTCACTTGGTGTGCGTAAGTTAATCTGGCCCGCTTGAGGGGGCTCCACTGTGAAAATGAAGATGGTATCAAGGTTTGCAATCAGAATAAGCCTTCAGCCAGCAAGTTTGACTGCTCAGCCTTCTATTGTCTATTGACTGCTCAGCCAAATAGATCCGAGAGGGGGAAAAACTAAATTGTCTCACTTGTGCAGGAAAAGGCAGAAAATGTGCACATGGTAAACAGGTGTAACTCGGAATATACTCAGATGTTTCCAATCGAAGCAGCATTTTGAAGGGGTTTGGCATGTCTGTTTTTATTTTTTATTTTTTGCTTTTACATAAACGGCCCCCAGCAGGGACCTGACAGCAAAAGAAGAGCCGCAAGAAAGAGCGAGAACAAGAGACGCTGAAACACAGCTCAAGAAAAGGACCAGCCCTACTAAGAACCCACGGAGAAAGGACAAGGCAAGGCCAAGCTGCCAAAGGCACGCGGGAGAGCAGTTGCAGGAAGGAAACTTTAACTCAAGCAGGAAACAACACCCCAGGCTCCACCCAAAACAAGCGGCGGAAGAAAACTGTTCAGCCCAAGAAGGACACAAGCCCAGAAAAAAGGCGAGGCCACTGGAAGCAAGAGAGGAAAACAAAGAGAGAAGGAACCCACACAGAGTTGAGACCCACACAGCGTTGAGTCAGTGGGGAGCTGAAGAAAAGCGAGCAAAGAGCAGCCAGGCAGGCGAACGAAGGCTGACTAGCAAGGAAACAGAAGCAAGGCGGCTACAGAACTGAGAGAGGCAAACGCAGAAGGAAGCAAGGAGAGGCTAACTCGGCCGAAGATCCCTACTGACGGGCGGCTACTCACGGCTAACCTAATAACCCCCCACCCCCCAAAGCGCCCCGCTCCAGCCACAGACCGGAACCTTATCCCCCCCCCCCTACAAGACCACACCACTACAAAGCCGCCCGGCCACCTCAATACCACTAAACTACACTCCGCTAGAGGTCCATCTCTTCAAGGGAGAGGCGCACTGATAACTTGAGGGCCTGACCAGAATCAACACCATGACCGTTCCAATTGCCCCCACCAATCGGGCCTTCATGAGCGTCTTGCTGAACAGCAAGAAAAGGGTGGTCGGCTTGGATCTTGTCCCAGCCCTTTGGCATGATCTTGGTGGAGGCAAAATCCTGCAAGGAGCAAAGAAAGTTGAGGAGGGCAAACCTCCTGGCCCTCTCCGCGATGCTCACTTGACCAGGCTGCGGCTGCTGCTGCTCCTGGGGCTGATGTTGCTGCTGCTGCTCCTCCTGGGGCTGATGTTGCTGGTGCTGCTGCTGCTGCTCCGGCTGCTGCTGCTGCTGCTCGTGATGTTGATCCTGATGCTGCTGATGCTGCTGCTCCTGGGGCTGCTGCAATTGCTGCTGCTGCTGCTGCTGCTGCTCCGGATGCTGCTGCTCGTGATGATGATCCTGTTGCTCCTCCGGCTGCTGCTGCTGCTCATGATGTTGATTATGCTGCTGCTGCTGCTGTTGCTGCTGCTGCTGCTGCTGCTCTCCTCTCGGGATGGCTTGGAGGTGCTCCCATCCTGGGAAGGCTGAGAGAGGGCGTTGCTGGCGGTCGGTGTTGTCCACTCTGCGCTGCCAATCTTCGATGTGAGCGAGGCGGCGCAAGTTTTTTTGGCGGGTCTGAGCACGGGTGATGGCATTGAGGGAGGCAAGGGAGACCACTGCCCAGGCGCCAGGATGAATGGTAGGGGAGGGGGGGGCTGCGAGCCAGAGGTGTGAAGGTTGGAGATGGACGCCTTGGGGAAGGTGTCTTTGGAGGAGGTTGCGGACTGCCACTGCTATGTGACAGGACCAAAAGCAATGGGAGCGGAGAGCAGAGGCAGGGTCAGGGCTGTCAGCTGTGTTCCACCCACAGCCGCACTTTTGAGCGGGAGGGTGTGGGCGCTGCCGCTGCTGCTGCTGCTGCTGCTGCTGCTGCTGCTGCGGGGGCAACTGCTGCTGCTGTTGCTCCCGATGTTGCTGTTGCTGCTGCTGCTGTTGCTGCTGCTGCAGCTGCTGCTGCTGCTGGGTGAGGAAGAGGAGGTGCCACCACACTTCCTTCTCGGAATTGCGCCAGGGGAGTCGCCAGACCATGGGGAGGCGCTGGCGCACCTCTTGGGCATTGGCAGCTGCGGTCCGCTGGAGGTTGGAGTGGGGGGTGGTGGAAAGGGTTAGGGCTGTGTGGGCGCAGAGATGGAGGCGGGCAGTGCGAAGGGAGGTAAGGGGGGCTTGGAGATGGTTGCAAACGATCCGCACTGTGAAATGCTTGGCTGGGCCAAAGAGGGAGAGGGCGGGGACAGTGTCGATAGTCCCCTGCCTTGACTGCTGTTGCTGTTGCTGTTGCTGTTGCGGCCGCTGCTGTTGCTGTTGGTGGTGGGGGGCGGTGGATGGCCAGAAGGCGCTTTTGAGAAGCCATTTAGTGGATTGGGCGGAGGAAGCGGCTGCTGCTGCTGCGGCAGCTGCATGGGAGGCGGCAAGGGTGGGTTGCTCGTCTAGGAGTTGCTCTGCTTGCATCCACCACGCGCGCGGAATGCCTAGCTGGAGGGCTTTCATGGCTTGCTCAGTTGCTGCCACAATGCCGAGAGGGTGGCCTAACATGAAGGTGCTCACTCGAGCGTGGGGCATGCCTGGAGGGGGGAGAACATGGTCAACCAACCCTCTGCTGCCCCCAGGGCGGTCAGAGTTGCGCCAAGCCTGCAGCCTCCGGGACAGGGAGACGTGGGGAAGGGAAAGTTCAAGCGTTCAGGAGACAATGGCTCAATGTTTGCGGTTGAACTCAGCCACCATCATGCTACGGAGCCCTGGTCAAGCACGAGGAGGGCGACAGCAAGGAGGAGGTCCCCGGATCGAATCCTTGTGGCCGGGGTGGAGAAAAAGATGCCCTCTATCGGTGGGAGTCAACGGGTGGCTCTTTCCTTCATGCACGCGGCCCAACGGCAAGCGTAGATCTTTCTTTCTTTCTTTGACTCAATGTTTTGGAAACATTGGTGCATCATGGTGATCATGTATGAACAACAAAGAAAAGAGGAGAAAAGAAAAGACTATGCAAGCCAAGTCCAGCTGTGTGCATTAAGGGCCCCTAACCAGCAAGCTAGCTAGGGCCTCACTGAGGTATTAACAGCAGTTCAACTTTGGGGGCACCGCAAAGAAAGCAACATGCTCACTGTGTTTAAATAGCAAGCAAAAAAAGCATCACCAGAGAAAGTGACGTGTCCAGCTCTGTCTTTACCACTAAAACACGCTAAGGGCACACCAAGATGGTATCAGCGTGGAATTGTTGCGCTCAACAGGTCAGCTTGAGTGTCTACATTTCTGATCTGCAACAAGCTCTCGGATGGGCTCGCAAGCCAGGAAGTACGGATTCAGATCCTGACAACCAGAGGAGCTACCATGAATCAGTTCATCAGGTCCTCCTGGTTCAGGTGCAAACCATGAATACGACCTGAAATCGACCTAAATCAATTCTCCTGTAGAAAAGCACACCTCTGAGAGTCGTTACCAAACACTTCCGACCCGGACCTGATTGAGGCTGGATCCATTCTGGTTGACGAGCTGAATCAGTTCAGTCCAAGAAGACTAGGAACCTGAGCTCCAACCAACGCCTGACATCAAACAAATGGAGAAAAAAAATTCCTGTCCCTTCCCCTTGAGGTACCCGTATAATGTTCACACACAAGCGTGCACAGGCCGTAGCAGATCACCACCTCCCACAAAATACCACCTTCACACCCAAAATTCAGTGTTGGAGAGACATCACCTACACTGATGGTAGCGCCATGAAAACCAAGAATGATTCCCCCCCACTAGTTGGCTCAGGCGTCTACAAACCAAACAAAGAGGGCGACCACCCCTCACCACAAATACAACTGTATATCAAACCTAATGGCCGTGACTTAACTAACACAATCGACAGAGCAGAACTGGCTGGCATCCTTGTTGCACTCCAACAGGGCCACACAAACATAGCCACTGACAGTGCGTCCTGTTTGTCCCAAATCTACACTGTGGCAGGCAGGTTCTCAATCCAATGCGCATGCGGACCCACCTACATGCAGAGCTCATTCAAGCTATTTCAACAATCATAGAGCACTCATCACATCAGCTGAATTTCTATAAAGTCAAAGCCCACTCAGGCGTCATTGGCAATGAGGGAGCTGATGCTTGCGCACAAACTGCGGCTATTATGGATAACACAGATATCTCATTGCCTGATGCCAAGGACCCTTTCCACAACTCCTTTTGGCTATCCGTCAAACCTCCCCAAGGGCACTCCCATAATCCCACACCCCTTTACCTCACTAACTTGAAAGACAAGCTCAAAGCCCATATGCATAACAAACACAAGCTTGGCTCTGCCAATGTATCCAGTTGCTATTACACAGGTTGGCAGCAACTCATGCAACCACCATCTCATAACAGCAATACCAACACAGGCTTACCTAAGCTATCCCCTAAACTTGCTAACCAAAAAGTTAGCAATTCCTTTTGGAGCAACCCTAAGGTTACCCTTACGCAACAAATAAATCTTCTCAAGTACCGCACTGGCACAATTTACACCCAGAAGCACGCTGTCAGGTTTAATCACACCTCTGGCTCTGCCAACTGCCGATTATGCGGCAATATGGATAGCATCAATCACATTGTCCTCGGGTGTTCACACCCAACATGCCAAGGGATGTTCATAAACAGACACAACACTGCCCTCAGTCTCTGTTGCGAAGCCCTGAGCAAAGGTGCACATGGCTCATTCCTTGTTGCCATGGACGCTTGCTGTAAAGAAAAGCTCCAAGAACAGGGCATTGAAGTCCCTGAAAACATCTCCAGGGATATTCCTGACTGGGCTTTTCCCAATGGTTCTGGCCCCTTTGCCCGACACCAAAGCCGTCCTGATGCTGTCTTTGTGCGCCCTATCCCAGGGAGAGCAACCCATCTTAACCCTAGGATGATACCTGCCCACGACAGAGATATTCACCTTGTGGAACTTAAATTCTGGCCTGACACTAACCCCTTACCCAACCTACAAACAGCTGCTGACCAGCATGCTGGTACCATTTCCAGACTTCGCACCCGTAGTCTCAGAAATCCAAACAGAAATAATAAGGTGACCTTGTACACCATTTTACTTGGTGTAGCAGGTACTATCTATAATGACTACACCATCACTCCCCTGTTTGAGCTGGGTCTTACCAGACATAACGCAGAAAAATTAGCCTCTCAATTAAGTTGCCATGCACTCCAATCATTAACAAAAATAATAAACACCAGGCACTCATTATACTTGCAGGGTTCTTCTGGCAGGGGCATCACTGGGGGCGAGGCAGTTCAGAGCAGGAGGAGGAGAGTCTATGCCCGCAGACGCATGGCTGACAGCAACCCGCCTGACCCTCATTAGTTATTCCCCATTGGTTCACAGCTTGGTTTAGGCTGGGCCTGTGAACCTCCTTGGTGAGGCCCTAGCTAGCTTGCTAGTTAGGGGACCTTTCCTTAATGCACGCAGCTGGACCTGGCTTGCATAGACTTTCTTTTCTTTTCTTTTCAGTCCAAATAACTTAATCCAAGCTCTTCAAGAAGAAGAAAGAAGTTTCTTCCTGGATTGGGTGAGATCAGAAACGAATCAGGTTTGGACCACAAGATCGACACTTCCCAACGTTGCCATAGGAAAGTCTAAGACCTGCTAAGCCAATGAAGCCTTCATCTGATGGAGGGATGCAGCTTGCTCATTGATGAGCAGTCAAGACTAAGAAAGGATAAAGTCACCTTATGATGGTCGCACAGTTGTATCTGCCTATGAGAGCAAGTTTGCTGGAAAGAATGATACCCTTAATATATGCAGGTTACAGGCAAACCTATGCAGACCATGATAGGCTAGACCAACTGGAAAGCACCAACTGGCAGTTGCTAAGTTTTGATTTTTTAGATCTACTTGGGGATTGCTACAAAAGGAAAGTAGAAGGACAGGGCCACAATGCTGTACCTGCCTACAAGGGTTAGATGAGCTGAAGCAAAAAGGATGCCTGCAAACAAACCAGTCTGATACGGAGGATTAAGAGAAATTGCTGCAAAATGTTCCATGGGTAGTTTTAACATACACGTGCATTTAAACTTAAGACCCTACTAGAAAGAAAAGAAACTACATAGGCAGAGAAACGCTCCCTACATCCATTAAGGAAAAGAGGACACATTGACTCAGAAGAGCCGTGAGTCCCCAGAACTCACGGCATTGTGATGGAGGGGCCCTCCGCCACAAACTTTGTGCTTGAAGTTGTAAAATAAAGAGTGGTAATGGGGATCTGGAGGGTTAGTGGAAGCACCCGGTTCCAAAATCTGGCTGTGAGAAGTATGATTTTTTTCGATAGCATGCCTAGTGGTAACAAGCTTGTTGGTGTACATATGGGCATGAAGCTTGTAAGTTTAATGGCACGTTGATTATCAAGTCCAAGTTGTTTGAAATGATTAAGGTTGTGTAAGATATAACAGGTCCTGCTAACACCCAGAAGGATAGTATGAAGAGTCGCATTTTTTGCACTAATGAGTTTGCAGAGGTCTGCATGCTGCTGCCGTGCCGCTTCCAACTGTTGTCCAAGCCTCGTGTACTCACGGTACTTGATTTCAATCAAGTGCACGTGTTGCTGGTTAGCATTCAGTTGGTGAGGCTGCCTCACGTGGTTAGCCATGCTGGGCCTCTGTAAGGTGCCATGCCTGCTGCGTAACGCATGGTGTGAGGGAGAAGTCTCCTGGTGTGAGGGAGAAGAAGGAGTTTGGCATGGTAGGGAGTTTTTTTAGTATAGCATCAGGTCGGCTTAATGTGGGTCTGACTCTTACAAAAAAAGCGTGGAAAGAGGTGAGGGGGTACGACTCTGTTTGAAGCGTTTGCAGGGATTTGAAGGTTGCGTTGTGCCAACCTCAGGTGGGCTATCATTTCTTCCTATGTCTGTATTAACCAAGCCTGTTTCCAAAGGTCTTTCGCTAAAAGCTTTTAGATATTCTCACTTTTCTGCCCTAGGTATCCTCCTTTCCTTGATTGATATGGAGAGCGTCTTCTTTTCTGTTTCTGTTTCCTTTTTCTCCTGTTTTTATGAATTACGTAACTAGCAAATTTACCCTGTGAAACACAAGCAACATATCTGAGGGGAAACACTTGAAAATGGTATCTACTCTCACTAACTTTCAACCCAACATCTTTGTCTGAAAAGTGAAATCCCATGCTGGCATTGCTGATAACGAGTGTGCAGATGCTGTTGCACAATGTAAGGTAAATCAAGCCAACAATAGCGTGGCAGATACTGAGGTCCTAAGCGCAGGTAATCCATTCTCACAAGTCTTCTAGCTATCCAAGCAAGAAGGAAGAGAGCATGCCGCGGGAACACTCACAGCTCCTGCACTTGCTCCCACACTCACCTACATTCACAAGCTCCAAAACGATCTCAAGTCCCCAGTGCATTCAAAACGCAGACTTGGATATGCCGATCCCAAAGCAGGCTACTAGAAAAAGAAAAAGAAAAACTACGCAGGCAGTGAAAACATTCCCCACATCAATTAAGGAAAAGAGGATACCTAGGGCCGAGGCACCATGAATCCCCTTCACCAGAAGAAACAAAACAAATGATTAATGGGGATCAGGAGGGTTACTAGCAGGAGCCCGTGTCTGATCTTGGCGATGAGAGTTGAGAGAAGTCTTCTCAAGAGCGCGTCTGGTGCTAACAAGTTTATAAGCGTATTGAACAGAATGAGCATGAAGCTTCAGAGCAATCCTGGTGGCTGTATGAGTGTCAAGACCGAGCTTTTTAAGAGGCTCCAAAGTGTGATGGGTGTAGATGACTCCACCCACACCTAACAGAATGGTATGGAGGGTGACTTGAGCTGAGGCCCTTGAAAGATGGCTACATAGGTCGCGGTGCTGATGCTTGGAGGCCTCCAGCTGATTCTTGGGCCTGGTGTCTTCACAGTATTTGACCTCCACAAGATGGATGTGCCTCTGTTCTGGAAGGAGCTGACTAAGGTTACGGACCTTGGAAGTAGGTGGAGTGGCTGTGCCTGGCGCTGAGTGCTCCCTGCTCCCCTCGCGCCCCCCTCTACTTCTCAGTGGATACCGGGAATTGGTCCTTGGCACTCTTTTCATTGGAACAACTAAAATGGCATCAGGGACTTGAAGTGAGCCTTTGTTTGTCAGGGAAACGTCGAGGGAAAATGTATTTTGGAAGGGTTCTATTTGTTGAGTGTTCAGGGATCTGCAGGTTCTGTAAATCAAGACGATCTGCGCTGCCAATGTTCATGGAGGCAAGGCCTGCCCCAAGAGGGCCTTTGCTGACACCTTCAAGGCTACTACTCTTACTACCAGAGCCTGTTACCGCATGTACTACAGAAGGGAAGAAAATCAGCAATGCCTTTTGGAACATGCCCTGTACCTACGTCCTTTCCTGTGAAGCGCACCATCCTACAATACACCTCCTACAATGTACTTCCTAAAACTTTTGCTTCTGGGCTCCTGGGCCTCTTGTTGCGCTCTATTTTGACAGCAGCAAACATCTAAGTAAAAAAACAAATACTCCTACATACACATCCTACCTGACCACATCTACTCAAAAGAAAAGAAAAGAAAAGATTACGCAGGTCAGGTCCAGCTGCATGCATTAAGGAATATACATATCCACTCAGCTATTCAGAAGTGGGCATTGGTGACCTGGGAAAAAATGGCCTCACCCCTAGAGCACAACCCAAATGACATCCACTGCTGGAGCAAACACCTTTGAGACTGGATCTTTGGAGTTATCCACAACTTGTGGATTGAATGCTTTATTGTCCAAATTCCCAGGCTTTCCATCACCATGATGGAATGACATGATGTCATTCTATCTATGACGACCACTGGTCTATCTATGACGACCATGGCATGTAAGTGGCACGACCACCTCGCCCTGAACATGCCATTTACTCTGCAATACTACAAACTGACGCTAGAGCAACTCTCATGTTCTTACAAAGCTGGGGAGGTCCAATGAGCACCACCAATCTATACTTTAAACTAAAAGGAAGAAAAGAAAGAAAGAAAGAAAGAAAGAGAAGAGAAGATTAACGCTTGCAGTTCTGCCGCGTGCATTAAGGAAAGAGCCTCCCATTGACTCCCACCGAAGGGGTCCAAAGTGAGCCCCGATCTGACCTAGAATTCGAATCTCAAACCTCCAGGTGGGTGCACCCCATACATTGATGACCGGGGACTGCTGTACCCTCACCTCTGTTGCACGTTAAGCACCATACCCTCAACGACGCTCAACTGTGCTACTCCCCCTTTCTAGGTCAGCAAAGAAATCATGCTCCCTGGAGCCGGTCTGTGATATCTGTGATTCTGATGACGTACAAGATGAAAAACATGTGCTGTTCAGAAGTTTCAATCCCCAGGTCTGCTCTTTTCGTCAAAAGTATGCCTTACTTTTTGAGCACAGCTTTTCTTTAAGTTTTTCTTACGTTTTTCATATTTCCCACAGGATGCTGTGTCAAGGTACCATTCACCATGTGAATTTCCAGGATATAAATGTTTATCTACACCAGGATAACAACATACTTCCTCTTTTATTTCATGATCTCATGTACATTTATGAACAGGCTAGCAGTCAAACGTCTTGACTGAGGCCTTTCCCCCTTATCCCCTTGTAACCCGTCGTTGACCCCTCCACATTGGAGGAAGGGACCCACCGCTCCTCTGAGCCAATGTGTCTCCTTTTCCTTAGTCAATGTAGGGAGAGTTTCTTTTGCCTAAGCAGTTATTTTCTTTTCTTTCCTTCTGGCTCCTAAGAGGGCATCCAAGTGACACTCAAGGGTCCTTCTCTAGACTGACATTCTCTTTGATTTTTCTGATCATCATTTCAGGCTTGCACAGGCGGGACAGGCCAATGTGTCAGCTGCATCAATCTCTTGCCTTTGCCCTTCTGTGTTGCATCCAAGTTCTTTCATGCACCTCCAATGGTACATTTGTAGGCAGACATCACAAATTTACATATAAAAAAGGTACATAAAGGTACAGAGGCTCAGAGATGACAGGTTCATAGCCACCGGGTTGATTGCAGATCTAGCAGCAGGCACACTCGATATCGGTGCAAGCAGCAATTGATGTAGTTGCAGGCTGAAGGCCAGTTTTCACGAAGAGTGGCAAAACCCATTTTTCAATGGTCATCATGATAAATGGGTGTGGTACTGCAACTGGTGATAGATGGAGGTTTCTCTCCTGTCTTTCTTGACCGTGCAATTTCTCCAACCACTGGCACGATGGCATCTATGTGTGTTTTGTCAAGATCATCATGATAATAATATTAATCAAGATTATCTACTAGATCATAGTATGATTGCAATCATTGCATGGTGATCATAGCATTAATAGCATGGTTAGCTGTTATGGCTTTTGTAAGCTTCTGGGCGGAGGTCTTCTATAGTTCCAGACCTCAGCCTTGGCATCATCAAGCTATGGTGGCGTGCTGAGGGCGTTGATGGCAGGAGGGGTGAGCTCTGTCACTGTGTGAAGCAGTTTTCCCCCTTGTTTTTGTGGTTGTATCTAGGATTGTGGAGGTATCCAGGTTGCTCTGCTGAGCGCTTTCAAGGTTTGCTACAGGTGCTTTTTCAGGTCCTTATCAACACTTCTGCATCATCATTCACGGTTGGCTGGACTTTTTCTTGCTCATGTCCCTATTGTTCTCCAGTGGACGCTAGGCACAAACACTTGTAGAAACTTGTCTTGTTTATTTATTGTTAACCTTTTGAAAGCTGGTTGAGAATGTTTCACCAGCAACTGATCATCTAGAGATTCGGGCTGTAGGTTACCAATGTAAACCCTTGTAAACCCTTGGATTGTGGAGTGCTTGGACAAGTGAGAGGGCTACATATTTTGCCTGCCTGGTAGTTATCTGTTGCACATGGGGAGTTGGGCTGTGTTGGGAAGTAATTACACTAGCTGGACGGCCCTTTTGCAGATGAATCCTGTAGTGTGGGTGCCATAGCATTAGAATCTGTGTTGGTTTGTGTATAGGTATGTATACTTTATGTAGGAGTGATGCTCAGTCACTGAAGACGGTCTTCAATTCGAGCGTGGCCTTTGACTGGGCAGCTCTACCGTGGTTTGGCCTAGCAGTCGCACTTTTTGACTGATGGCTTAATCTGTAAAACCTGTAAACCTGCAAACCTACTGTGGTTTGTGTTTGTTTGGCAGTCGCTGCCTCTTGTGTAATGGGACATATCCCTCGTGTGTTGGGCAGACGGTGAGTTTATTGTGTCTGTTCTTTGCTAGGATGGTTAGCTATAGGGGGAGACAGGATGGCAGGGTCACCCTGACGGTCACGGAGGGTCACAGAAACACTCATTATAACTCTGGTGCCCTGGGGCCGCATACTGCCAGAAACCCCCCCAACCCGCACTAGCTTCCCTTTTGGCTTTTTCTGTTTCTTATGCTCTGGTTTGGTTACAGGCACGTTTTGCTTCAGCTAAGCTGCCCCCGCAGGCAGGTACAGCTATGTAACCCTTCCCTTCCCTTATGCTCTGGTGCCACGACACCTCAGCTACAAATATGAATGCCGTGACGTTTGATTCAGCTTGAATCCTTTCTATTTCAGAAAGTCAACTTGCGTTTGAAGAAAGTGTTTGAAACACTTGCAAGATCCATGCTCAAGCTGTTCCCATGCTCTTCTGTTCATTGGCAATGACTTTGCAAACTTACGCTAGGAGCCAGGAGCTGCTACTGGTAGAAACCTCCCCAGTTTTGTTCTCGAAGTGACTTCCCACAAATGTTTTGTGTTGTAAGCTGTCTTGTAAAGGTTACTCAAGGCCCTTCGGGACAACGTGTCTCCTTTCCTTGATTGATGTAGCAAGAGTTTTCACAGCGTACATTGTTTCCTTTTCACTTTCTCTAGAAAGAGCAACTAAGTAGGCAGAGAAAGCTCTCCCTACATCAACTAAGGAAAAGGAGAGTATCGGACACACCTCCTCAAAAGAGCCGTGAGTCCTCTCCACCACTACTGTCTCTATAATCTTCCTCCAGAATCCTGACACACGTGACACAAGGGTTGAGCGAGAGCAGAAGGCAGGGGGGCGGGGGAAAACACCAAGCCCTGCTGACAAAGAGCAGATGTCAGACTACTGCACGGACCCGGGGACAGATATGTCAATACAGGTTAATGTTTAAAATGAACAAATGCTAGTTCAGCAAGGAGATGCAGGCACAAAAGAGATGCTACAGAAGAGGTAAGGATGCCAACAAAGTTTGAGTGGCATGTGTTGCCTGAGGGAATGCGCCAATGTAATCCATTGCTTTCCTCCTTCTCGCTGTGGCCCGATAATTGATGACTAGAGCTCTTGGCTGGTCCCTGGCGCCGTTGGTGCAGAATCTCTACGGTGTCTTGCTTGCTGTCCACTCCTGCGCTGCAACTGGCCAGAAGAGTTGGCAGACCTATGTTGACATCCACAGTACCTGCAATGGTGTAGAACAGGCAAAGAGCAGGAGCCTGCTGACAAAAGACCAAGTTGAGCAGTTGGGAGGAGTTTTATGAAGTTGACCAAATGGTGTAGGCACAACTCCAGGCTTGGCTCACGGGCCGTAGATGTGTTGGGTTCATAGAAGTTCCCCTACAGCTTTACAAGTTTATCCACTTGGAGGTACAGCCCATCAGGAACAGCGCTGCGCCATAACGGTGTCATTCAATTTTGGCATCGTGCATGATGGCGAACCTCTGATCTAACGTCACGTCGCCGCCATTCATGGCGTGTTTATTTAACTGTGCAAAATAGCCACCAACAGTGAGGCACCACATCCCTGTGTGATGTCGTGCCGCTCGCCAGCCAGCCTACTTCTGCCAATCCTGAGCATACCACCTGAAAGCTTGTTAAAGAAGGGATTTTCACGCTGAGCTGGTTCCATGTGGTAAATAATAAGAAGTCAGGGCCATACATGCATGGGGGGGGCACAAAAGTAAAAGGCCATTTACAAAATAGTGGCATCATAAGGCATTTAATTCGACACAGCAAATTTGCAATGCACTCGTGCAGTTGCAAGCCAGCTGTGGGTTCCTGGCAGGACATGTACACATGAGCGCCTGCATTTCAGATGTTGCACCATAGTTCTGCTGCAATTTGCTCTCCGGCTATGACCAATATGCAGATGAATGTTTTAAATCAAGGAGGAGCAGAGTGGCTCCAGGGTTGATCAATTCTAAAATTATTAAAGAATCCAAAAAAAATTCAAATTATTGGCGAATTTTAAATTGTCGATGTGTACAATTTTATGCCCTTCGCCAAATAATGGGCAGAAGACCCCCCAGGCACCCCCAGACATGCCCCATCTCTCCGTTGACATGGTCCCCCTCAAGACCTTCATTTTCCCTATTTGAATCTTTATATACCTTTGGGGAAGGGGAGAAGGGGGGGGGGGAGGGAGGGGTGGTTGGGGGGTAGTTGCTACCCCCTTCCCAGCCCCTCGCCTAGGAGACAAACATGCATTCGCATAATTCGTTGAATCTCGAATTTTTTTTCGCATTATTGGTGAGATGATTTGTCAAGCCCGCGAATTGATCAACCCTGATTGGCTCACTTTTTGTCTGGGCAGGGGCACTGGAAGTGCTGTGTGTGTGTGGGGGAATCCAGAGGGGTCCAGCCCAAAATTAACTTGCACCTTCTGTCAGAATTTCCTCCATCCTTCTAGTAAATACCATATACTTTTTAAACATCACATTTGTGTCAGTTGACAGTATCAGACCAGACATCAGCGCACAGCACTGAAATGGTTTAGGGGTCCCCAAAACCTGAAGCAGCTCAAATTTTGCATTTGCCTCGGGGAGCACTTAATTTGGCACTTCCCTGGGTCCTGCATTTCATCAAACACCATAATGACTACTCAAGATAATTGTTTATGGGCATCTTGTTGTGAGCTCTATCTGCTTGCAGAGTTTGAGGTCCAAATTCTACCCAGGAACACGACCTACAGAAAAGGTTTCCGTTCTATTCATGCCCTATCCTGAAAGGGATGGCTTGCCGTGCGATGCACCCTGTTGCAAGCTCAGAGGTTTGCTGTGCTCAGGAGCTCATTCATCTAGCTATCTTGTCTAGCTGCATATCCCGCAGGAAGGACAAGCATTCTGCGCTGCTATCTTTACAAAAAAGGCAGCAAAAACACAAGGTTCTGGGTACCTATCAATAATAGTAATGCTGTTACAGGCGCTCTATACAAATTCACATTGTATGCAGTGTTCATCTGAGAGTAAGCAACTGAGCTACATCATCAGGTGCCAGAGTTAGGGAGGTAAAGAGAAGCCGGAAAACTATATAAAGAACACGTGGGCTGTTACTGAATATACCTTTTAACTGGCCCGCACTGCGCCAGAGGAGGTCTTCCCTAGCTGGATGTGCCTCAAGCAAACAGAAAGTGTCATCTTGTTGGAAAAGGGGCTTAACGAAAATGAGCAAGCCCATATCAGCCTTACAAAGTGAGCTGTCAATAAACTTAATCCCCCCCATTAAATCAGGGACTCTCTGCACTCAGTAGGTGCACTCAGTGCACTGCACTGCATGAGCCAAATTACAAGCATACCATGCTGAAGCCCGCGCACTTAGCTTCCTGCGTTATCTCACCTGCAGAAAAGTCTACGAGAGCCATGTTTCAAGTCCCAAGCCATCGTCATACTTTGGACATAGATAATGTTGCTTTAATTCTCGTGCTCCAGCATTGCCTGGCAATTTGGCATAAATGGTAAGCCAAGATCTAGAGCCCAGGGCGCTTAAGTTGTGGAATAGATCCATAGCTTCGCCACGCGGCCTGATTCTGTTTCTACAGCGACCGCAGCGTGTTGCTGATATGCCTCAGCTTCCATTGCGCTGCTAAGCAGTCACATCAGTTGCACCAATACCCAACAGCCTCAAATCCAGCATCCTTGCAGTCATCACGCCGGAGCTAGGCAAGCCTCACCAGAAGAGAGCAGAAGCCAGAAGGTCTTGCTGTTGGTGGGTCCTGCCTCCTGGCATCCAGTCAGTGAAGGGTACCTTGAATGTACAGGGGCAGCGGTTGTAACTAGCCCGGCCATAGTGGCACCATCAGGCGCCGCCATGTGCACGGTCAGGGTGTTGGGCTGACATAGAGGTCCAGGCCTGCAAGCATAGCGAGGCACGGCTTTCCTTGCCCTGCAATGCTTTTTCCTGCAGGGCAATTCTTTTCTTTGATCCTTGCCTGAGCGTGATCTGCTGGTGGAGAGGGGAAGCTCAAGCCACTGATGGAAACACACTGAGCACTTACAGTTCAAGTTCAACCAGGCCATGCGCAAAAAAGGTCATACCACCTGCAGGCAAAGGTTTGAGGCAAAAAAGCCGTCTGAGGGCGCTGAACTCAAAGGCAGTTGAGCAATCAAGCAAGTGAATACCTACACATATTACAAAGCGGCAAGCTTGCGCCCACGCAAATCCGCACATCCACACAGCATACTTAGACAACCCTAACATTAGGATCATGGATCAATCACAACATGAATATCACATGTTTATTTAAGGGAAGCCCTGCAAAATCACTTACTGCTGCTTCTGCTTAGCGATTCCAGCTCATAGGGGTCTAAGTGAACCTCAGCCGGCAATGCATGCACTATAATGACCTGAGATATAGCAGGAGTTGCGGGTGATCATTTTTAGTTGCATGCAGCACGTGGCTAGGGCGAAACAGACAGGCAGGTGTCAGACGTTGGGATTGATTGAGCATGACAACTGCAAACCCCGTGACAAACAGGGCTTACACCTAGAGGCCCTGAAAGGAAAAAAGACAAAAAAAGGACCCACCTGAGCAACCTCACAACCTAATTCTTTATTCAGGCCATTTATGTCTGGGGTATACACAACAGAGCGGTGAGAGCCTGCCCTGCAGTTTTGAGACATATCTAAATCAGTCATATAGGGTATGGGAATGCAACAAAAAAATTATGACTTTGCCCTCACCCTTGAAGGCTGACATTTACATGGCTGCTGGGCAGTTCCAGGAAGTCCCAACGATCTTTGAGAGAGGAGTTGACTCCTGCTTGCAGTGTTGGTGATTGAAAAGATGGCACGACGCAAAGAGTACCCTCAGGGAAACTAGCAGGGAGCTAAGTTCATGTTGTATGAGAACCCATGCATGTTTGCACGCAAAAAAAGCGTTTATGTGTGTATGTGTGTGTTCTTGTGTATGTGTTCTTGTGTGTGTGTGTCCTTGTGTGTGTATTTGTGTTCTTATGCGTCCTTGTGTGTGTGTCAGTATGTATATGTGTGCCAGAACATGTGTGTGAGTGTGTGTGCGTGTCAGTTTGTGTGTATGTGTGTCAGCACATGTGTGTATATGTGTGTGTGTGTGTGTGTGTGTGTGTGTGTGTGTGTGTGTGTGTGTGTGTGTATGTGTGCGTGCGTGCGTGCGTGCGTGCGCGCGTGTCTGTGCGTGTGCATGTGTGTGAATGTTCTCCACGACAATCTATCTTACCATGGAGCTGCTTTGCATGAAGAATGAGGGAGGAGAGGAAGATGGTCAGCCAGGATGGTGATCCAAGCATTGCAGGGGTCAAAGAGAGCTACATAATGCAATTTTTATTTGTGCTATCACTGGTGCATCTCGTGAGGGCACCGTTGTACAACGGCGAATACCATAAATGGCGAATTGCCAATTACAGTCGCTATAACTATAGGTCACCTAGGTTATGCCTTAGGTGGCTTAGGTGACTCATAGTTTTAGGGTTTAGGGTAGGTTTAGGTTAGGGTTTAGGGTTAGGTTAGGTTTAGGGTAGGGTTAGGATAGGGTTAGGGATAGGGTTAGGGGGTTAGGGGCCAAAAGTATGAGTCACCTAAGCCACCTAAGGCATAACCTAGGTGACCTATGGCTACAGCGACTATTTCTCGAGAATGAGGGGTTGGATGATGCTAGCTGTCTCCCATCGTGCCGCAGTTCCTTCTTCTAATGCACAGCAGCTCCTCCTTGTGTACACCTGCAATTTTCTGGCATAGTGAGATCTGCATCTGTGCTTCAAACGTCACCAGTAACAGCTCTAACATGTGGACCTGTGAGATCGATCAGGATGCAGGCACCCTGTTTCGCCTCAAATCCGCTACTGGACCACTCTTGGACCTGAATGGCCCTAAGGCTTGCAAAATTTACACATCTGATTACCGTACAGAAATGGACTCATCCCGCACCCCCAAAAAAATAAATAGTTTATGCAACCACGCATCAACCACGCACCCTTCCTATAAATATTTTGACACAATTGCACATCAACCACGCAGGGGCTTTTGCCCCCAAAACACATGGGGCATTGTCTCAAACGTTCTCTAAAGCTCAAAGAACAGCAAAAGAAACCCTGGCCAGTTCAGGTAGAAGTCTCTCGTTCAGTTCATCATGTTTCCTTCATGCGCCCCCCCTGCCCATCCACCTTCCCCTTTCATTCTCCATTCCTTATCTCATCACTGCTGTCCCCCTCACTATCGCTGCTGCTGCTGCTGCTGCTGCTGCTGCTGACCTCACTGCTTACACAAAGGTTGCAGTTGCAGGATTTCCTTTGAGTCTGCAGTGAGGTCCCCTATTCCCCTCTCATCTTCTGGTGAGGGAGACTCACGGCTCTTTGAGCCAATGTGTCTCTCTTTCCTTAATTGATGTAGGGAGAGTTTCCTCTGCCTACGTAGTTTTTCTTTTTCTTTTTCTTTTCTTTCCTTAATTGATGCAGGGAGAGTTTTCTCTGCCTACGTAGCTTTTTCTTTTTTTCTTTTTTTCAAGCTAGTTCTGAGGATGTCGTCCTGCCTTTACAAAGAGCTTTGATAATCATCGTCGGAATGTAGGAAAGCATTACCGACCCCTCTTTCCAGGCTTACTGTCCGCTTACCAGACTGGTAAGCGAGATGGTAAGCCCTGGCTTACTGTTTGATTAAGGCAGCGTTAATCGGCTGGTAATCTGAGTTTGGTAATGCTCGTTTTTTAAAGCTAGGTAAGTGAGTCAGTAAGCCTGTACTTACCAATTTGGTAAGCGTAGTAAGCCTATGGCAAGCCTGGTAATGTTTTTCACATAATTGCTATTCAAATTGTCAGTAAGCCAAGGAAAGCCATTGATAAGCCTGGTAATGCTCTATAAATGCAGCATGGGTGCCCTGCTTCATAGTAATGCACCCGGTAAGCCTGTGTGCTTGCAGATTGGTAAGCCATAGAAAGCCATTGATTAAGCCTGGTAATGCTCTATAAATGCAGCATGGGTGCCCTACTTCATAGTAATGCACCCGGTAAGCCTGCGTGCTTGCAGGTTGGTAAGCCATGGAAAGCCATTGATAAGCCTGGTAATGCTCTAAAAATGCAGCATGGGTGCCCTGCTTCATAGTAATGCACCCGGTAAGCCTGTGTGCTTGCAGACAGGTAAGCCATGGAAAGCCACTGATAAGCCTGGTAATGCTCTATAAATGCAGCATGGGTGACCTGCTTCATAGTAATGCACCCGGTAAGCCTGCGTGCTTGCAAACATAGTAATGCACCAGGTAAGCCATAGGAAGCCACTGATAAGCCTTGTAATGATGAGGGTGGTTGTTTGAAAGCCCAGGCTCTCCCCCCAGTGAGTTGCTGGCCATACCAACCTGACAGGTTAAAGAAAAATGCAGGAAAGGCCCTGGTGGATGTGTGAAGGAAGAGCACTTCTCGCTGGAATTTCGGTGTGCAGCACTTAGCGGCTTTTTATGAAGCTCGCGACTTCAAGTGCGTCTAGTGACGAGAATGTACAACTTTTAAAATAATATCCAGGCCTACACTAGCGCTGCTTTGTGATTGACCCTTCTGCAGATGTTTGGCTGTCCCAAAACTCCCTCTCCGCTCCTTCCTCTCCTCAATCCTGTCACCCGCTGGAACCAAGGCACAGCTGGAGCAGCTACATATGGTGCTGGCCAGCTCCACCACTGTGTGGCATTGGTAACTGCATGACTGCAGCATGTGCGTGATGCCCCTCCCTGCCCTCCACAGGATGCTCCTTGCACAGATGGGCACTGAGCATGATAAAGTATGCACCACTTACATCTACTGATGCTGTGCATGTGCGTGCAGGGAAGAGAGGAGGCTGAGCAGGAGAAGCAATCCCCACCGATGATTACCACCACTCGCTCCTTTCTCCCTTTGTCTGCGCTGCAGCTCACACCATCGAGGATTAAGCATGCTGTGTTCGTTGCTGCAGGTGTGCGCGTGCGAAGGGCGCGCTTGCATGGCCGGTCAACCTTGTGGGAGCAGATACAACTTCAGCACTTGGCGATTCTGCAACTAAAACGAAGTGTGTTTGAATACACAGGATGCATCCCGCGGGGGCCGTGGAGGCGTCCACACCTGCGGACCCCTGGGAAAATGCCAGGTGGAAAACACGACGTCAGGATTACCAGGCTTGCTTAATCAGTAATTAATGCACCTCAATACTTGCAAGCATTACCAAAATGGCTTTCCAATAAGTCAAGAACAATAGACCAAGGTTACTGATAAGCCAATTGGAAAGCACAGCGCCAGGCTTACCAGGCATGCTTAATGGGTAATCAGTGAAACTATAGAAAAAAGCATTACTGGGATAGCTTTCTAGTAAGCTAGGGAGTAAGCCATGAACACAAAGCTTACCGGTACCAGCTTTCTGATAAGCCAATTGGAAAGCACAGCACCAGGCTTACCAGGCTTGCTTAATCGGTAATCAGTGAAACTATAGAAAAAAGCATTACTGGGATAGCTTTCTAGTAAGCTAGGGAGTAAGCCATGAATACAAAGCTTACCGGTACCAGCTTTCTGGTAAGCTGGTGGAAAGGCTTCAACCCAGCCTTAACAGCCGGATTAGTAGTAAGCTGTGGTAAGCCTGTGCTTTCCAGTTAATCGGCGTTAAGCCTGCTCTGGTAATGCTTTTTTTAATAAATTTGGACCCAAAATCATAGCAAAAAGCATTACCATCCTTGGCTTACCATGGGTTAATGGTAAGCCATGGCTTACCAGCTCAATTATCAATCCGTCTTAATTGGTAAGCCATGTCTGGTAAGCGGTGGTAAGCTGTGGTAAGGGGGTCGGTAATGCTTTCCTACATTCCGACGATCCTTCTAGCAACAGTGTGGCGTTCAGTTCTCATGCTGGAGATGATATGATTTTGGCAGCCTGGAAGCATGGGGAGTGCGCTGTCTAATTGATGACAGCCTGGGAGAGGGCATATGGATTAGTGCAGTTTTTTCTGTTTTCCTTTCCAGTCAGGCTGTTGGAGCCAGATTCTACGTCATAGTCTCCTCAACTGTGCGCATCCTCAACTTTGCTGCTCATCCTGGCAAAAATATGCCCTTTTTTCACAGGTCCACTTTTTTCTCTCCATGTCTCTTCTACCCAGATAAATCTATGTTTGTATTTCATTCATTACTAAAATTTAATAACAACAGTACGTACACTTCTCAGAGGCTCTCAACAGTTATTTTTGAAATTCCTGCGTTGTCTCATGGGGCAGGGGTTGCAGGTTTGAGCCTGGCCTGTGACATTGGGGCAACTGTAGTCTTTCCTTACTGCACAGTGCATTGGCATGGGAAACACCTGATCTCATCTTCACTTTTATGAGTCAATACAGCAACAACATTCTTCTTTTCGTACATGATCTCCTCCTCTATGAACAAGAAAGCAGGCCACCTCCTCCCCCCTCACATCAAATACTCCGCAGTATGAGACGTAATGAACTTCTACTACTTGAAGCAGCCAGGCAACTTCATGAATTGAACATCCAAAACCGCCATATCCACTAAATAGAAATCAAATACTGCAAAGATACGAGGCCTGGTGCCCAGCTAGAAGCCTAACAGCAACAACACAGTTAACTGTGCAAACAACTCCAAGGCACCGAGATCACTCTCCACACGATCCTTCAGGGTGTGGGTGGGACTATCTATACTGCCAATACCTTGGATCAATAAAAAAAAACTAGGGATTGACCCGCAAAGGTGTACCAAGCTTGCACGAAAGCTCCATGCCCACTCTGTACAGTATGCGCAAAAACTTACCTCAACCAGATGTGCCATTCAATGGTTCGATTCCAATGATTGGAATCAAAAATACTCATCATAACTCTGGTGCACTGGGACTGCATGCTCCCAGAAACCCACCAGACCCACACTAGCTTCCCTCTTACCCTCCGGTGAGGGAGACTCACGGCTCTTTGAGCCAATGTCTCGTTTTCCTTATCAATTAAGTTGTATTGACGTAGGGAGTGTTCTCGCTGCCTAAGTCGTTTGTTCTTTTTCTTTAGCAAGCAGTCATTTAGACTGGAGGCCTTCAGTAGCACACTACCTGTAACTCTTTCCTTTTCTTTCCTCTCCTGTGTTGTTGGCCCTCTAATTTCAGGTCAAATATTTCAAGAGAGTTGGACTACTCCAGAGGGGCTAAACATTTGCCCGAATATACCTTTTTTGTATCTAAAGTGCGCCCACTCACAGCCACTTCATCTGATAGGGACAATTTTAGCTCTTAAGTGTAGCTGGCGTTACAAGCTACCAGAGCATATGCTCATATTTGTGTGAGTCACCCTGCGTGCTAGATAGACTGGGCTAAAGCTCACATGGGGCACGTAAACCCTGATTTGGTGTGTTTTATGGGAAAATGGCTGAAATCACCTCAGAACACCAACCACTGGGTCTTTTCATTCCTTCTTTTTGCAGTGATATACAGTTGTTATAAGGACCCAAATCACTGAAATCACCCAATTTGGTGCAGCAGGTGATCAGGTGTGGAGTTTCAGTGGTGAAAACTAGGGTTCACGCCGCGGCTTATTTGGCATGCTTCCCATGACTGGCAGTTTTGAAACCCTAGTGCTATAGAAGGTTTTACAGGCTACCAGTTTTCTTTTTTCCTTTATGATCTCATGTGCACTTATGAACAGGCTAGCAGTCAAACGCCTTGACTGAGGCCTATTTCCCTTGTAACCCTTGTAATCCTTACAGGCTACCAGAGGAACTCAAACTTGAAAACTGCCTGATACGGCGCACATATGTGGGGGAGCATGCAAAAGCCACCTGATTTGGGCCTCAGCTGACCCCCTATGAGACTACTCCGATGGAGTCTATCTAGGTACCCTGGCAGGCTATTAGTTAGGCCCTAGCTAGCAAGCTTTTCTTTCCTTTCCAACTAGGTTCTCCTTCATCTGGATGCCAGACATGCCATGATGGCTTACTATCCCAGTGAACATGGAGCAGTACATCGTTCATCTAATATTTGGAGTAGTTATCTGATCCAACAGCTTTGAAGCCTATGAGTGTATACACGTAATCTACCTCATGCTTTTACAAACACCAGACCGCAACAAACATGATTTTGTTTTCTCTTCTTTCCAGTATAAGTTTGTGAGTTGAGCAATATTGGGCCAGGTCTGGTTACCGGCCTTTGCGTTCCCGCTCAGTTGCCCTTGTCGGACTCCTCGGAGGATAAAGCCATGTGACCTACTAGGAAAGGAACCTCTAGTAGAGAGCATCTTCGGGCGCGCAACAAGTTTTGATTTAATTGACATTTGCGCTGTCCTGATTCTTTGAGGCAGCCTATGTTGTAAAAACTTACAAGCCTCGTTAGCGCTATAAGTTTCAAAAGAACCATGCTGGCCGGTACTCTCTGCTTTCCAACCTTTTTTTTACATACAAGTTTCACAGTGGAAAAAATAATGATCAAGTGGCTGCGCCGAAGAAATGTAGATATTGTCAGGCAAGAGGTCAAGGGAAAAATATGCATGAGTCATCACAGCATGAGGCTACGTGCAGGTACCAGGAGAATAATGTGCGCCAATCCGAGTAATAACACACTGGCCAGTCACCTACACAGACACAGCAAGCGGGTCAAGTCCTTCAAGCCACAGAGAGAGCATAACACCCACGCAGCATGCAAGCATGATCCAGACTACCTGCAGAATGCTCTTAGAAAAATACAACCCTGGCAGGAGGTGCCCACTTACAGTAACACATTGTCTTTCTCAAAGAAATTCACTGACAAGATTGGCATTCACTGACAAGATTCATGTCAAGAAGGGGTCGCGTTTCAGTCATGGTCAATCATTTTCTATGCATGACATCATTAACGTTTCATTCCTACGCATCCTGGCAAAATTGAGTGTCTGAACTTCTTTGCATTTCCTTCCCACAAGCACAAGGAATCGCAAGGCTTCCCTAACTTCGGCCCCTATTCCTGGAATTGGCAGGAAGGCTTGTGGGCTTGCCGGTAGGTGTGCTTGTAGAAGAACTCCCCCTGCCTCTGCTTGCCATCACTGATCCCTGCCCAGCAGTACTGCTAACTCTGGAGGCCACCCCAGTGCGAGTCACAGCTGGCAGCTGAACAGCAGTGGAGGCTCCACGCCCTGAGGACCCTGCTCCAGCCCCTACTCGCCCTGCTGATGGCCCCCCTACCCTTGCTGAAGTACTGCTGCTGCTGCTGCTGCTATTGCTATTGCTGCTGCTACCACTTCCGTAGCCTGCCACTGTTCTACCACCCCCCGAGTTCCGGTCCCCACTGCCGCCCCCAAAAGTTCCAATCCCCACTGTCCTGCCGCCCCCTGAGTTCCGGTCCCCAGTGTCCTTCATCAGCCCTCCAGACCCCGTGTACGAATTACGCCCCTCCCGTGACCCCAACCCATGGCCACCACTGCGCACAGAACCACCTCCTCCCTCGTCTGCTTTGCTGCTGTTGCGTCCTGCCATGACTGTCCCTAGTCCCACACCTGCGCCTGACTTCAAGCCCAAGCCCCCACTACGTGACATCTCCACCCCCAACTTCTTGTTGGCGGCAGGGAAGCGTATACCATCAGGTGCACTGGCACGCGGCTGCATGCGCTTATGCGCACCAACCAACTCCGTCTTCATTCTGCACGTGCACAAATAAGCATTCCAGTTGCAAAAGGATGAATGAGACTGGCCAGAAAAGGCATGCTACAGAGGTGCAGCAGACACATTAGGCAGGGTCTACATGGAGCTCGCACGTCTTGACGTCCAGGACAAAAAAGCTTGCTCCTGGCTGCGCACTGTGCCGTGACTCACTCTTTCATTTCTTCTGGCGTCAAGTTGAAGTCCAACTCCTCCTCTTCCTTGCGCCGGTCTTCAATCTCAAATGCTGCCGCACCGCTCCCCAGGGTATTGGTTATGCTGGCGCCTGAGGATGTTTGTGAGCACATCGCAAATACACAATACTAAGAATAAGGCAAGTGAAAACGTGTGGCTAGGCATTCAGTGCCTGCCCTGATAGTAAATTGGTGGCCACTCTTCTCCCCTTTTGTCCTCAATATTGTAGTGACATAAAAATACACTGAACACAATTTAGTTGCATGACCACCAGGGCTGTTCAGGCAACTGCCCTGAAATTCACACTAAGCTACAAACTCTTGCCAAAGCAGCATCTGCAAGACACAGCACTGGACCTCCTGCTGGCTTTAAAAGTGAGGGCAGAACCTTGCTTTGAACAACCAGCACTGGCATTAGGGAAAATATTTCAACTTCTCACACAGCGGCTCGACTACAGGACTCACCCATGCGCACAGGCGTACGCTTGTAGCTGTCATTGACCTGCCTTGCCAGCAAGCTCACATCTCTGTCGTTGTCAGTCATTGCATTGCTCATGGCGTTGTTCAGGCGCTCCAGCAGGTCGACATCCTCAGGCAGGCGGATGATTTGCTTCAAGGATGGCAGGATGCGTGTTATCTGTATGGAAGGAATGGCATGAAGCGCGCGTCAGCCTGGCAGCAAACCTTGAATTTAGCGACCAGCTTGTTGTGTCCTGTGCATGGAGCACGCAACATGCGTTTGGGCAAGCTCCAATAACTGCGCACATGCATGTGTGTGTAAAACAACTCAACATGAATGGGTTGGATTGCTTGTATATATATATATATGTATATATACTGTATATTGGATTGCTTATATATATGTATATATGCTGTAGCGACGCTGGGGGTTTTGCAATTAATTAAAATAATTATCGGGGTCCCTCGCAATATGAAGCGTCTTAAAAGACTACTTTTTTCAAGGCCTCGTAAAGGATACAGGTTCATACTTAGCAAGCTATAAGGCACCAATATGGTGCCCCTGGAAGAGGGAGAGGGAGAGGAGCCCCCCATGGTCCCTGAGCCTGAGAGGGATGAGGGGCTGGAGCTGCCCAGCAGGAGGATGGAGGATGGAGGATGTGGCAGCCGAGGCAGCTTGCTGGGAGCGTGGGGGGAGCAGTGCAGGCGGGGAAAGCAGGCATGGAGAAGCTTGCAGTCATTGCCCCTGAGTTTATGGACCCCACAGCCACAGCTTCCAGCCGAGGAAGGGGGGACAGGGGAAGGGAAAGGGGCTCAGGCACAAGGGAGCAAGATGCTGCACCAAGCAGGGGGGCAGGGGGCACAGGCGGGCAGGGGTGAGTGAACCGATGGAGGTGTCTCAGGACCGCAGAGTCCACAAACGAAGGATGGAGATGAGGAGAGATTAAGAGCCAGTGCATTCATGCACGCAAAAATGCAGAAGTTCGCAAATTTTGAGTTTTTTTGCGGACCTCGTAGACCCTTAAAGCTCGCAAATTAATTAATGGAATTATTTTGGGACCTCATAATAAATCAGCGTCGTAATACATTAGTGCCGCTACGGTATATATATATACCGTAGGTCCACGACCAGTTCGAATGGTCCCCTTCTGAAAATTAATTAAAAAAATTCGAATCTAATTTCAGGTCGAATGGAGGCCCCACAATTAATATTTCAATTCGAATGGGGTTCGAAAGGCTTCTGGCTGGCAATTATTTCTTAATTTGAATGCCCAATTCGAATCCCTGCTGCTGCTGCTGCTGCTGCTGCTGCTGCTGCTGCCTCTGCTGCTGATGGTAATGCTGATGGAAGCTTTGCTGCCGGACTGTTGCTGCTGCTGGAGGGGACTGGAGGAGCTCTGTTCAGGGGTGAAGTTACACAAGAGAGGGAGCCACAGGAAGGGCATGTGCACCCACAGGGCATGTGCACTCAAAACATAACACAGGATGCGCACACACTTCACAAAAGCTTGTCTGTATCATCAGAGCGTCATGAGACAATGGAGCCCATGCATGCAACATCAACCGAGCTGTCACCTGAGGGACGTCCCACTGGGTCTTTCTGCTTTGCTGGCTGGCCCTTCTTGGGTGCCTGGGCCATGGCAAGCTTGTTTTGGGTCGCTAAGAGCTGCTGGGTTGGGGATACAGGCTTCAGCCACCTAGCTAGGGGGTTGGAGCTTGAGCCGGGGGCCTGGGAGGCCACTTTCCCCATAAGCCCTTTTGAGCCCCAGAATCAAATTTCCAATTTGAATGGGGTTCGAACGCCCTGGAAATAATTAATAAAAAATTCGAATTTTGGCTCCAGATGAATTAATTAATTTTTGAACTGGTCGTGGATCTACGGTATTTTCATTGCTTGTCAACCATGAATTATTGGGGAGCTTTCAATCTGCTGCCTGCTGTAAGGAGTATGCAAAAAGGGACTAGAATTTCACTCTTTGGGAGCACCTTGACTCAAGGATGGCGCAACCAATCCCGCTTGGGGACACTGTTCTTCCCCTTTCCCATGCAATTGTTGAAGGGGAGGGTTGGGCGGGAAAAATAGGAGGGACGTTTGGGGTCAGTTGCAAATCTTTTCCCCAACAGTCTTCCAGCAAAGATGATCGCACAACTTGCCACACCCAGCAATTTGACAAACCGCTTGCAATTTCACCAGCAAGCGACCCCAATCTGGCCCATGCCTGTGCTCATGTTTTGCATTGTTATGCAGGTACAAGGGTGAGAATGCTCATAGCCACTTAAGCACAAGGGCATCCAGCATGCCACATTGCTCCCTATCCTAGCTTCCAACTCACTTGCAGCCTGATATTAGGTACTGAGTCATACAGGAGGTCCAATATAAGGTCGAAGAACCAATCCTTGACGAAGCGGGAGCTAAAGCGCTTCACGACATTGAAGCACACGTCACCAAAGGCTGCGCGCTGCGGAAAGCTACGCCCACGTGCAAATTCTCGAACCAGCCGAAGGAATATTTCAGCTCGCTGATGTTCCCCCTTACAATGCCTGCAAGTAATACAGGGGTTTAAAACAAGAGAGGGCGCATTTAGTAATCCACTTGTGATGTTCATACGGCTCCCACTAAAAGCCAAGGTTTATGCTCTTTATGTATGCATTGCTCTGGGCCAGACCTGAAGAAAGATGCGATGCCCTCTGCAGCCACCGGCCGTACAGCCGCAGCAGAGTGCGACAGGAAGCGGAAGGCCATGGGAAGGAAGTGGTCATGTATCTGCTCGCTGCTGAAGACTTCATGAAAGCGGGGGAAAGAGCTGGCTAGGTGGACCTGCGTAGGAGGCAGGAGTGCGCTTGAAGTGTGAAAGTGCCACACTGTCTAGCCGCAGTTGACAAACTGAAACAACAGATATATTCTGGAGCTAGCAGATTATGGAGCACCCACACCCTTCTGAGCAACGACTGCAAGCAACCAGCAACAAGCTCACCTGTATCCTCCAATTTCTGCCGCAGTTGGCCTCCATGTCCACCAGGGCACTCAGCACCTCATGCACCAAGTGGTCCCTCCTATCTGCTGAGGCGGACAGGTGCTGCAGGTGAAAGCAAGCGCTGTGTGGTCTGGGGCAACTCACTCGCACGTCCTGGCCCCAAATCAAGTCCAGCACTGCATCGCAGCATCCTCAGTACTTGGTAACAGGGCTAAATTCTATTATGGACAATCAAGCTGGCGCATCATCAACAGGCACGAATTCCATCCATACCCCAATTCAAAGCAGCCATCAGTGCTTTCAAGTCAAGCTTCTAGCATACATACATCTTATGCAGATGTCCTCAAGTGCACTTGCCAGGCAGACCACCTTTCTTTATTAAGTCTCTCAGCATTGAGATTTGCCATGAAAGATCTAGGAAAATGAAAAGAAGTGGCTGCAATGTAAACATGTAAACCTTGCCAGTGGGCAGGGCCCGGTAGCACGAGGGAGTGAGTCAACGTACTCACGTGCAGGGTTGTGTTGAGCATGGGCAACACCGCTGCCTGCACAGCGCTGCTTTCGTCCCGCAGCAGGGCCACCAGGGGGCGTGTGAGAACCCCACAGCAGCAGTCCTTGCTGATGAAGCGGGCAATCTCATGCAGGTGGGTCGCAATGCTCAGGCGCACCTGCAGGTATTGCACAGCAACAAACGATCCCATGTGGACTTAACAAACATGCATGTCAAGTTTTCAGTGCAGCTCTGGCAAACGCCAAGACAAGGACGTAAAAAGATTAAAGGACCCAGAAAAGCCCTGGATGTTTTGCCATGCAGATTGCTTGGACGGTTGAGCAGCTCTCTCAGCAGTTACATCTGGTAGGGGTGTTATGTCATGCTCTGAAACAGTGCAGTGATCTTGCATTGAGGGAAGCACAACAGCACCTGACCAGCCCCCCACCGATGGACCTGCTGAAAGAGCTGCTCAAGTTTCCAAACATTAATTGAAAATTTTCAGTACATTTATTGTATATTTTTAAATCTTTTGGAATCTGGCTCATGTGCATAAATCCATGAGCCAGCCATTCACTGAATGACACCCTGGTGTTTAAGTAGTATTTGTAGGGTTGGCAGATCCGTAGCTGTGTAATATGTGCAGACAAGTGGGGTAAGCGTCGCAAGCGACGCTGAAGATTTGGCGAAGTCAGTCGCTCCTGACACGGAGGTGGTATTGATATGCAGTGCCTAGGGCAACAATAGGGCCTTCCTGCAGCAGACCATGCCTTGTTCATGCATTCATGTAGGCTGAGTGCGCACATGGAAAATGCTCCAGCCATGCATTGCTTACTTACTTGCCCTCCTTAGACAATCAGCAGCAGACCATACATCAGAGATGCTACCTCATCCACACACCAGGGCAGGGGGTGCAGGTCCTGCCCCACATCGCATCTGCAGCATCAGCAGGCTTTGTGCAGACTTTTATGCCCTCACCTCTCAACTCGCGGTACACATCACACCGTTGTTAGAACATAAATTAACTATTCCATTGCTAATGGAACTATGGAAATCCAATGGCTCAGCGGCAACTTGAAATGATCTGCAGGTGGAGTGCAAAGTTCCCGGAACAAGCTACCCAAAAGCCCCGGACACAGCATGGGTATCCACAAAAGTATGCTGATGAAGTTTGTGTCGACAGGAGCTGTTCTGGGGACCTGGATGGGAACAACTGACCAGCTTCTCTCAGCTGCCAAACATAGAAGTGGTCTCTAAAACTTTGCCCACTGCACCAGAAGCCACCAAAACTCGGAATTTCTGGTGAACTTTTTGGCTGGTCCTGCATGCTGAGTTTCAGGGCGTATAGCAGGCTGGCTGGCGCAGGCTAAGAACTGCTTGCAAAACTCTTGGTAAACGTTTAAACAGCACCAGCCACTGCCTCCCACGCCACCCTGACACTGCAGGGCTGCCAAGCAGTTTTGTTTGGGAGGGTAGCCAAAGTATTGGGGGGGGGGGGGGCGTTCTGGGCGGGCCAGGGCGGCAGGTGTTATCTCTACCGAAAACAGGCAAACCTAGGGGCTCAAGCCCCATGAATGGGGCTTCGCCAACAAGCCATGGATCACACTCGACCATGCTGACACCCAGCTAGCTAATTTGTTGGCACCAGTTTTACACAGTTTATTCCAATTTTCCCCTTTTCATTGCTGGCTCTTGGAACAGCTGGAGAAGCAGACCTTAAACATCACAATAAGCCACAAAATTCAGCTTTGAAACAGGAATGTTTGAGAAGCAAGGTGGTATGGACACCTGACTCCTTGTACTGAATGCTGCTTTCATTGTTTCAGACGTTGTTGTCCTTGTGAATATGCGCTGCTTCCTTGAAGTGCAAAATTTACATGCCTACTTTTTGGAGACAGCAGTCCCACCTGAAAACCATCCTCAGGGGTGCGAGCATTTGCAGGGCAATGAAAGCAATTTATTTTGAGGCAATTTGGGCATTTTGAGGTGGATTGAACAAGAAGGATGGCCCCAAAACACAAGAGAGGCGTTTGCTGCTGGACAAGGCCAGCTCTCTCAAACCTTCCTCTCACCAGGATTCACATGCTACTTCACTCTACTCCATGCATCATCACCCTGCGCTCCCTCCTCCTTCCCCTGATCCCCTACATCCAACTCATCAACATGTTTTGCCATTGTATGAGTCTGTTGACAGGAACGCCAATATGTTTCAGAAGCAAATCACAATTCTTATGCATGTAATGCACAAGTTGTGCTAAATGGCACAAAAGAGGCTGATCGACCCTGACAATTTGCGTGGATTGCATGCCAATTTTAGATGTTAAGTGTGCACGTCCACTGCAGAAATCCAAACCTTGTTTCTTGGGGGTGCGAAATGAATCAAAATCTGCATGATATTGTACTTCTACATAGACGAAGCACATCCCTGCGCTACCAAAATGGGGAAGAAAATGAAGAGTAAATGTTTTAACTTGCCGCACTGCATGCCACGCACCTGCTCATCTGAATCCATGGACAAATGTTGGAAGGTGTCGCTGTAGTGTTCTGTGAAGACGTTGGGGTCTAAGCTGCAGGCAGCCTGTGGATGTGAGTGGCACATGCAAGGGATGGTGAGCATAAGACAGCCTGAACCACTGGCAACAATTATACTTGCTGCCTCAAGCTCAAATGCTGCTGATGGTCAGACCAGTGCCCCTTTTCAGAGATGTTATATGCATGGCCTGAGCAGCAACGCACACTCCACAAGCCCTACATTATCCAAGCAGCTTTTCACCTTGGCTGCAACTGGGTGCAGGCGGAGGCCCTACGATTCCTGACAGAGCAAAACCTTTCTTCTGTTCAGGCCGAGATCGAGAGGCTACGTACTAGACACTCATGAAAACAGGCGCTTCAATGAGCACTCCTGAGGGCATGCCTCAAAAGTCATCCTGATTCTTCAAACCTTGAAAGTCATTCAAGGGGATAATCTGCACAGCATACAAGCAGAGCTGCCTGAGCACAGTGACACACCTTGGCTGTTGGCACCAGCTCAGAAGCGCAGCATCGCCGCAACTCTGTGTCAGACTTGCTTGCAAAGTGCTTGTAGCAGCTGTGCAGAGACATCAAGTCCTCTCGTTCTAGCTCCTTTTTCATCTGTGCAGCATGTATGGTAAGCCAGGCAGCAAAGATGATAGGGTGCGACTGAGATTAAAATAAACCACGAGTGACATGTGCTGGAGCCCAAAAATCAAATTGTAGCCCTGCACATTTTGCACAAGCAGCTGGCCGCACGCCAGCTTTGTCACTGTACAAGAGGAGAAAGTAGGAGGGTCTGAGGTGCAGGTAGCGCTGACAGGGTGAAAGCTCACACTTACCCCTGACAAGAGCACTCCAAAATGATTTGCCACGCAGCGCTGCATTACGATGTCCAAGCTGAAGGGCTGCAGGTGCTGGCGGACCACAGGCAGGACTTTCAGGCGCCGCAGCTCCAGGGGTATGCTCTCCAGCAGGGACATCAAGGCTCCAAAGGCAGCCACACGAATCTGAGGCAGAACATGAATACGCAGAGACAAGTGTATCTGGTGCGTGTGTGTGTGTGTGTGTGTGTGTGTGTGCGCGTGCTCTGCATGAGAGCTTGTCTGTGTTGGCGCACTCTTTTGCACCTTTCTGCATGTTCTTATCTGTCTGTTGCATATAGCCGGAACACCATGATGTTGCTGAGTGCGCGCCTCTTCAGCGAGCCTCCACCTCTGCAGATGGCCCAGCTGGTTTTCTCGAACAGCATCTCAAAGACCAGTGTCATGGTTGCTCCTTCATCGTCAGAAATCTCCAGGTATGCAATTTAAGGGCTGCCATGAGCAAGAAGCATGATGCATAATGCTCTTGGGACAAGCCCCTTACAACTTACCTTCAATTCCTCATCCTTCAACAGCTCGAACAGCTCCACTAGAAGGTTGTTGAGCGCAGAATCCTTGCCACATGCCCTGCCAATATGTGGAAGCTGCTCACACATACTCAGCCGCACGTTGTAGTCCACGTCTTGGCACATCGCCATGGCTTTCTTGAAAAAGCTGCGCTCTATTTCATCTTTAGTCTGCATGGCAGCGGAAACATGTATGCCTTTCGCACGCCGTTCAACCCAAAAGCTGATGCAGCTCAGCACTTGGGAAAAATGCAGTATGTGCAAGCAATGTAAAACAAAGATGCTGGCTGATGGCTGTTGCTTCCCGCTACTCACCAAGTAGGGTGCACAGGCACCCAAGATGCGGGCACAAATGACACGTGAGCTGGCATTGTCTTCCATGTCCCCCTTGGAGAGAGCCATGGACATAACTTGGGACTTGAGGGTTTCCTTGTCCAGCACCGGAATCAGCTCACACAGTGCGCTGACCCATGCCTCTGTCTCCTGCAAAAACACAGCCCATGCAGTATATATGAATGTGAGGCACGCTCCGCAGCTTCTGAGATTTTCCTGTTCAGCATATTTGTTGTCTGCGCGGGGGTCAAGCTTGCGAACATGCTACATGCGCTCCTTACCTCCTCTGATTTCTCCTTATTGATGTGGCGCACCACTGTGGGAAGGAGGCAGGCCTGCAGGTCTGCTGGAGACATGAGCCTCTCCCTGGTGATTTGCACAAAAACCTCTGCTGCTTCAACCTGCACAAACAAGAGGAAAACCATTAGCAGACGCGTAGGAGACCAGGGTGCATGCCTTGCAATGCACATCATCCCTGGGTGCCAAGCTGTTCAGATTTACACAGGAACACGTGTGCACACAAGTATTGCCACTCAAACACAAACCTGAGCATCTGCATCCAGGCGGTTTAAGGCTGTCTTCAAAGGCCCTGCCAGGCTTTCCCACGCTGACCGGCCCCTGCCTTTGATGATGTGCGGCAAGCTGCAGCAGAAAGAAATTTTTTTGCGGATTTAACATCAACATGCTGCTTGTGAACACGCTACTGGAGGGAGCAGCGAGGAGCAGCATGCTTGCATTGAACGCGTTCCCTCACTTGGCGATGGCATGCCTCTGCTGCACCCCCAGGCCTCCATTCAGAAACAAAACTGTTCTCTCCAGCTCACTCAAGTGCTCGTCGACCTGCAATGAAGCCGTGAGAATGGATGGCACAGGGCAACGTTTGGACGTTGTTCTCCGCTGCAGCTTTTCTTCCAACGCCCCTTTCTCGGACTGCACTTACCGTGTACTTGGCAAGCTCCTCGTCACTTTTTGTGCTCGTTGGCAGCTCCTTCTCGCCTGACGCAGCGCCAGGCCCCTCCCATAATAAGTCCATCATTACGTCCTCCCTCTCAATTCCGCCATCAGTGCCATTCTACCATTCTTAACTAAATTTGAAGTGAATGTTAAGTCTAAGTGCTAAAGCAGCCCCATGTGTCAAAGCAGCCCCAGGCCGAAATGTGCTGTGCTGTGCTACACTCAAATCTCATATTGCTTGCCATGCATCAAACAACCGGTTGTTTCCCAAACAGTGTCCCTTCTCATGAGTAGTATTGTTTTTCCCCTACTCTTACTAGTTCAGAGCTTTGATGACGTCCAGGATGAGCTGCGTGCACCATTGCTAGACCCGTGCATTCTCGCATGTGCTGTCGCCAGTACTGCACGCAACCTAGTTTTCCAAGGGAAACGCTTCTTCCATTTCAGAATATCAACAACGTGGAGCATTGCTTCACTGTGGGATTCCTTCTTAATAACACAATACCGGGCACGTCCCTATCAAACTTTTTAATTCCCTTGTCAATATGCCTGCAGTGAGAAAGATAGAAAACATGGATTCTTCTGCGTAGGGGGCTGCAAAATAACAGCCACAACATACATGTTAATTTCTTATGTGCCTATTCACAATCACTGTTTGGCAAGGCTAGCAGTCAGACATCTTGATTGAACACACGAGGTAAGTGTCAGTCAACTGCGTCTCTGACTGGAATCTCAGTGAAAACCTATGAGTGGTAACTCACCGGTATCGTGGAAATAGGTACTCATACGAGTTCAGAATTTGCAACAATTGTCATTGGGACCCTGTACAGGTATAGAGCACCTCCTCCTGAAGGACCCAAAGAATGATAGAAGAAAAACTACGTAGGCAGAGGAAGCTCTCCCTTGTCATGCAAGATCAGCGTCAGTCACATCTTATTGTTCTTGGGAAAGCATATCACTACCCCCCTGATTCTTGCCAACAAGAAGCTAAGGTCTGATTGCAGGCAAGAATCATACGTGAGAATTGTAAAGTTGGTACCCCAATATCCCGCTGACATACCCCGCTGACAATTCCAAGACCCGCAAGGATCAAGGACAACAAAATTCAACCTATGCAGCCAAAGCAGCCTCAACATTAAGGTCTGCATGCAGCCAATTGACAAAACTGCAAAGAGCAGAGAGATGAACGATGGACGCAAAACCTGACTAAAAGACGCCCACCTAGCCTGAAGCTTCAGGCCCCACCTCTGTGATCTGCTCGTGAATGGTGCGCCAACAGGCAAGACGCTCTGACGGTGCCGGGGTGCCCTTCTAACTTAACTTAAACCCGGTGCAGGACACACTGCCAGCCAGTCACAATGCCATGCGTGCTCAAGTTCATACTGGCATTAGTTTATTACGCACTTCTGCTGGACTGAAATGTGCATGGCTGCCATCCTCAAACTTGGCCTCAAAACACTTCATGCCACTGCTAGCTCCCAGATAGCTGACAATTCCCAGCTTGGCCACGGTCCGGCCTCCTCGCCGCTCCTTGTGGACAATGGTGCGGCCTTCAAAGGCCTTTAGCTCCTGTTGCCTCATGCGGGATGCAGGGTCTCGGAACAGGGGCACATGCTTCCCTCTTAGTATAGGGCCTGGTTGAGGTCGTGTGCGTGCTCGAGCCAGCCGCAGATCAGGGATTGATACACCATCATGCACACATCTTGGGCATAACCATTCATCCTTGGGAATTGTTGCAAGTGGTGGCTGTAAGCACATGGTGTGCCATCCAGTTCCACACCCATCGCACAGTAGCATCTTCTCCTCCTCATCCATGAATGCACAGATCTTGCATGCTAGATTTTTGTCGGGCCTCGCAAGTGAGGGATCTAAGGTGGGATCAATGCCTGGCAGGTGACATGATGCCAAGTTGCATACATTGTTTGTCAAAGTGCTCCCACACTTTCCTTGCAAGAGTACTGCACCATTAGGACTAACCCTCTTCACCCTGTATATACCCTTCTTGGCAGGTGTTTGCAAAACACTGTCAAGCACTATGTGTTTAAGGTAGACAAAATCACCAGTCTCAAATTGTTTGATGGAAGGCAGATATCCTCCACCCCTGATAGTGGCATATCTCAACGTGTCTCTATGCTGGGCAATCTTCAGATTCTCGCCAGTAATAATGCCAATTTTCTGCGCTGCTTGCGCCCTTGCTAACACGTTACGTGAGGCATTCTCCACATTATGCAAGTCAAGGTCATCAGCAAATCGGTGCACGTGTGCTGGAGGTATTACTGGATGCCTGGCATACAGCATAAAATACGGCGACATTTTGGTAGAAGCCTGTGTGCCACAGTTGTACCCTAATAAGATCCATGGCAAGAATTTGTCCCAAAGAGATGGCGTGGCACTTGCCTCACAAATCTTACGCAATGCTCTCTTGACAGTTTGCACAGCTCTTTCTGCTAACCCATCTGCTTGTGGGTGACTGGGTGCGGTGGTCCTATGGTCAATCAGATTCTTGTGCAGCAATTCACTGAATTCACCAGCAAATTCTGTACCCCCATCAGTGACCACTTCAGCACAGTTCCCAAAGCGACATAATACTCTCTCCAAGAATACTTGAGCTGTTGTGACAGCTGACTTATTTGGAATGGGAATGGCTTCCACAAATTTGGTGAAGTGTTCCACCAGAATCATGATGAACTTGTTCCCAGACTGGGACATGAAGTTAAATGGTCCGGCCAAGTCCACCCCCCAGCGGTAAAATATGCCCTGCACTGGTAGAGGTTGCAGTTGCGGAGCAAAGGCATTGAAGGCCGTGTTCACTCTGTCACACAGTGCACAACGTTTGACAAAATGCTTCACATCTTGGCCCATACCAGCCCACCAGTAGTATGGCAGGAGCAAAGCGCTTGTTCTCTTCACCCCAAAATGCCCATGTTGTTCATGCGCTTGCTTGGTCAAGTCAGCTCTTTTGTCAGGATGGGGCACAACTCTGGATTCTCCTATGCTCATTGTCCTGTGCAACACTCCAGCTTCAAATTTGTACACTCTAGAACGCCTCTGCACTCTGAATTTCTCATGGGCGGGCAGATCAGCAGGAACACTTCCCTGAGTAATGTAGTTGATGACAGGTGTGTCAAGCCATACCTCCACAGGTCCAGAAGCATTCTGGTATTTCTCTGTTGCTTCTGTTGCCTGCGCTTGCACTTGCTGGCTTGAAGAAAGTGGCAGTTGAGTGGTGTTGCAGGCCAAAAATGAGGCACATACATTGGGTAACACCCCCCCCCGGTATGCAGCATCCACACAACTGCTTGTGCGCATGTTTGGAGGTGACAATTTAGGATGCTGCTGCGGCATGGATGTGGTAAAGCATGAAACGTCATGCTGCGCCTCACTTGCATCGTGCATGTTTGAAATCATATCAGGTTCATTAGGGCTGTGCGTGTCTGACATACCAGCCTTGAAGGACAGAGAATATAACACATCCAACACCGTAGTGGTGCTTAAGGATTGCACGGCGTCTAGTTGAACAGTGAGAGTACAACGCAAGGCATGTTGGTGTTCATTGTGCAGGCGTGCTCCAGAAGTATCTTCTGTGGAAGATTGAGGCATGCGACTTAAGCAATCAGCATTCTGGTGATGTATTCCAGGGTGATGCACAACTGTAAAGGTATACTGTTGCAAAATGATGGCCCAACGAGCAAGCATGCTAACCAGCGTATTATTAGTGAGCAGAAAACTGAGGGCTTGGTGGTCTGTGACCAAGGCTTGTAGCGGTGTTCACACCCCGAGGTGACTTATACCAAATGAGTTCAAAATTTGAAAACAGGTGCACATTTGGTAAATATTAAGGGCTGAATACTTGGAATTTCGAATTTTGGCCCGGAGGGGAAGCAGGGTCTCTGCCAACCTTTTTTCAGATCAGATCATGGGCGCATCTCACGCAATCCCTCATAACTGGCCAGTGGACAGTCCAATTCTTGTCATGTTTGTTTTAATGGGTGCCTGCTGTTGAGACCTATCTGTAGATATGCTAATCGTGGGAAACAACTCCCAAATGGTCAAGCTGGCCTGGGAGATGTGTGTTTTTTGCCATTTTTGGCCATTTTACCCCCACAAAGGGTGGCATAAAAGATGTGGAACGCATGTTCCCAATATTTCCCTTTCTGTTATGGATTCTTGATATAATAAGCTGCAAGTAGCCATGCTGGACATGCAAAACAATTAAAATTGGAGGAATAAGCCATCAAAAACGCTAATAAGCGCAAAAGGCATGCGAGTGCTAATTTTACCCTAACTTCACATAGTTTCCAGGGTTCAAAAAGCTGGTGCTGTGGGTCTTCTCAAAGCTGCACAAATCTGTACACCAGCCTGTTCTCAATACAACTGAATGGGCTGGTGTTATGGCCTCCTCAAGCTATCCTCAAACGATCCTCAGAAATGTCCAAAATAGTCAAGAAACGTCAAAAGTTGTCCAAAATTGCCAAAGCATTGAAATTAATTGGCAAAGCACTGAAATGAAGGCTTGGTAGTCTACAATTATAAGTGTACTGAGGGTCTGCATTGTTCTGTTTATTGCTCCAGGCTGTACTCGGAGTCACAACTGACGAGCCACTCATTGAAATATGAAGAACACGGCCCAAAATGTCAGATTGGTCAGATTGTCAAGTCTGTGTGTTAATTGCCCGTACCATGGTAGGCTGCCTCTCACTGAGTCAAACTCAGGAAATTCAGGAGGAAAGAAAATGGTACACAATGTCAGAATATGCCACACTCAGTACTGTAGGCTGGTTGTCAACGTTTAAGAAGTTGAGGAAATTCATCGTCACACGACATGTCCACAGGTTTGCATTTGTCAAAGCTCTAGTCAGTTGGTATCATCACTGTTGCCACCACTGCTCTCACTGTTGTCGCTGTCACCTTGAAGGTGAAATCTGTGCCGTGCAAATAGGTGTGAAACGTCTTTACTGCCCAAACAGCTGCCAACATTTCCCCTTGAGGAGGGGAGTAATTCCTTTCGTGTACATTGAGCGAGTGAGAGATGCAAGCGACCATGTACTCATCTACTACTCGGCTCTTCTGAGCCAATGTGTCTCCTTTTCCTTAATTGATGTAGGGAGAGTTTCCTCTGCCTACGTAGTTTTTCTTTTCTTTCTCTTTTCTTTCTACTCATTACCATTGTCACCTATTCGCCCTAACACAGCACCTATGCCTTCTTTGGACCAGTCCGTATGCAATATCAGAGGTTTATTTGGATCTTGATGGCGCAACACTTTGCCAAGTGTGCTAACCTCATCTTTCAGGGTGTTAAATGCAACTTGTTGTTCTGCTCCCCAATGCCAAGTGACTCCCTTTCTCAGCAGCTGATTCATGGGTGCTGCAATTTTAGAAAAATGTGGTATGTAACATCTATACTACCCTATAAAACCCAACAGGCTGCGAAGCTGACTTATGTTTGTAGGTGGTTGAAGTGCCTTGATGGCAGCCACCTTTGCCTCGTTGGGTGTGAGCCCTTCTGCACTTACATTGTGGCCTAGGAACTCAACTGTGGCAGCACAGATCACAGTCTTATCTGGATGCGCCTTCAGGCCACACCCTGCCAACATGTTTAATGTCTTTTGCAGCAGCTGAACGTGTTCCTCAGCAGTCTTGCTGTAAATAAGGATATCATCTACAAATGATGACACATTGCACGTCAGCCCAGCCTTAGATATTTCAGCATCTACCACACGCTGGAAGTGGGCAGTTGCGTTTTGAGCACCAAAGGGCATCCTTGTATACATCCAAAGCTGGTTCTTCCACCAGAAAGATGTTTTTACCTGATCTTGCAGGGCAACTTTGACCTGATGAAAGCCAGAGCGCAGATCCATTTTGGTAAAAATACTTGTGGCCCGAGATCTCTCGAAATATCTCATCTGGCCTGTGCATTCCATACCTATCTGCTTCTGTTGCTGAATTTATATCTCTGAAATCCACACAGAAACGTCTATCCGTGTAATTTCCTTCTGAATCCTTCTTAACGAGTAAAACACACTCACTGGCATATTTTAGAGGATGGAAAGTTTTACGTCCAGGGTTGCAATGGCCATGCAACAAAGGACGGGTCACTCAAAGCTGATGGTATGAGATGCGAGTGTACCAGATTTTGCTCTTCTTCTGCTGCTGTTCCCTCACGTTCAATGCTTCCCTTCTGCTTACCCTGCTATGATGCTTACACACACACGATACGTACACTGCTTGCCAGCTGCCCCTTTGCCAGCGAGGTCCCTCCCCAAGGACTGTTGCTTTACGCTGTCATCTCTTACTCTCCCGGGCACTTACAAGGAGTTTGAGCACGTCTCAATTCAAAACCAGAAGATAAGAGAGTCCTCTAAAACCAGGCACAATGCAGCCTTCCAGCAATAATGGCCTCCAACCGAATAACTAACCCAAATAACCATGACCTAGCAATAACCATGATTTGACGTGACACCCTACATCAATTAAGGAAAAGGAGACACATTGGCTCAGAAGAGCCATGAGTCTCCACCACAAAGCTACAAAGAAGAAAAGGCTCATGGGATCTGGAGGGTTACTGGAAGCACCCGGCTCCAGAACCTGGCTGTGAGGAGCATCACTATTTTCCATAGCATGTCTAGTGGTAACAAGCTTGTTAGCATACTGCACAGAATAGGCATGGAGTTTTTGAGCAAGTTTATGGGCCCGTTGATGGTCCAGTCCAAGTTGTTCAAACTGGTTCAAGGCATGATCAGTATAGCAGGTCCCACCAACACCCATAAGGATAGTGTGGAGAGCCACAACTTTAGCACTAATGAGTTTGCAGTCTGTATGCTGCTGCTGTGCCGCCTCTAACTGTTGTCCAGGCCTTGTGTCTTTACAGTACTTAGTTTCAATCAAGTGCACGTGCCGCTGGTTTACATGAAGTTGGTGGGGCTGTCTCACGCGTTTGGCTCGTGTGGTCCTCTGTGTTGGGTTGTGTCTGCTGCGTAGCGCATGGTGTGAGCGGGTGGAAGAAGGAGAAGAAGGAGTGGGTTTGGGTTGATAGGGAGTGATCAGTATAGCATCAGGTTGGCTTAATATGAGTCTAGACCTCTTAGAAAACTTGCGTGGAAAGAGGTGAGGGGGTATAACTCTGTTCAATGCATATGCAGGTATTTGAAGGTTGTGCTGTGCCAACCTGCCGTCACTTCCTATGTCCATATTAACCAAGCCTGCTCCCAAAGGGCTTTTGCTAAGAGCTTTGATGATCATTCTTCCAGCCACTTGGCGTTCGGTCTTCATATTGGAGATGATATGATTTTGGCAGCCTAAGAGTACGTGGAGTGCGCTGTCTTATTGATGACAGCCTGGGAGAGGGCATAATGGGTTAGTGGACCTTTTGAAGCGAACTGCACATCCATCTTGTGGAGGTCAAATATATCATAAATATTACTTTCTTCACATCCATCTTGTCAAGACACCAGACCCAAGAATCAGCTTGAGGCCTCCAAGCAGCAGCACCGCGACCTCTGTTGTGATCTTTAAGGGCCTCAGCTCAAGTCATCCTCCATACCATTTTGTCAGGTGTGGTGGGGTCATCTACACCCCTCACACTCTGGGGCCCCTTAAAGAGCTTGGCCCTGAGACTTCATGAAGCCACCAAGCTTGCTCTGAAGCTTAATGCTCATTCTGTCCAGTATGTCCGACAGAGTCTACAAACTTGCTAGCACCAGACGTGCTCTTGAGAAGACTTCTTTCATTAATCTCATTACCAAGATCAGGATGTGTCTCCTTTTTTTAAATTGATGTAGGGAGAGTTTCCTCTGCCTACGCAATTTTTTTCTTTTCTTGTTAGGCAAGGGGTATGCTAGTAACCCTCCTGATCCCCATTGACCTCTTTCTGTTTCCTTAGCGAAGGGGATGCAAGGTGTTTTGGCCCTAGGTATCCTTTTTTATTTAATTGGTGTGAAAATCATTTTCACTGCCTGCGTAGTTTTTCTTTTTTCCTTCTTTCTTTTTTCTGCATGGGAACTTTGGCAGCAGTCTGCATTCTTTGTTTAAACACGTTCTCATTGCACATGTTACTTAGCACCTAAGACTCATGTACAGACCAACAGGACTTGTTCCTACTAGGAATAGTATCAGCAAGGTGTGAATCTGCTTTCAGCACTCAACGTTATGTCTTACTGCCAAAATCAAGCATGCTGTTGAAAAAATTGACATAAGCCATAAACCACTGGTTTATATTTATTGGCAATAAAACTGCAAAGATGAGTCCTTTCATGCAGGGAGAATTCTCTCTGCCTGTGTGCATTCTCTTTCCTTTTTCTCTTCTTTCTCAATGAAACCTACAGATGATGGCTTAATTGAGCACAATTCCGCCTTTTTGTGCCTGCAGATTGGAGGCGTGTCTTGTTAAGCCACCAGTGAACAAGTCTGCTGGCATGGTATAATGATGCATGCCAATTGTTTGTGAAACAAATTGCTTTTGCTTTTTACACCTGATAGGCAAAAACTTTGCTTTTAAATTAGTATTTCTCTCACTGGGACTGGCAGTCCCAACTTCAAAATTCCTACTTTAAGGGTTACAAAGGTTACAAGGGAAAAAAGGCCTCAGTCAAGACGTTTGACTGCTAGCCTTTCCTACTTTCCTACTTTAAAGGGGAATGGTAGTGCATGAGAATGCAGGCTTGTTTTTTTCTTGGCTTGTTTTCTAACATGGCATACTCCTATTATAATCCAGGATTAGCCAAGTTCGTGTCTGCATGCCTGAAATGACTGAGCTTCTAGTATTGCTTTTAGATTGGACTGGTTTGGTTCCAGGCACATTTTGCATCAGCTAAGCTGCCCCCGCAGGCAGGTACAGCTATGTAACCCTCTCCTTTCCTACTGTGATTTTGGGTCCTTGCCTCAAGCATGTTACATGAGCACTGACTGCCAAGTCTTTTCTCTGCGTGATTGGTTTCCTGCTTAATGGACTAATTTAGTTATGATCGTGATTTTGAAGGCAGGTATGTTGCTAGTAGCCTTGTTCATTTTGAAGCATAGTTCCTCAATACACGTTATAGTCAATGTAAGGAAAAGTTTTCCCTTTCTTTTCAATGTAAGGAGAAATGATTGATCTACATCTTGCCCTCTCTCTAGGAGGCTACTTTCCATGCAATGACTACATCTGTGCCTTCAGCGCGGGTAACAAGAGGCAAGATGAAAGATGAAAAACAACGTTTCAATCAAGGCTCCATTGAAATCAATAGAGACCTATTGCAAGAAGACCTGATTGATTTCTACCGAGATGTGATTGAAATCAATAGAGCTCGATTTTTAAGAAAACCTGATTGATTTCAACCAGATGTGATTGAAATCAATAGAGACCTATTGAAAGAAGACCTGATTGATTTCAATCAAGATGCGATTGAAACCAATCGACTTTTTTGGCTGTGTGAAAACTCGATTGATTTCAATCAGACTCGATTGAACAACCAGTTGAAATGGCCCTGATTGAAATCAATCAGGTTCAATCAGCATCAACCAGCCTGTGATTTTTCTGACGCTAGATGTGCGGGCTTCCAATCCTCATGGCGCACTTGTCTTGGCCTTTGTGCCCCTTTTTTTGAATCGATGGAAAGGGAACCAAACACCAGAGAGTTCCTCCTTTCCATTGATTAAAGATGAAAGCAAAGGGCAAGGTAAGGAAAATTATGGAGAATTAGGAAACCTTTTAAGCTTACTCGCTCCTAGCTCAAGCTAGAAGGGAAAAGGTCTAAAGCAAACTTTGCTTGAAGGACTAAGAAGCAAGGGACGTGCCAGAACCATTTTCGCGCAATGCAACAAGAACAGAAACTATTAAGTCTTGTTAACAACAAGGATTCTTGTTGGGGATCAAATGCCAATGAAGGATCTTTAGAGCCACCAGCTTTAAAGTCTGGATGGAACTGGCGGCAGCGCCGGGCATTGATTTTCTATGAGCATGCAGCCGAGTATCTTCACACAAAAGACCACCTTTGCATCCTGTCCAGTTACCTTCAAATACAAGAATGTCACTCGTCAACAGGGGGCTAAAACTAAAGCCTGCCGACAATACTCTCCTAATTCCTATATATTTTTTTTCTCTTGCATCTTGGAGGAGGGACATACATGGCGCTTTGGCCCTAGGTACCCTCATTTACATTATTGATGTCAGGAGTGATTCTGATGCCTGCATACTTCTTTCCTTTATTGCCTTCCCTTCATTAAGCTTCAACAGTAGAAATTGATGTAATACAGATGAATAGCCCAAGTGATGAACATGCTTTGATAAAGTTCATCATCTCAGACAGAAACCCAACTCCATACCAACAGGATGGCATTCCAGATGC
>OU611751.1:5623133-5853133 GCA_914767535.2 Dunaliella primolecta | reverse complement strand
ACACAACCCTCTGCTTGCCCTACCTACCTATCCAGGCATTGCTGAGCTTGTGGGTGGTCGTTGGCCAAACTTGGCTGGCATACATCAAGATGAGTCCCTGGGCTTTTGGCCTCCATTTTTTGGGCTGCGTTTGGCTTATGGCAGCCTACCCAGAGCCCCCTATCCACACCAGTAGGTAGGTGTGCTGTATAGAGTAAATGGCATGCCAGGTGTAGTGCTCCTGTCTGTCCTCCACTTGCCATACCCTTAAGACTGGCATCTGATTGTTGAGGGCCATAATATCATGGATTTTTGGAGCTGAGTCAACAAAATCTGAACTCAGGGTTCTCCCAGCAGCATCTAAGTAAAAGCCCTCAAGATCTGTTGTCTTCAGAACCTTGCCCAACATGAGATCTTGATTACAATTGGCAGTCCACAGCTCCTATCTGGAAATTAGCATGTTTCCTTGGGTATCCAACAGGAGCTGCTGCCTTTTTGGTCTTGTCTACCTCCTAATGGAAAATGATGTTTTGCAAAGGAGGGTATGTTTCATGTGTTTTTTGGACAGCACAAATCGAGCTGTACAGAAACTGTCCATCCTTACTTTTGAGCTGAGGAGCTAGTGATTAGTATTTGTAAGTGTCTGATAAGAGGGGTGGACAGGGACGTGGAGGGGTTTTCTGTATGTGACCCACCTGCCAGTGTTTTGCTTATTGTTTCTCAGGAGTTTGAATGTGCCATTGAATTCCTCAGCTCAAGCCCTGTCCTAATGCAGAGTAGTTAAAGGGGGTCTGCATGCATGACATATGCTTAGTGTCAGTCACAGTGAGATGCTTAGCAGCATAATGGAGTCAGGATGGCAGTTCATGGACTTGCATGCCACATGTGGGGGCCTGGCAGGTCGCATGTGCAAGAGCGTCTAATTTTGCCCAGTAACTTGTCTCAAATTTACATTTTTGTTGCAATGAGTAGTAGAAAAGTGCAGGACTGTAAGGGGAGTAGACTCTTTTATGTCTGTGTTGCTGCTCTGGATGGGGGGCAGTGATGGGAGGTTCAGGGGGCCAAATTACAGTTTACACGTATCTTTCATCAGGATGTCATTTGCATTCTCCGGTTTTCCACTTGCACCAACTTTTTTTTGCGCCTGATGGTTCCTGAGAGGCTGTTCCATTGTTTACCTGCAGTAATCAAGCGCTTGCATTGTACTGGTCGCTATTGGCAGAATGAAAGGAACAAGTAGATGCGCGCACAGACTTGTAGCTTTGTTCACAAGTTCCTCTATCTGGTTACAGCCTGCACAGGTCCTGGACTCCTTAGTGCACTACTTGTCACATTCCTGCATTGAATGTGTCACAAGATGTGTCATATCACTTAATTTTGTATGCCTTCAAAGCACGAGTTCTGGCAGATGCATTGCCCTACTGTGGACGTAATGGTGCGCACACAAACCACCAGTACGATCTGCTAGCCAGCAATGGTTCACGCTTGCGCATCCCGCCTTCACTGCTTCTCAAATGCAAAGACTAATGCATACCATCATATGATGCTTGGCGCTGTCTCGGAGCAAGAAGAAGTCAGCTGGCATTTTGAATTTGTTTCAGGCAAAAAAGTCTGGGTAGAGACAGCACCGCAGCCTAGAGGTGATGAGGCAGGGTAGTAAAGGGGGAGCAGAGAAGGGGAAGGGAGATGTGTGTGTATGTGTGTGTGCAGAATGGGAGCCTTTGGGACAGCAGCAGCAGCAGCAGCAGCAGCAGCCTCACCCTCAAATGTTTTGATGTTGTTGGTTTTGACAATCAGCTTGTGACCTTCACTGAGAGAGCCCCTTTCTTACCACAACCCTTTCATTGTGTCCAAGTGGCTCATGCCCAGAACTGTGCATAGCATGTGTGTGTACGTGTGTGTGTGTGTGTGTGTGTGTGTACGTGTCCATCGAGGCACACACGTCCTTACGTGCTTTGATCGAGATACCCTTTCTTGTTGTTAAAAGCAATGTGAAAATTTTCTGCTGTGCATCCCCCCTTAGCCACAAATCTTGACGTCATTCGAGGATACCTATCGCTCACTCATTGCACCTGGGACAAGGCAAGCTAGGCACTAGAGATTATTTGTGATTCAAAACAGCAAGTACTTCTGGAGCCCCTGACGGAAACCCAAACATGAAGTCGGAAGTCTTTAAGGGATTAAAGCCTAATGCCTTTAGGGGGATAAGTGGATTTATCTGGAAGCCCTCAGGGATCTTAGAACTGCACTGCATGCAACACCAATCCTCGCTCCTGCTTGTTTCCATCCAAATTAAAAACTCTCAATAACTGCAAACTCACAAGCTCACCCACTCACCCACACTGGAGCAGTTACACCTTCACAAATGTGTTCTGTGGCGCGGAGCTGGGCGTGGCAGGCCCTCTGTCGGCAGCATTCTGGGTGTCCCCCATCCCACGCCTGATCCAACAGGTGTGTGCTGTGACCTGCTGCTGTTCTGCTGCAAGAGAGAACTGTTCATGCCGATGTACTTTCCTTTTAGTGCCCATTTGTGTCCAAATGTTGGATGGATCACACGAGTTTTCACAATGAAGCCATCAACCAAAAGCACATGACTGCTAGGCTGTAGCACAAAGGAGAAAGATGTAGAAGAGGCATTCCTGACGAAAAAATCGGGTTTTTAGATGCGTAAGAAACGGTGAAGAGAAGAAGAAAAGGAAGAAGAAAGTGTCATACACACACTGTGGTGTGCTGGCTTCGCTTCAGGTCCCCACACAGAAGGTCACAGAAACAATAGGCTTCCAGTCCAAACGACTGACTGCGAGTCAGGTCCACATACACCTTCCCCCTTCCCCTTTCAAACTTGTGCCTGTAGGTGGTCCAGGCAGCTCCACCGCAGGCCATCGTCATCATGTCGCGCATGGCAGCGGGAGCAGATCAAACATGGCTGTTGTACCGCCTTGCTGGGGGCGTGACGGCGGTGGGTTTGGATGTGTCTAGCTTGGCTTAAGTCTTGAACATAAAGATTTTGCAGATGTGGTAGATCTCAGGGGGACAGTGTGGACAGTGCATAAAGCAACATTGGGAATCCAAGCTTGTTATTCTTATTTGGGCATGAGCATACAAGACGCCGCCATGCAGCGGCGCCTAGATGGAGCAACATGTTTGGTGTCAGAAAAGTTAATGCTTTCAACTTGGCGTGCATCAAGCAATACTTCTATGCAGAATTAGGTGAAGGGGTCAAGTGGGTTTAATCTGGCCATGCTGTCATGCTTGCCTTGTTTGCTCCCATGCCACTGTGACAGGTCCTCCTTGCACGCTCGCTAAGCAAAGCGGTGCTTGTGCCCCTCCTCCCTGCGCTGTTGCGCTGCATCCCCTCTCGCATCCGAGCAGCTTGGCAGCCACCCGTGTCTGTCGAGTACACCAGCATCGGAGAATGGAAACAGCGCAAAGCTCCTCCTCCTGATGCTTCTGCTGAGCCCAAAAAGGAGCAGCGGAAGCGCCCATCCGATCTTCGCAAGGAAAGGAAACACGCAGCAACGGCTGCGCAGTCCGAGCCCTTGGACATGGGAACACATGACAGTGATCTAAAATTGGACAGCAGTAAGTTTCGTGATGGGGGTGTGCTACTCAATCTCAACGGGTACCCATGGGATGCAGATGTGGTGAGGCGTGTGTGTTCCTACTTCTGTGCTGTGGCCAGCCTCGTGGTGTACGTGCGTTCCTTGCAATTTGCAGCAGCAATGACGGCCAGCAGCTAAGGGGCAGGTGCTGCCAGGAGCAGAAGCATTTGGAGGGTCTCGGGTCCGGGAAGAGACAAATGTGGAGGAGAAGTTCTGAAAAGTTTGTTTGCTGTTTCTCTTTTCCCGTTCTTACTGAAAGACTTTGACTGTGCGTACTAGGCGGCCAACGCCAAATGAAGCTAGATGGAACCGGTTTTTCATGAGTTTAGTGGCAGTGTGCTCCCTGGAACTGGAACAATCTATTACTCTGAAGCAGAGTGACTCTCATATACTTTCTCTGGCTCTCCAATTGTCACCCTGCGACAGTGGTCATGCTATGACCCACTGGGGCTCTTAACATGTCATTCATTCAGCAATTCTGTGCAGGGGCTGCAGCCTTTTTTTACCTTAACAAGGTCCATAGCATGGAAAACGTTAATGTCAACCAATCCCTCACTGAATCTCCCAACCCTTTCCTTCACCCCCCACCCCTCTTTCCAACAACCTCAGGTTGAAAATTGCCTCACATGAAAAACTGCGCTGAACAGACCCACAATCCTAGTGCAGCCAGGGAACATCCCTTTGCACACTTGGAGCTGGCGCATTTTTGCATTTCCCAGTACAGTTGCAAACTTTGATTAAGGAATGACACCCCTACCAGGCTCCAGGGTTGCCACAGATTTCTCAGGAACTGACAGGAGTGCTAGCAAAAACCTCTTGCTGACGGGCATGCCAGGGTAATGATAATAATGCCAGGACAAAGTAGATCGAACGATGCCAATACCTCTCCTGACACAAATAGCAGATTGAAATGGGTTCTCTAAGTCCCACCAATTGAAAATAAGTCCCGAACCTGTAAGGTTAACAGCCTTCAGCCAGATACTTTTGAAGCTCAGCCTGTATTGTAAGCAAGTCCCCTAAAGCAGAACATATATTTTCATCCATAAAGGAGGAGGTGTTTTGTACTTTAATACGGAAGAGGAGGCACATGGCTCAGAAGAGCCATAAGTTTTTCACCCCAACCAATCCCTCTGAGTCCCTGATGCAGGATCTTGCTCGAGAACGGAAAAGAAAAGTCTACACCAGCCAAGAGACCGCAAGCACCAAGGAAAGTTGCCCTAATTAGCAAGCTAGCAAGGGTCTCATCAGAGATGCTCGAAGCTTCCAGGTAGGGAGCAAACAAGAACCTAAAGTGGGTAGCCAAGTATCATCACTGGATGGCACTTCCTATGAGACCCTTGTCTGTTCATGGTGCGCCCTTTTTGTCCCCAGGTATTTGCATCTTGATTTGGGCAAGCGCGCGCTAAGAAACAAAGCACGTTTTCGCTTACATGCTCGTACTTTAAGAGTTGAGACATCACTTTGGCAGGAGCACACATCAACTTGTGATAAATGTGAACAAGGACTCCAAGATGAAAAGCATGCCGTGTTCCTTTGTTCTTGCGCTTCTGTGTGTTCTCTACGAAGGGCTTATGCACAATTATTTTCTGACTTCCCCTCGTCTTATAGATTTTTTTTGGACGATTCAGGCACTTTCTACTATTCTCAAGCTAGCTCTGAGGATGCTATTCATTTCTTGCAGAAGCAAACTAATGAGACTTATCGTTTTATTTCTGATCTCATGGATATTTTTTGTGCAGTTGGAACAGTTGAGCAGACCGAGCAGCCAAACTACCTGGCTGAAGGTCAAACCCCATTGTAACTCATTGCAACTCATTGTAATGAGCTTATTTGTGCACAGTTTTTTCTTCTCTTTTTCCTTTACAGGATGGGACTGCTGTTATGGGATGATTACAGGAAGCAGCAAGGGGAAGAACAGCAGTGCTGCAAGAAATGGATAACAGCTGTCATCAATATATACAAGCAAGTAAAAGCCGGGGGCTACAATAATGGTACACGCCCAAATGGGGACTTCAAATTACATATCTTGATAGGTCCTGCTTTTGTAAAAGGCCGAACATGATCTGCAGGACAAACTGGTCGTCCACCACGTACTCGTATGTGCTTTGTCCATTCCTAAAAGCACCAGACAAGGTAAAAGCAGAGAAGAGTCGAGCTGACAAAGCACAGAGGGTCATAAAGTGAAGAAGTGGTTAAGAAAGCGGAGGGATGGTTCACAACAGGTTACATGTTATGCAAGAGCCCGTATTTAAATTGCATTCAAACATGCTTGGCTGCCTTGTTGTTTAACATGAAATATCACGTTGGGAATAGTTCAGAACCGTGTGATCTTGTCCGTCCTTACCTTCGTGCCTCCTCTACCAGCTCTGGGGCGTTGTAGCTCACATCCGCAAGCAGACGTTCGAGCACAGTGTGCAGGCGGCGTGCCTGCGCCCAAAATTCGGAAACCAGTGCTTGCAGTTTTGCTGCCAGAATGTATTGAGGTAAACCCTAAGCAAAAAGAAGCCAGCTGCACACTAACTGGAAGAAGGAGCAAGGTGCGCGTTGCCTGAAAGAACATACTGCCATCGCAAGCTTCTCAGCTCAGCTGCTCACCCCGATGTTGTCCATCAGGCGGTTTGCCTCCTCAGCGACGCGGGCAACGGTGTGCAATGCGCTGTCTGTGAAGCGAAGCATCACCCCCTCCGTCTCCAACAGTGCCTGTGTGAGCGCAACGCCACAAGCAAGCAGCCATCAGGTTATACACGCTCATGCACAGTTCTCATGTTCGTGGAATAGAAAATTTCAGGACGCGTTTGCCTGTCTTAGGTGAGACATCTCAATGACAGAGACTGCCCACAGTCTCAACGTGCAGTAACCAAAAAAACAAGAAGGAGGGACACCTCCTTTCAGGAGCAATGCATAGCAAGCAGGGAAGGAGCCCAAGAGCCGTGGATGCCGAAGGCTCCGTTACCTGATGCTGCATGACCATGTTGTTGTCGGGCTCGGTCAGAATGCGATAAAAGTCTTCAGCAACCAGGCCTTTCAGCTCAACTCGAATGGGAAGACGCCCCTAGGAAGCAAAAAAGGAATGCGGGCTTTGTGGATTCACAACGATGCACAACGATGCAGGTGGACAGCAATCATGCGCATAGACAAACTACAATTGTTGACCACCTGTGCAAACAAGCAGCTTCCCTGCAAGCATGAAATGTGGATGGCAGAAGGGTACCATGCCAGCCTCTGCTCACCTGCAGCTCTGCCAGCATGTCTGCAGGCTTGACAGAGTGGAAGGCTCCGGAGCACACGAACAGGATGTGGTCTGTGTTCACGTTGCCATGCTTTGTCTGAACAGTGGAGCCTGTATAGACATGGCAGACTCATACAGGATTGGTGATTCTGTTCACAATCAAGGCATGCTTGCAGCTTCATTCTTGGATACTGAAAAAAAATGCAAAATGCAAATTCCCGTCTCCCTAAACTGCCTGGCGGCCGTGCTCCAGGGGCAGCAGCAGCAGCAGCAGCAGCAGCAGCAGCAGCAGCGTCCCTACCTTCAATGATAGGAAGCAAGTCACGCTGGACGCCCTCTGAGCTCACACTGCTGCCCACCTGGCGGCTGCCCCCTCCAACAATCTTGTCGATTTCATCAATGAACACAATGCTGCGTGCGGATGAACGATGAGAACTTCAGTTCTCATTTTGAGAAGCGGATTTGGCCATGCATGTGCTTGGTCCCACGAACAATTGTGCTCGCCTGCATGACTTTGGTGCACTGACCAGTGGTTTCATGCAACGCCCCATGGAGCACACCCCTGTCAGGCCACTCTGCCTCCCATGGCCATATGCACGAATGCATCTGACATTGTCAATCCACCATGGCTGAGCAGCCAACCAGGTGCATTCAATGCACCATGACTGAAAAAATGCATCGCACATTGTCAATTCAGCATGCCCAAGCAGCCAACCAGATGCTGCTGCTCTATTGCCTGCACAGAGAATTGTCGGCAAGGACCGCCATGTGCGGCTTACAGGCCCTGCTCCTCTCACCCATCCTGCTCTGTGGCTCTCAGTGCCTCCTTGGTCACCATGTCGCTGCTCATGTGCTTGTCAGCCTCCAGCTCCTCAATTCGTGCACGTGCCTCCGCTACCTGGGAAAGCATTTGCAGGTGCAAGCACATACTCAAGATGGGTGAGTGCAGACCTTGTCCAGGGGTGAAAGTTCTGGGTGTGCCAGATGAGGGATGGATGAACTCAAACAGGCACCCTTTTGAATGCACAGTTTGCTTGGTGATGTGCACACCATATCAACCCGAGGCCGGCCACTCGTAGGAGCAGAAGTGATGCAGCACCCGGATGGAAGGGAGTGAATGCAACCCTGCAGCACCTCCCATTGTTGGGCTGGACAAGGCCCAAAAGTGCCACGAGTGACCAACAATTGTGCAGGCTGCATGCCCACTCCTAACAACTGACCTTCATCTTCTTGCGCTGTGTGCGCTTTCCAGGCGACTTTTTGTCGAGCAGGTTGTCAATCATGATAATTCCTGCAGGAACGAGGAACCAGGCAGGGATTTGTGATGAGGTACTTGAAGGACAGGTGGAGGAAAGTTTTGAATGACTGTAGCAATTATTGGACGGGGAGCAGCTCCTACAGACACAGCACCAGGAAAAGCGAGAACAAGGAAAAGGTAACCAAATTTCTGGATCTTCATACAAGAACTTGGAAGTGCGCGTGCATGAGAGGCCAGACGCAGTGCTCAAGAAACCTCAGACAAAACAATTCACAGTAATCCTTGCAAGCACATGAAAGCTTTGCACACCCATTCCATCTCTCCATGAGTGGAGCTCAGCAAAAAAAGGCTCATGTCGCATATCCGGCTCATCGTCCGACGCCTGCTTGGCAATAGCAAGCATTGCATGAGGCACTCACCCGAGTCAAGGTTCACTTTATTCTTTGGGCTGTCTGATGGCAGGTCAAGTTCCACAGTCCGGTCATCCAAATCCCCAGCTCGATACAGCTCCCGGAAGCTATCTAACGTCTCTGTTGTTGTATGCTCGCCTGTGCACAGATGTCGTCAGGTTTGCACAATGCAGTGGAGACCTGAATGAATGTGACAGATGCTGTCAGGTTTGCACAATGCAGTGGAGAGTTAGATACATGTGTGGCCTCTAGTTCACATGCCTAGCTGCTCAGGAGATGCTGGGGCGGGCAGGCTTGGCCTGGTGAGACTGATATGCTCTGTTTCTGGAGCATGGCAGGGGTAGAAGCAAGCGCCCCCGCATTCCCTCGACTCAATGTCAGGTCAGCTCCTCCGGGGGGAAGGCCGCGCTCCGACATCCCTTTTTCCAGGCAGACCCAGATTTTTCAGGACTGTATGAGTTGCGCAAGCCACCCACCAACCAGGCTTTGTAAAATCTGGAACTCTGCTTTCCCGGCGGTCAGTGCCGCCACACGCTCACGCAAGCGCTCCCGCACCAGGCTCTGCAACAGAGCGCAGGAAACACAACAACAAGAGGTGAGGTCAGTGAGGCAGGAGACATGATGGCAATGAATACACGAGGGAGGAGGAGGTCATTGAGAGAGACTTCAATGGCAGAAATACGAGTCCAGGCACCCTTCATCATGCTTCAGCACTTATGCACAAAACAAGTGCAGGATTACAGGGTGGGGCATCCCTTGATCTGTTAGACCGGTCAGGGGAGCCTGGCCCAGCGAATGCTGAGCGGCATTGCTCAAGATGACGCGCATGTCCTTTTTATCCAGAAATGTGAATGATACGAATGTGCAGCGTGGATGTAATGCCATACATGTCTTTTAGTAGGGCTTATCATCCCTCTCGAGGGCTTGCGGATGCCGCAGCTCGCAGCTCTGATGACAACCAGCCTTAATGTGTGTGTTTGCTGGCAAGGCACACGGCCAAGTGATAACTAACATAACAGATGAAAACATCGGCAGGGGTTTCCTAGCCCTCTCACATGCGCATTCTCCACCAGGTCCTTGATGATGTCCTCCACATCCCTGCCAATGTAGCCCAGCTCTGTGTACTTTGTAGCCTCCACCTGCAGGCAAGCCAAGGGAGATGCAGGGAGAGAGCACAAATTTCTGGGACGATTTGCACAAGCCGGGAGGGAGGGCAACATGGGTATGTGGTGCGCTTGGTCCTGGGAGCTGTTGAAAAGCGCAACACACTCGCGTGCATGACCTCTGTGCACCTGTCCAAGGCAGATGCATGTGCACAACCTGAACTTAGGCACACAGACGCGTTTGCATAATGACGTGAGAGCTGTGGTCTCATGAATCAAGGATGGCCTCAGGCAGTCCAGGCCCAAATAATTTTTCAATTTAAGAAATGAAGCTCCAGGATGCTGGTGAGGCGTGACTGGTGCACTGTTAGAACAACCAACAACCAACAACATCAACAACGACAACAACGACAACAACAACAACAACAACAACAACAACAACAACAACAACAACAACAACAACAACAGCAACAACAACAACAGCAACAACGACAACGACAACGACAACAACAACAACAACAACAACAACAACAACAACAACAACAACAACAACAACAGAACAAGCGCTGCCTTTGCTTGGCCCAGGTCGCGCATCTGCTGCACATAGGGCACTTGCCTTGATGAAGGGCGCATGGGTGAGCTTTGCCAGCCGCCTGGCGATTTCTGTCTTACCACAGCCAGTGGGGCCTGTGGGTGGCAAAAGATAATGTTGGGAGCATGTGTCTTCATGCACACTTAAAAGGAGACGAGGCATACCGATTAAGCATGCCTGGCCTGTTCCTGTTTCATGGCGCAATGCATACTGCTGCATGAATGTAGCAGACAAGCCCAGCACAAAAGGAAAGATCAAATGCAGCTATCCAGGCTGCAGAAGACCACTGCTGCCAGCAAAAAGCCACACCCACCAATTTTGAGGATGCTTTGGGGCATGACCTCATAGGCGGGCCCACCTTTTTGTACTTCACTGTGTAAAACACCCTTCCTAATGCAGCACAAGGCGCCAGAGGAATAGAAGCGCACTCACCAATCATAAGGATGTTTTTGGGCATGACCTCATCTGCAGGTCCTTTTGGCAGCTGGGAGCGCCGCCATCGGTTGCGCAGAGCCACTGCTACTGCTCGCTTGGCATCATGCTGCAGGGACAGATGCAACAGTGACTGTGTGTGTGTGTGTGTGTGTGTGTGCGCGCGCGCGCGCTCGTGTGCAAAGGTAGGAAATAAAGCAAGTTGCTGGGAGTGCCTTAGCACGGCATGGATGAAGAGAGAGAGAGAGAGAGAGAGAGAGAGAGAGAGAGAGAGAGAGAGAGAAAGAGAGAGAGAGGCACATGAGGGGCAAGAGATCGGTCTTCTTTGGAAGCAACGAGGCAAAGCTGCTTTTATTGAAGTTGGGCCACCAGAGACCACCTCTTTTGAATTAAGCCTAAGGCTTTCGTTTTAAGTGGTTCAGGGTTTAATGGAGGAATGATGTGTGTAAGTGACAGCTTTCTCTCAAGGTTGACTTGACCCTGATTTCTGAGCCTGCTCCTTAGCTACCCTATTCATAATATAGTTTCAAGTGAATAACTGGAACATAGGAGTGCACTAGAAGCACGCGCAGTCACACATCTTCTCACACTAACAAACTCCCATTAAGCCACCTGCCCACAATCATACCAACAAACTGCTTGTTCACTTATACATACATGCCTTCTCAGCGCTTCTGTCAGTCCGTGCACAGCATGAGCAGTATTACGCTCTGTGCCCATTCTTTCAGTACAGAGCATGTACACGCATGCCCATGCTTGTTCTGTCAGAGGTGCAGTGGCAATTCCACGTGCTTGCTCAGAACGCCAACGGCTCCGTTTGGTGGCACCAAGTTGCTGTCTTACCTGGCCCACAATGAACCGGTCTAGATAATCAACAATCGCAGCAGGTGTCAGGGCTCCTCGTTCCTCGCTACTGCTTCTAAAGAGTTGCCCTGAGGTGGTGGGGGGGGGAGCACGATGACAGCAAGCATGACGAAGCATGGTGACAGCACGGCAGGGTGGAGGACTAAGAGCACGCAAGCGATAAGGAGCTGGCCGTTCACGTGCACAGTTAGCGCACCAAGATCTTACTTTATGGCTTGTCAGTCTGTAAGCAATGCAGGGTATGCTGCAGAGGGTATGTGGTTCACAAGAAGAAAGGAATAAGAAAGGCACATGCACAAAAAGCACGGGCGCGATCTGCCCTATTGTCCAACGCATGTGTGAAACCAACGTGCGGATACAAGTAGAATGCTGCATGTTCTATGCCCTAACACAAGAGTGATGCTTGTGCCTGTGAATGCCCATTGGATGCCCATGCGAATGGCCTGCGCTTGTCAGCGCTTGCAGGAGTGTTGCACAGTATGATCACTGTCGAGTGCATCAGACAAGACCGACATACCTGCCAAGGCATGTGCTTGGGCTGAGGCATCGTCTTCAGGGGAAGCAGGCCTGACCTGGGAGCTGCTGGTGCTGTGACAGCGCACTTGTGGCAGTGGTGTGAAACCACCCACTGCTCCTGTGTCATTCCTGTGGCTACTGGTACTTTCTGCACCATCCACTGGATTTGAGGCTCTGTTCCACAATGGTTGTACGCTCTGGGTTGGGTGCTGAGCTGCAGCTCTGGCCAGGGAAAACCACGCTTTTTGCACCGTGGAAGAGAGGCCCTGAGCTCCCCTGATCATGGTCATAACGTGAATTATTCTTTCAGAGTTTCTGCAATCAACCCTCCTATTTATGGAAAACAGAAAAATGTTGAACCTGAAGTAGATTGTGCATAAAGGACGATATTAATAAAAAATTATCTATGAATTATTAAATGCAGCGCTTTTTGCACGGAGTGTGACGATTGGTCTGCTGGTTTGTTTCGTTCCCCAGGAAGTTTCAGCTAACCTGGTGGACCAATACTTTATTTTTATTTATAATATATACATTTCTGTTCTACAAAGGACCCACAACATGCTGGACCAGATTGGTCCGGCACAAAGAAACCACCACCTCTCCTTCCTTACCTTTCCCACTTCTCTGGATCCAGTTACAAGCCTTTACAGTTATTGTCCTTCAGATCTTTCTGCCAGTACTTTGGTCGCAGGCACCTGTTTGCTTCAAGTGATTGTTTGCTTCAATTGCAACTCCGCTGCCATCAAAGGCAGATGCGGCAAGGCAACTTCTCTCCCTTCCTCTCCTTTTCTTACCTTCTAATTTGCTAGGTCCTTCCACAGACAACCTATACCTAACTCGTAGTCAGCCTCAGCAACTGATGCTGGACAGGCTGCATGTGTATGCTCAGCGGAAAGGATTGGTGATAAACGTGGCTAGGCTTGAGATCGTGTATTTTAACTCAAGGGGAAATATTGTGTCAGTCTTCACTGTAGGTGGAGCCTGTTTTGCAGGTTCTTTTGACTATTCAGGCATGCTGTTAAACAGCGCAACCCTCAGGCCGCTGCTGAGCATACATGTGCCCCTTTCTTGGCTGGTTGTAGACGGATCAGGCAATTTGCATCTGAGCACCATTTGATGAACAGGCGTCACACCATGCTCTGGCTGACTAAAGCTTCTGCTCTCCCTGCTAGCAGGTATGCATGCCATACGTAGTATGGAAGAAAGAGTTGAAATGGACTGTACTTTGCAAACTGTGCTTACTGCACAGCGCATTCTTGGGGAAACGTGTACCACTCTGGATCAATCCTAACTGGGCTGTGTGGGAATGTGGACAAGGACACCTTCACTTCTATTGGTTCCGTGCAGCAATTAGGTTATATAGTGCTTTACTGTGCAGCAACAGCACTACACTCAGTAAGGTACTGCGAGCACAAAGAAACAAAAACTGTGTATGTAGAGGAAGCTCTCCCTACATCAATTAAGGAAAAGGAGACGTTATATACGGCATTGGCTCAGAAGAGCCGTGAGCCCCCCCCCCACCGCAAAGCTACAAAACAGAAAGTGCTAATGAGAGTTTGGAGGGTTATTAAAAGCACCTAGCTCCAAAACCTGACTGTGAGAAGTTATGTTGCTTTCAAGAGCACGCCTAATGGTAACATGCTTGCTGGCATACTTAACAGAACAGGCATGAAGTTTGCAAGCAAAGTTTAATGGCACGATGGTGGTCAAGTAACAGTTGTTTGAACTGGTTAAAGTGTATGCTCAGTGTGACAGGTCCACCAACACCCAGAAGGATGGAATGTGGCGTGACAGCTTTTCCACTTATATTCTTGCATAGATCTGCATGCTGCCGTCTCCAACTGTTTGCTTTTGTCTTGATCCTTAGGAGCCCCTTGTCCTTTAGGAGCTTGCTCTTTTCCTTTTCGTGCCTGGTGTTTCATTTTTGCCCAGCCCCTTTGGTTCCAATCGCTATGTCCTGGGCTGATGCAATGGAAAAAAAATTGTTGCCCAGGCTTTGTGTCTTCACAGTTTTTGATATTTATCAATTCGTGCCTGCACTGCATGCTGGTTTGCACTCAGCTGATGTGGATGTCTATATTAGACACTGTCTAACTTAGTTAAACGTGTGTACTGGTGTTGGAAAAGCCAGTGCGTGGGGTGCTGTGCCTGCTGCGTAACGCATGGTATGAGCAAGAAGAAAAAGAAAAAGTGAGTTAGGCATGACAGTGATTAACCAGTATAGTATCAGGACGACTTGATGCGAGTTTAGATCTCTGAGGAAAATTAAGTGGAAAGAGGAAAGGGGGTACGATTCTGTTCGATGCATATGCAGGGATTTAGAGGTTGTGCTACGCCAACCTATCATCACTTCCTGTAATAAGCACAGTGTTAATCAAGCCTGCTTCCCAAAGGCTTTTTCTAAGATCTTAGATGATCATTCTTCCAGCAACATGGTGGCGTTCACGCTCCACTCACATAATTTTTTGAACAAGTTAGGAGTTTTCAACTATGCTCAAGCTAGTTTTGAGGATGTCTTTCATTTCTTGCAGAGGCAAACTAATTAGATTTCTGTTTTATTTTCCAAGTCAATGATACTTTTTGTGTGGCTGGAACAAATCAGTAGGCCAAGCAGTCAAACTATCGGCTCAAGTGCCATAGTAACCAAGCTTTCCTTCCGCCTCTTGGAGTGATTTTACATTTTGGGGATAAGGCTGGTTTGGCCAGGCTGTAGCTTTTTTCTATCCGGCTGAGCTGCCCTGGCAGGCAGGTGCAGCTTTGTCCACTGAACTGCACCTTTCAGCCAATCTTGCAGCTACACTTCCCTTAAAGAAAAGAAAAGAAAAGTCTACGCCAGCCGCGTGCATTAAGGAAAGGTTCCCTGACTAGCAAGCTAGAAAGGGTCTCACCAACTCCCTTCCGACTGATCTCTGTGACATCTCTGACGGTCTATAATAGGGTGTCTGGAGCGTCATTACAGTTATTTTTTGAAGATCTTCAAGCAATGTATATTACATTATGTAATGTATCTGATACCATTAACACATGTGTCGTGACCTCTTGGACCATTTTTCTTAGTGATATTGTTCTCTAATTTTTTTGCGCACTACTGAAGAAACCTGTGAGCTCCCATACCACTCCTATTCCTGAGCAGGCCTGGCAGGATCATAACAGCAACGTATTCTACCATCCTTCTCCTTCCAACAATGACACTCATGGCTTGCATAATGAAGGGGAAGCACAGGTCCGCGTCCTTTCAATCTGCCTGGGGAAGTTGAGCTGACCCCCTTTGTCTCTGAGCACATTTCTAACATGAGCGGTTCCTCTTCACCCGGCTTTGACACAGTCCTACCTCCTTTCATAAAACACATTTGCAAACTGGTCCCAAGGCATCATGTCAGAGGTCATGAATTCCACAATGTTCTGGCTCCATGCATTTCACAACTCTTCACGCTTTTGCTTACAACTGTCCGCATCCCCTCATCCTGGAAAGCTGCCAAACTTGCACCAATATACAAAAATGGCGCTGTGACACATCCTTCGAACTACCAGATGCTTGCAGTCAGTAATACACCTGATTGCCTGTACACAAATGTCTTCAACCATGGAGCGGAAGTTCTGCTCCATGGTTCAAGACTGGTGCGCAAAATACAACATTATTCCTGACAATCAATTTGGCTTTTTTCCAGGCCGCAACACCTAACAGCCGCATTTTATCTTGCGGCACGTGAAGCATGCGGCTCAGACCCTTCAACCCCAAGGCTCCCCACGTTTATATGCCACTTTTATTGACTTCGAACAGGCGTATGATTCAATACCCAGGGACAGACTGTGCGGACACTTACGCAAATGCCAGATGCCCAGCCAGCTTACCTACATCATTAAAGACCTCTACCAAGATAACAAATACATCCTTATCGACGGAGATAAATTTTAGATAAATTTTAAAACGGAGATAAATGGGCGAGTTTCCAGCCAAAATACAAGATGAAAAACACGTGCTGTTCAGATGTTCCAGTCCCCAGGTCTGCTCTCTCCATCAGAAGCATGCCTCACTTTTTGAGGTTAACTCCTCTTTTCTTCATCTCCACGTCTCCCACAGGATGCCATGTCTAGGTACCATTCACCATGTGAATTCCCAGGATATCAATATTTTTGGAAACCAGGAGAACAAGACTTCCTTTTTTCCTTCGTGATCTCATGTGTATTCATGAACAGGCTAGCAGTCAAACGTCTTGACTGGGGCCTTTTTCCCTTGTAACCCTTGTTACCCTTGTGTCCAACCAACGTACGGTGTTAAACAAGGGTGGCCACTATAACCACTCCTATTCTCAATTTACGTAAATGACATAGACTGCATCACTGAGGGGGAAACAGGCGCGGTGACAGGCTTACCAAATTTCCGTGTTTCTGATATGCTATATGCATATGACCTCGCCTTCACTGCAAACAACCACACCCACATGCAAGCCATTTTGAACAAGCTGCAGGGCTATGTAATCAGAAAATGCCTGACTGTCAATACAAAATGTCTGAGGTCGTCTGCTTCAATTCCAGGGCTGATAGTCTTCCCCAACTATTGTATGATGGTGGGAGCCAACTCGCTGGAGTAAACTCAGAAGGCTTCTGTGCTTGCTCTTTCTCTTGGTCTGTATGGTGGGACCCTTCCTTTCAGGACAGGTAACCTTTCCTTAATGCATGCGGCCGGACTTGGCAAGCGTAATCTTTCTTTCTTTCTTGAATGGTGACAGCCTTCCCTACACTGATTCTTTTAAATATCTGGGTACGGTTTGTGACAAATGTCTAAACCTTTCCACTGCTGCTGAGGCTACTCTTAAACCATGCATAGCGGGGACTTATTGTGTTAAGGCCTTTACTAACAATCACAACATCACAAATCGGCTGCATGCGTTTACCTGGCTTTTGAGAAAAAAACTACGTAGGTAGAGAAAACTCTCCCTACATCAATTAAGGAAAGAGACACATTGGCTCAAAGAGCTGTGATTCTCCCTCACCAGAAGATGAAAGGGGAATTAATGTGGATCGGGTGGGTTTCTGGCAGCACGCTGCTTCAGGGCACTAGTGATATGATGAGTGTTTTTATTTTCATTGGCGCACCTGGTAGAGGTAAGTTTGTGCGCAAATTGTACAGAATGGGCATGGAATTTTCTTGCAAGTGTTTCAGATCTCTTTGAGTCAATCCCTAATTTTTGAATTGATCAAGGGTATGGGCAGTGTAAATGGTCCCACCCACACCCAGGAGGATTGGGTGGATAGTAATCTCTGCACCTTGGAGTTGTTTGCACAGTTCGCTGTGTTGTTGCTGTGAGGCTTCTAGCTGGGCATTAGGCCTCGTATCTTCACAGTACTTGACTTCTATCAAGTGGATATTGCGGGCTGGAGTTGTGCTACTCCCCATACTGCGCAGTACTGGGAGTGAGGGTGGAGTGGGTGGTCTGTTTAGGTTAGTTGGGTGAGGAGTGACCAAGATCGCATCAGGGCGGCTGGAGTTGCGTCTGGTTTGAAAAGGAATCATGCGTTTGAAAAGGAATCATGCGTTTGTTTGCTAGAAAGGCACAGCACGATTAGAGATTTACTCAGGGACTTGCAGGTCGTGCTGGGCCAAACGGTTTGTGTTGCCCGCATCCAACTGCACAAGATTGGCCCCATAAGAACCTTCACTAACCAGTTTTAAAATCATCCTGAAAGCAATATTGTGACTCTCAGTTACCATGTTACGCATGACGGGGCATTGGCAGCCAGATAGGGTGTGGAGAGCGCTATCCATGTGGTGGCAATAAGGTAGGGGGCATGTAAGGCTAGTGGATTTTTTTATATTGGATTGCATGTTTCTGATTGTATAGGGTGCCTGTGCGGTATTGAAAAACAGTGTGTTTCATTCGAGTTGAGAGACTGGGCATATTCCAAAAGGCATTGCTCATGCTTTTGTTTACATGAACGGATATTGTATGGGGACAACACATGGTAACTAACCCCTATTCCACACTCATCACTGCCTATCCACATCTCTGTTGTGAACTTGGAACCATCGCTCGTACCAACCTTTGCTACAACGATCCACAATCCTCCATCAACCAGGAAATACCCCTTTCTCAGCACACCTGGGACCTACAAATTATTGCAGTATGGAACACAGCTGCAAGGATTCATTTAAACAATCATAATCCAGCTTGGCTACAAGGCCTGGCTTCGGCTGTACCAGAAGTTAACTGGAAGCTGCGCAGTATAGGCAACCATTCTACTCTCAATACAATGCATGCTGATATGCCTGGATTCAATAAATGCCAACGCCTCCCCTCTGACAAACAACAAATATCTAGATATCTTACCTCTCCACACGTAGGTAATCAGAAAGAATTTCTTGTACCTAACCAATCTAGTTTAACCCTCAAGCTCAAAAGTCCCTGACTGGACGACATGGGCTTACACTGATGGTAGTTGTCAAATCCAGAATGGCATACAAGAAATTGGAGCAGGCGTCTACTGCCCTCTCACTGACAGCAGAAGTTTTGTCAAACCCAACGGTGCTGGAATTACCAACACCATATGTCGAGCTGAATTAGCAGCAATTGCTGCTGCCATCACACACTCTTATTCACACATTGCTTCAGACAGTCTCACCTCTCTTCATCAAATACGTAAACAACTTATTTACCCAGAGAAGCACAAACAACATATTCAAGGGGATGTCCTAAAAACCATATCTACCCTCATTAGCAACTCCCAAAGCAATATTTGTTTCTACAAAGTAAAATCTCATGCTGGCATTGCTGGTAACGAATGTGCAGATGCTATTGCAAAATATCAAGCAAGCCAAGCCAATAATGATGTGGCTGATATCAGGATCCCTAGCGCAGGCCCCGGCGGAAATCCTTTTTCTCATATATTTTGGTTAGCCAAGGAGGAAAAAAGAGAACACAATGCTGGCACATCCACAGCTCGTACACCCAATCCTAAAATCACCTACTAGGGGGGTAGTACCTCCCCAATCTTCAAGATGCTCTCAAGTCTCATGTGCATACAAAACACAGACTTGGATATGCCAACCCCAAAACAGGCTACTGCTCATATTATCAGAGTTTGTTACCACATGTAGATAAGAAAATCAGCAATGCCTTTAGGAACATGTCCTGTATATCCACACCCATGAAGCGCACCATCCTACAATATCGCACTGGCACCCTCTATAACCAAAAACATGCGGTTCGCTTCAAAAGGTCCACTAACCCACTTTGCCCTCTCACAGGCTGTCATCATTTAGACAGCGCACTCCACATGCTTTCAGGCTGTCAAAATCATATTATCTCCAGCATGAAAACTGAACGCCACAATGTTGCTGGAAGAATGATCATCAAAGCTCTTAGCAAAAGCCCGTGGGAAGCAGGCTTGGTTAACATGGACATAGGGAGTGGTGATAGGTTGGCGTAGCACAACCTTCAAATCCCTGCACATGCATCAAACAGAATTATACCCCCTTACCTCTTTCCAAGAAAATTTTCTAAGAGATCTAGACTCACCTCTAGCCGTCCTGATGCTATACTGATTACTCCCTATAAAGCCAAACCCACTTCTTCTCCTTCTACCTCCTGCTCACACCATCATGCGTTACGCAGCAGACACAACCCCACACTGAGGGCCACAACAGCCAACCGCGTGAGGCAACCCCACCAACTGAATATAAACCAGCGGCATGTGCACTTGATTGAAATCAAGTACTGTGAAGACACGAGGCCTGGACATCAGTTGGAGGCGGCACAGCGGCAGCATGCAGACCTCTGCAAACTCATTAATGCAAAAGTTGTGACTCTCCACACCATCCTTTTGGGTGTTGGTGGGACCTGCTACACTGAGCACACCCTTAACCAGTTTAAACAACTGGGACTTGACCACCAACGCGCCAATAAACTTGCTCGCAAACTTCATGCCCATTCTGTCATGTATGCCAACAAGCTTGTTACCACTAGGCGTGCTATTGAAAACAAGAATACTTCTTGCAGTCTGGTTGTGGAGCCGGGTGCTTCCAATAACCCTCCAGATCCCCATTAGAGTCTTCTTTTTGTAGCTTCGTGGTGGAGGGGACTCACGGCTCTTCTGAGCCAATGTGTCTCCTTTTCCTTAATTGATGTAGGGAGATTTTCCTCTGCCTACGTAGTTTTTCTTTTTCTTTTCTTTCTTACATGAGGCAGGCAGCAAGCTCTGGTAATACTATTGGGATGTTGGAGAGCATGCTCAGGGCTTAGGGGTGGGTCTTAAGCTTGCTGGGCAGGGCCTGCCTGACAGTCGTGTCGTAGGTCCCATGGTGGTGGCCAACTTGCTGGAGTAGACTTATGTGCTTGCTCTTTCTCTTGGTCTGTGTGGTGGGGCCCTGCCTTTCAGGACAGTTGACCTTTTCTTAATGCATGCGGCCAGACTTGGCAAGCGTAGTCTTTCTTTCTTTCTTTTCTTTCTTTCTACCTACCAGTAAAAAGCTTGTATTAAGATGCTGAAGTGCCTCAACTAGAACTAACTCTAATTGTACTGCTGTACCTCTATAGTATAAGTCACGCTCAGCATAAGTCACATTCAAGCTGTTTCTCCTCTTGAAGGAGGCATGTATGCATGTCACCTGTCCTGCTTGCCATGGAACACTGTTTCCCAATACACCTCGATCAATACACATGAGAGCTGCCTAGAGTTTGGTGGCAAGCCATGACGATTGAGAAGAGTAGCTTTTTAGGGGCTCTAGAGGCAAAATCAACAAAAAAATGGTTGAAGCACCCATTGATTCCTTGAAGAATCAACCAGCCTCTTGATTCAACCATTTTCTGGTTGATGCTGGTTGATTCAACCAAAATGGTTGATTCAAGCAGGAATCAACCAGACCTCATTGGCTCAATCCGGTTGAATCAACCTAGAAAAGTTTGTCAATCAGAAAGGACATCGTCACAGAGCTCATCTCGTAAAAAGTGACTCATGATGAGGCTCCACCAAAATGATAGATTCTTATTGTAATACTTATGAAAAGGCATTGCCCGGGATGCAACAGAAGGTAATCGAAGACCTTACATGGTTGTTACACTTATAAACACTTGCACCGATTGGTTTGCTTAGCCACTGGCTTTTGGCAAAGCAATTGAAATCAGTGGCACTCTTGAAGTGGCACCACTACTTGGCAACGTTGCCAAGTTAACTTGTGCTAACTTGCAAGCTTCCAATTGGGAGTTGAACCTACTAGCAAAAAGATCTTGAGATGCCTCAACTAGAACTAACTCTAGTTGTACTGATGTACCTCTAGTGTAAATCACGCTCAGGATAAGTCACATTCAAGTTGTTTCTCCTCTTGAAGGACTCCTCGGAGGCATGTCTAAATGTCACCTGTCCTGCTTGCCATATGGCATGCATGGAACACTGTTTCCCAATACTCCTCGAGCAATACACATGAGAGCTGCCTAGAGATTGGTGGTAAGCCATTACGCTTGAGTAGAAAAGCTTCCTAGGGGCTCTAAGGCAAAATCAACAAAAATGGTTGAAACACCCATTGATTCATTGAGGAATCAACCAGCCTCTTGATTCAACCATTTCCTGGTTGATACTGGTTGATTCAACCAAAATGGTTGATTCAAGCAGGAATCAACCAGACCCCATTGATTCAATCCGGTTGAATCAACAGTTACAACTTTTCCGACGTAGGTGTAGTAGCCTGTATTCCGATCAGCATAGCCCAGCTTGTGCTTACCATGCATATGGGGTTTCAGAGCATTTTTAAGGCCTGGGATGTACCTCAGACGAGGAGAAGATGGGTGGGATTGAGGTGGCCTAGAACCTGTCTCTTCCCGAGCCAGCCAAATTGTATTGTAGAAGGGATTTCCTCCTGGGCCAGCGCTGGGGATTCCAGTATCAGTCAGATTACCATCTTTGAGGGAGGCCTGGTATTTAGCAACCTGATCTGCACATTCATCCCCAGCTATTCCAGCATGAGACTTGACCTTGTAGAAAAAGATGTGATCTTGGGAGGCTCGGGCAAGGTTTGAACTCTTCTTCAAGAGAGAGAGACACAAGAGAGAGAGAGAGAGAGAGAGAGAGAGAGAGAGAGAGAGAGAGAGAGAGAGAGAGAGAGAGAGAGAGAGAGGTCTAAGCCTTCAGCCAAAAAGGTAGGCTGCTCAGCTTTCTCGAATAAACCAAGAAAACACAGTTATCCCTAGAACACAGACAAACTGAAGCAAGGGTTTAAGAGTACAAGACCAAGCCAGAGTGTGAGTTGGGAGTTCACAAAGTGAAACCAGAAGGGTAGCCAGGTCCTGACCAACTGCTCAGTCATGAATTTGCTCGTTGCTCGAGATTCTTGGCCGCATTACGCTCCATCTGCCCTGGCGTGGGTGTGTGAGGCAGCGCCCCCTCATAAACAAGATGCGAGACCAGCTTCACTGCATACCTCTGTTGCTCTTCCTCTGTAGCGTAGTTGGCGGCGGAGCGCCTGCACAGTGTTGCCCGAATGTCGTCCACACCGCGGTGCTGCATGAAAGCGCCCCACTGACCCGGCTCCATAACGAACGAAGGGACCATGATAGGGACCATCTCACGGTGCGCCTGAGCTAATGCCAGTTTGCTCTGTGGCTGGTGCTCTTGTGGAGCTGGTGCCACAGCATGGCCTGGCTGGTGCTCAGGTGCCTCGGGAAACGCGTTCCCCTGAGGCTCCCGCTTCCTCTTGTTGCTGCTGTCTCCAGAGCCGGCCTGAGCTGGTGCCTGAGGCTGGTGCTCCTGTAGAGCTGGTGCCTCAGGCTGGTGCTCAGGTAGTGCTCTGTTGCTGCTGCTTGGGCGGAGGACAATGCTGCTGGAGCCCGGCTGAGCTGGTGCCTGAGGCTGGTGCTCCTGTGGAGCTGGTGCCTCAGGCTGGTGCTCAGGCTGTGTTCTGTTGCTGCTGTGTGGGTTGGGGAGGACACTGCTGGATACTTGTCATGCCAGGCTGGGGATAGACTCCGCAAGCGGGGGCTTCCTTCTCCTTGAAGAACATCCTTGAAGAACATCTCCTTGCACGTGATGTCTATGCTTCTCTGGGCACAGGATTTGCTTTCTGAGCTGGTGAAGTGAGCTGAGGCTATCTGTGGCAATCTGTGTGTAATCATGAGTGAGCGCAGCAGCAATGGCAGCCAGCTCAGCTCTTCCTAAGGTATTGGTAATGCCAGCGCCATTAGGTCCAACTAGATTTTGTGAGCCACTCATGGCTTTTGATAACATATGCTATCCCAGCACGAATGTATGCCAGCCAGATATGAGCCGCTCCTTACTTCGGCTGGGCGCAGGAATGGACAACCCATTGCAGAGGTGGTTTCTGAACGTTTTGCGGAACCTTCTTTGGGTGAAATCCACAGCACCATCTTGGAGCATTTTACGAGAATGTGGCATGGAACATTTTCAGTCACTAAACGGTTCAACTGGTTTTGTGCCACTGTGTTGCTGCAACTCGCTCATTAAGTGCAACAGTTTACTCCTCAAGAAGGTTCTCCACGCAGACATCAGCATTAGCTCCATGACTGATTCTTGTTGGACGTCCCACCTCTTATCTGCGCTGGATGGTTTGGCTCACTCGGATCTGATGAAACGTCAAATTATGGCTTGTGTCCCTGTGAACCTCAGTCAATTTGTGGTGGACCTGAGATCTAAGCACCTTGGCTACTGGAATCAATTCATAGCCCCTGATCCCAAACTGAACAACAGTAAACGGCTGTCTTATCATCAACGGTGCACTCTCCCTGTCAGAAATGCACATGTCATCCACCCTCCTTATGCAATGCCTAAATACATGCACTTGGATCTTCCCCATCACGTTCTTCGCAACACTTTCAGATTCAGGCTGCGGGTACACACTCTTCGAGTTGAACAGGCTACTTGGTCCAATAGTACTTCTCCGGTCTGTGATACTTGTGTTTCTGATACAAGGGTTACAAGGGTTACAAGGGAAAAAAGGCCTCAGTCAAGACGTTTGACAGCTAGCCTGTTCATAAATACACATGAGGTCATGAAGAAAAAAAATGAAGTTTGTTGTTATCCTGGTTTAGAAAATTATTGATATCCTGGGAATTCACATGGTGAATGGTGCCTAGACAGGACATCCTGTGGGAGACGTGGAGGTGTAGGAAAGAGAAGATGTGTTCAAAAAATGAGGCATACTTTTGACGGAGAGAGCAGACCTGGGGATTGGAGCACCTGAACAACACAGGTTTTTCATCTTGTATGTCATCATAATCACAGATATCACAGACCGGAGAAGTACTATTGGACCAAGTAGCCCATTCAACTCGGAGAGCGTGTACCCGCAGCCTGAATCTGGCAGTGTTGCGAAGGACATGATGAGGAAGATCCAAGTACATGTATTTAGGCATTGTATAAGGTGGGTGAATGGCATGTGCATTTCTGACAGGGAGAGCGCACCATTGATGGTAAGTCAGCCGCTTACTGTTGCTTACTCTTGGATCAGGGGCTGTGAATTGGTTCCAATAGCCCAGGTGTCTAGATCTCAGGTCCACCACAAATTGACTGAGGTTCACAGGGTCACAAGCCATAATTTGAGGTTTCATCAGATCCGAGTGAGCCAAACCATCCAGCGCAGATAAAAGGTGGGACGTCCAACAAGAATCAGTCATGGAGCTGAGGCTGATGTCAGCATGGAGAACCTTTTTTAAAAGGAGAGTGTTGCACTTAGTAAGCGAGATGTAGAAGCGCATAGTGGCACGAAACCAATTGAACTGAAAAGGTTCAATGCCACATTCTCGTAAAATGCTCCAAGATGGTGTTGTAGATTTCACTCCAAGAAGATTTTGCAAAACGTTTAGGATCCACCTATGCAACGGGCTGTCCATTTCTGCGCCCTGCCGTAAGTAAGGAGTGGCCCATATCTGGCTAGCATACATTCCTGCTGGGATAGCATACGTTTTCAAGAGCCAAATGAGCGCATGCAGCCGATTTGTAAGGTTGTGGTCGTGAGCAAAGGTTTTGACATGATAAGTCCCCGCCATGCAAGGTTTCAGAGCAGCCTCAGCAGCAGTGGAAAGTTTGGGACGTTTGTCACAGACCATACCCAGATATTTAAAAGAATCAGTGTAAGGCAGGTTTTCACCATTATACAACAGTTGGGGAAGAGTGTCAGCTCTGGAATTGAAGCAGACGACCTCAGACTTTTTTGTGTTGACCGTCAGGCATTTTCTAGTTGCATAACCCTGCAACTTGTTTCTGTTACAAGATGAAAAACATGTGCTGTTCAGAAGTTCCAATCCCCAGGTCTGCTCTCTCCGTCAAAAATGTGCCTCACTTTTTGAGCACAATTTTATTTTGGATTTTTTGAAAATACGTACCACGACCATGTGTTGGCACCAGTGCTCTAAGGGCTGTTCCACAGGCTTTTGCGTGGTCAGCAGTTGCTAGCAGCTAGTTAAGCTAGTCAGCCAGAATGCAGACTTTAGTTGTGCTCAGCAGACAGCTGCTGGGCATGGCTCTCCTTGGTTGGAAGGCTGGCAGTGCTGACTCTGCTTGCTGTTGAAGGTCTGGAACTCCAGTCTTTCAGCTATCATCCTGCTCTCTTTTCTCATTGCTGGACCTGTCTTCTTTCTCTGCCTGCCGTACTTCTCTCAGTCTGAACTTCACGAAATTCGTGGTGGGTGGGTCATACGGTCTGCGCACCAATGTGGCCCCCTTTCCTTAATTGATGTAGGGAGTGTTTCACTGCCTACTTATTTTTTCTTTTCTTCAAGAAGTTTTCTTTTTCTTTTCATACCACAGGATGCCATGTCTAGGTACAATCCACCATATGAGCAGGCCAGCAGTTAAACACCTTGAAAGAAAGAAAAGAAAAACGAACGTTTTGACTGGGGCCTTTTTCCCTTGTAACCCTTGTTTTCTAATGTTTCTGTGCATCTTGTGGTAACATGAACATATATTTTCTAGCACCTGACACCTTTTGCTTCAGCTAAGCTGCCCTTGTAGGCAGGTACAGCTATGTAACCCTTTCCTATATAGGATGTAGGAGGAGCTTAGAATTTGCAACAAATGCGACTGGCACACTGTACAAGACGAAGAGCATGTTATCCTGGATTGCCCATCTCAGGATTTAACAGAACTGCGCACTCAGTTCCAGCATCTGTTTAGCTCTGCACCCGCAAGCAGTGCATCATGCCTTAGAGACTTCATGAATCAGGATGATGCCCTAGGATTAGCCAAGTTCGTGTCTGCTTGCCTGAAATGCTGTGACTAAGCTTCTACTAGCTAGTAGCTCATTTTGCTTTTTAGTTTGGACTGGTTGGTTGCAGGCACGTTTTACTTCAGCTAAGCTGCCCCCGCAGGCAGGTACAGCTATGTAACCCTTCCCTTCCCTTCCTTATATAGGATGTATCCTACCCTATTCTAGCACCTGACACTGCAACCTATTGGTGAGCACCTGTACAAGAAATGCACGCAGGTGGCTTTGGAGGAGCCAAGAGGCATGGACAAACTGCAGACCAAGAGACCCGAGTTCGAGCACATAAGACTGCGCAGGCAATAAAAGCAGCATGGGTCCCTAATAGGAGGTATTGGGGGGTGTATGGGGGTCCTCAAGGGAAAAAAGAAAAATGTAGCTCGTAAAACAGCTCGACGTTGCAGCGGACACTGCAGAATCCAGGACCACCGAAGCAAGCAACGGCCCAGGCTTGCATCCGCCCCACACAGCTTCATGACCGGGAAGTAGCCAACTCAGAGGGCTCTTTGAGCTCCTCTGCTGTTCTCAACTTTGCTGGAATGTCCTGGACCAGACACACACCAATGAACCTGACTTGAACACCACAACTTATGAGGTCCGGGCAATCCCACTTGCAGTGCCCTCCCAGTCACGCAATGCAAGAGTCGGGATGCAAGCGCTGGCGTCACACACAATGAGAGGGGGAGGAAGGAAGGAGCACACACAGAACCTACAATTGAAGACCTCCAACACACGTGAGGTGCCATTGCTGAACTTACGCTTGATGATACAATGAATGGGATGGTTAACAGAACAGAGGACGTGGTGTGTGCATGGATGAGAGAGGTAACAATCATGTTGACACTTGCCTGTATACAGAGAATGCTTTTACTCACATACAGCACTGCTTCCCCTGTGTGAAGAACAAACATTATTCTACCTTGGCTGCGTGGTGCTCTGGTTCCAAGGCAAGGAAAAAAAAGTCTAAATACACTGTTTCGAGAACAAGTCCTTGTTTCTAGCTGTGCTTGCTGCTGGGGTGTTGAAATGACTATGAAAGGGGAGCGCCTGCATGTTTTTACTATCTGCTTTTCAAGGTTTTTTAATTAACAACTTACAGTCTAAGCCAGGCAAGTGCTGGTTCAAAGCTTCTCTAGCAGCAGGGCCCGCAGCAAGAGGGTGATGAATCAGACCATGTTTGATGTTCCTGACCCTCTCATTGTGCATGTGCTGCTCCTCCTTACGTCAATTTTATTTATACCTATTTGCCCCCTTTGTTCTTGGCATGCTCAGTGTGACGGACCGTGCTTCTTCCTTACGTTACCACACGAACAAACAAATGTTGCTCTCCTCCTTTTTTTGATGCAGTCGGTTGGTCCTGGCAAACTCCTGATGTTTATTTGCCGTTGCTTTGTCATACAAACACCAGTGGAAATTTTTTCCCTTGTTCTTGGCAAGGGTTTTTTTTGTACACTTACATGCATGGGCTACACAAACACTCCTTAACATTTTATAATACAGTCTTTCACATGAGCAGCCTAGCAGTCGCACTTCTTGACTGATGGCTTAATTTGTAAAACCTTGTAAACCTTGTATGGGGGTCCTCAAGGGCCGTCCATACCCCGTGCCATGTCTTGGAGAGATTACAGAGGGTACTTATCTGCTGAAGAGATTCAAGCAAGGCAAAGCAGTTGATACCTTCTTTGACATGTGCACTCACCAGGCTGTATCGGCGGTTACCCTTCCTGAAGCATTGCATTGCATCTTTAACAGTGGATGCTGAGAACTGAAGTGCAAAGCAGAACATAACACATTTACTATGGCCTCTTGGACCTTTTTTCAGAGCGGTGCTGCTCTCAAACTTTCTGTGCTTCTTGTGGAAACATAGAAGTGTATTCTCCTTACACTACAGCCTTATGGAGTTTTTTGTGCATGACTTTGCGTGCTTGTTTCAATTAAAGTGACAGTGTGTGTGACTTTTACAGTTGACACTTCTGAACTCAGCTCAAGGCTTTCAGTTGACATTTACACAAGTTTGGTTTGGTTGCAGGCACCCTTTTGCTTCAGCTAAGCTGCCCTTAGTGGATACACTTTTTCATGAAGAGCGACAGTGTGTGATTCTCTTTTGCATTTGGCACTTCTGAACTCAGCTCAAGGACTTGTTTCCTTCTCCAGTTGACACATTTGTTCACAAGCTTGGCTTGGTTTGGTTACAGACTTGAGCTACTAATAAGCTGTCCTTAGTAAGCTGCCCTTTTAGGCAGGTACAGCTATGTAACTAAGCTGCCCTTGCAGGCAGGTACAGCTAAGTAACCCTATCCTATCCTGTGACATCGCAAGACCACCCTTGAGAGATAAATGCTGCCCTAAAGCAAAAAAACATTCTTAGGTTGAGGAGCTCACCTCAAGAGGCAGGTTAGGTATCAAATTTGATGATGGGTGAACCTTTTGCTCCAGCAAGCAATGGAGGCAAGTCATTGCAAACGACAAGCTGTCAAATAGGACTAAGCAGCAGGAACAGGCTGCACACAAGCATATTCCCAACTTCATTTAAGCCCTGTGTGACTATAAGCCAATGATCTCTGCCTCACCAAGGAGGAGACCTGGATCACTCCAACGTCTTTATGAAGCAAGTGAGCCACTAACCAGCTTAGCATACAAGTAACAAATGCCCGTGACCAGTCCAGACCTGATGATAGAACAGGCGGCATAGGAAAATCCACACATCGCTGCCCCTTCACAGGAGCATGTGATTCATGTAAATGTTTTATTTTTGTTGTTGCCAGGTGGTTAGCTCACCTTTGTTGTGCTTGCCATGAGCAACAGAAAGCGGCCTAACAAAAATGCACTTCTCAAGCACAGGAACCTCAACAGCAACCAGATGGTGCCTCATTACAATGCTCTACAGCTTTCGGGGGGCTTGATATCAGTTACAGGAGCTGGTTGATCATGTCCCGGTACTCCCTCTTCTGCTTCACACCAGGCACTTGTCGCAGCATGTCCTTCTGCTTGAAGAACTGCATTGCACGGCATGTGTTACAGGAAAGTATTTTGAGCATATTTGCTCCCTGGTAGCTAGGTGGGGTTGAGAACAATTGGATAAGTTGCAGTGGAGGCACTCGATCAAAAAATGCTAAACACCATGAAAGGAACCATGGCTAGGATAAGGACCCCAACTGCTGTGGTGCTTCCTTACCTGCAGTGTGGGAGTACCCGCAACACCTGCTGCCTCGGCAATCTCTGGGTCTGCCTCAATATCAATTTCGACGTAGTACATCTTGTCCTTGAACTCATCAGCAACTCCAGAGAAAATGGGCTTCAATGATCTGCAGGTTCATCAGCCATACAGCGGCATCAGCCAGTGCTCTGCCAGCATGCGTGCAGGGTAGATGAGATGGAGCAAGGCGAAGTCCTCCTCCTAAAGCACAAAAGCTTGTCATTTCACAACAGGCACTTCACCAGGAAAAAGCTGAGTTCCCAATGCCCTAGTCACTGTCCCTGAGTCTTTTCTGCTTTCCTCAATCTGTTGCCCTGTTTCATCATCCTTCACGTGCTGAGGGACATATTCTCAAGTTTTGATGTCACTGACATGACATTGCAATGTAAGTGTATACCAACCTGCAAGGTCCGCAAGTAGGGCTTGTGTACAGGACAGCTATCAGCCTGTCCGTCTCATGATAGAGCTTGCGCAATGCGAATTGCCCCCTATGCTTGTTCTGGCTAGGGTCAAATGGCAACTCCTCCACACTTGCAGTACTGCTGCTTGCTTTCTGGCCTGCATATCGAGAAAAGAACGAGAGAAAGCAACAAGTGAGGCGTGCAAGATCAGCACCTGAGCTGAAGCATTGATGGTGTTTACAGCCATCTGTGCTACGTTTGCAAAATCTAGCAATCAAACAATTTTCTAATGCAATGACATCCAGGAGGTCACCGTGTTCCACACATAGCAAAAGGTAGCATCCTTAGTTTTTAACTTTTTTTTTTTCGAGCCTTGCTTTTGGTATGGAACAGCTCGATGATGTCAATGTATCCAGAATTCGTGACCTCTCAAGCCTTCAGCTTTGACTTAAAAAAGTGTGTATCCCCTATTTTTACTCATTGCTTGAATTTGGCTGAGAAACAGGCATGAACGCTATGGACTTGGCTATCTGTAGATCAGTGGAGGAGCACCACCCAAGCGGAGTGCAAACAAAAAAAGGCTCGTGTCACAAACACACTTTTTGAAGCTTCTCATGGATTGCATCAATAACACTTGCCTTCATCTTCCTGATGCACAGGCTGCTCCTTGGGCTTGAACTCTACAGCAAGGTTGTTGGCAGTCAGGTAGCGCTCCGCACTGCAGATGTTGGCGGGAAAAATGAGTTAGTCACATTAAAGCACTGCTCTCACTGAGTGTTTCGTCCCAAAGCTACGACCTCCTGGTGAAATTCATGTGGAGCATTCCGTCCCTCTGCGCCTCCATGACTGCACTGAGCACACACACTTCCTCCTGTGATACACATAGTGATAAATTTTGGGAAATTCCTCAAAACTCATAGAGGCAGGGCAAACTTGAACTTCATTGTAGACATTTTAATGTGGCAACCCTTATGCACAAGCATTCAACTTGCTCTCAGGTCCATAGCGTTTCCTGCAATGTCGGATTTCTAGGGCTTAAAGGGCTCTAGAGGACTACAGTGTTGGGAGCGCCCATGGGTTCAAGTGCATAAGTAGGATCGGTGGGTAGAGGAGCACAACCCGTTTGCCCCTGCAGCAGGCATTCCCATAACTTAATTGGCGGGCGGCGCCCATCATGACCAAAGAACTGAAGCTCCAATGGCCCAGGTCATTGAAGCTTTCCATTCGTACCCTCGAGCTTTGTCATGCTCTGGATAAAGGGAGTCCCAGCCATGGGGAAGCAACCGCATTTCAAATCAAGTGGTCAAATTAGGTGCATACAAGCCCAAGCCTTCTAACTCCCTTCTTGCTCGCCACCGAAGACCAGAGACCACCCACCTGAGTGCTGCCATGCAGCCGGACCCTGCAGCGGTCACAGCTTGCCGCCACTCAGGATCGTGGAGGTCGCCTGCTGCAAACACGCCCTCAATGTTGGTGGACACACCATGGCGCACCTGTTACCGCACATAGCCAGTGGACAAAGCTGTAGGACAGACATTGCTGGTGGACGTGCCACAGCCCGTCTGCAACTACTTAAAAAGAGGTAAAAACAGAGATCTACAAGCCTCAGGCAGACCATGTGAATGCCCTGCTCCCGTTGCACTTTCTTGTGGGTATTCTTTTTGGTGTGTACAGGCATGGTGCGAAGAAAAGCACGCTGCTGGTCTGAACAACAGCCAAGCGCCTGGCTTCACGAGAACATGATTGCATTGAACTTGAGGTTCATCTGTGAGCTTTAACTGCATTCACATTAACAATTTGACGGCAGCATGGTGTCAGTACAACCCCTTGCCTGCATTGCATGTCAGATTCAAGCCAGAAACAATTCATGGACCCTTTTTTCAGCTTACTTGTTCCTAACTTGCTTACCTTTACGTAGCCTTTTTCATCCAGTTCCACCTGCCCCTGGATCAGCTTGTTGTTGGGCTGGTGCCCAATGCCGTAGAAGAGGCCAGCCACTCCTAAATGGCCCTTCTCGCCTGCAAGCACAAAAGACATCAGTTCTGTAGAAGAGGCAAGCCGCTCCTACATGGCCATTTTTGTTGCAGGTATCTACAGTATTGCGTTGCATTTGAATCCCACCCGATTCCGGACATCGTAACCAATTCAGCACTGGCAGAAGGTCAAAGAACAGATTTATGCTGACATCTAAAGGAAAACAGCACAAGGAACACCCAGGAAAAGGTACCTGGTTGCTTGATGGAATGTCTCATGCAAGCTGTGCAGCCACTCCAACCCCCTCAACAAAAGGAAGTTAACATCCTTTTACTGCTAGGAACAACCTTGCTGCCAGCAACCCAGCGGGTTGCGCTCCATAGTTACCTGTCTTGTTGTTCACCAAGTTCAGGCCCGTCAGCACGCCATTGCCCACCGCATCCTCCACCGAGGTATTGAAGTGCACCTTGATCTTGGGAGAGGTCAATGCACGCTCTTGCATCGTCTTGCTGGCTCGCAGCTTATCACCACGCACCAGAAGGTGCACCTGCATGTGGCGTACACAATTGCGGGAGCCAGCGTGTTGAAGAGAACTGTGTGCTTGCATGAGTTCATAAGTCCTGCATTGCCGTGCTGGCTTGCAGGTTATCACTGTGCACTTCGAAGAGTACATGCTTGCGTGGTGCACACAGCTGCAACAGCCAGCAATGATCTGAGCAATATGAGGAGCATTCATGACAGAGCTTTTAGGGGGCACACTGGATTGTGCCCATGCCAGATAAAATAAATGCAAAACGACTAATGCTCCTTTACTGGTGTCCATTAGCAGTGGCTGTTGCTGCTTGGAAACCCCCAGGGCCACATGCCAACTGGCAACCTAATCCAACCGTCTCCTTTGCCCTGCTCCCACCTCTGGCGTGTACTTGGTCAGGTACACTGCTTCCTCAGCAGCAGAGTCACCTCCGCCCACAACAGCAACAGGCTTGTTCTTGAACAGAGGGCTGGCACCTGGGGGGAAGGGAGCAACGATGATCACAGGAGATTTTTTGTCTGTTAGTTCAGGTTCTAGACCAGAGCAGCAAAAGCTGTCAACTTTCAGTTTAAGGGGTCAAGGAACCAAGGCATGTGATTTTGCTATCAAGTTGCTCAGCCTGAAAAAGACGGGTGGAAGTGGCTGGATGGATGGTGCCTACGTGCTGATGAACACAGACAGAATGCAAGCTCCCCCAGCTAGACTAATCACAAAAAAGCAGCAGGCCATGAGAACTAAGTCGGCCTCATCCCTGCTCACCATCACAGATGGCGCACGCTGAGATGCCCTTGCTCCAGTACGTCTGCTCGCTGGGGATGCCCAGGCGCTTGGCAGTGGCTCCTGTGGCAATGATGACGCTGTGTGCACGCACCTGTCCACAGCGCAATTTCAACAGACAGGGTCAGGCAATTGGGCAACTCTTGCCATGTGTAGGAGCGACCCCCATCACCAGTGGCTATGACGATGCAGTGGACACACACCTGCACACAGCGCAACACACAGTGCAATACAAGTGCAACACAGGAGCAGGCAGGAAAAGAAGTTGGGCAGCCACCACCGGTGTGTCGCGCGTCCAAAAGCAAGGCTTTTTACACCAATGCAGCATATAGTAGTAAGGTGGAGTGGCACAAAGCTAGTAACACCAGTGCAGCACATAGTAGTAAGGTGGAGTGGCACAATGCTAGGAGGAGAGGCTGGCCTCCTGCAAGCACTGTGCTTGAGGCACGCTGGGCCCTAATACATGACCAAGCCAAATGTTTGCTCGCTGGCTTGGACACAAGACCTCCACACAAGAAGTAGGAGCAGCACAATAAGGAATTAAGAGACACAGAGAAGTATGCGCATGCCCAATGACACCCTTGGACATAGCGTAGTGAGCAGTTGAAGGACACGCATGCCATGATATATACATGTATAATACATACATCCGTGGCAGGTCTCCAAGAAGATCACCAAGGCCGAGCGAACACCCCTACATGATGCACACACCTCGCGCTCGCTAGAGCGGATCACGAAGGGGCGCTGGGACAGATCCAGGTGCTCCACATCCTCTGTGTACAGCTCAGTGCCCCACCTCTCTGCCTGCAAGGGCAGCGGGAGAGTAAGGAATGCGTGCTCAGGCTGTTGATTATTCCTCAAGTGTGCAGTTGCATACTTGCATCCAGACCTTGAATCACAGTGTGTGTGTGTGTGAGATGCAAGAAGGGCAGTTCAGGAATCAAAGACTGCAGCAGCAAGCTCACTCTTACAAGCCAAGGAACGACAGCACGTGCGCGTACACAAGCTCAGTGTTGTCAATGGAGGGGAACTCCTGCACATTCAAAAACTGACCCTGTACCAGCATGCTTTTGCACATACGAAAGGCCTCAACCAGGCTTCCAGCTCCTGCATGTGGGTGTAACCACATGAAAGGCCTATACACTTGCGACACACATGAAAGGCCCAGGTAAGACCAGCTCCTGCATGCACTCGCCATCTTGCTCCTGCATCCAGGTGCAACCCACCTGCTGCCTCATGCGCTCCATAAGCTCAGGCCCCGTCACACCCTCAGGGAAGCCAGGATAGTTCTCCACCTCTGTCGTGCCCATGAGCTGCCCACCCTTGCCATTCTGTAGCCCCTCGAAGCACACTGGCTTCAGCTGCGCGCGCGCTGCATACACAGCAGCGGAGTAGCCAGCAGGGCCACTGCCCACGATGCACACATTCTCCACTTGGCCTGTGGAAACCATGACATGCGTGGCAATGGATTGAGCATTTGTTGAGAGCAAAAAATGAAACAACCAGCTGCACACACAGCCACGCACACAATCACACACACATATATGCACAATCAACAAATGATCCTGGAGTCCCACTTATTACTTGGGTCTTGCTTGGGCCACAGTGTGAAAGCCCTTGCAGCCACAAATCAAAGGCGCAGTTGCAAACAAAAGCAAAGCAGGGAGACCCGTCCTAGGCATGCTTGGAAACAAGTCTGCAACAGCAACTGGAAACATTTTGGAGTCACTGATCATCTTCAAAGAGTTCCAGCATTTGCTTCTGCACCTTTGTGCACTACCATTTTTACCAAGTTGGAGTGTTCAACTTTGTTCCAGGTGCATCCAGGACGCAGTTGAGCAAAACAATTCATAAGTTGAACAGGCTAACACGTGTGCTTCGAGAAGAAAAAGCAAGCTGCATATGTCCCAGCAGTGAAATTAGAGCTTGCACTAGACAACTCAGGTGCAAGCACGCGTGGATAATTCCCACGTACGCACATTTGTGTGCATATGCATGTGTGCGTGTGTGTGCGTGTCTGTGTGAGCGTGTGCGTGTGTGTCTGTGTGTGCGTGTGCGTGTGTGCGTGTGTGTCTGTGTGAGCGTGTGCTGTGTGTGTCTGTGTGTGCGTCTGCGTGTGTGTGTGTGCGTGTGTGTGTGTGTGCGTGTGCGTGCGTGCCTGTGTGAGCGTGTGCGTGTGTGCGTTTGCATTTGTGTGTGTGTATGTGTGTGTGTGTGTTGTGTGGCTGCGGTGGTGTGTACAGTGGTGCATCAGGGAAATGAGAGGGAGGCTGGCCATTGGCACTTCCAATGTTTTGTCTCATTGTTTTAGTTGGCTGCCAGGGCTGTGCTTTTTGCGATTTCAGAAGAAGGTTGTAGGGTGTGTGCCTTGATGACGCTGGCGTGTGTGGGACAAAGCCCCCTGCTTGTGTCTTTCCTGCACACCGAACACTTGCTAGCACACAACGCATCAAGTACTTTGCTTCGCACCTGTGGCGTTCTGCTGCTCGACCGGTGCGCTCATTGTCGCCGCGTGTACAAGGTGGCTGTTGTTGCACCTCCTGTTGCTCCGGCCCCCCCTGGTCAATGACATGACACGCCTTGGAAACTGACACGGCATTGAGGCCGCACCAAGCCTGTTCTGCTGCATCATCTGCATTTGCTGCATTCCGTGCCGCAGGATTTCAGTCCAATATCAACAGTTTCAATGTCTAATTTTCCTCCTATAAAATGTGTGTTAGTAGGCGTCCACCCTGAGGTTGTGTGAACTCTCACTTTATTCGTTCCCAACGGTTTGAATAGAGTGGCGATATTGCAGGACGTTTTGTATTTAAAAATGTAAGTAAGTCTGAAGAATGTACCTGTCTTCCTCTCTGTCCCTATATTCTAACTTAGGGCGCGTTTCCAGTGGGCGCTTAACGGAACGGAAAGGCAAAAATGTGTTTCCAGTGGACCGAAAAATGAGCCCAAAAGGGAAAAACGGAGCGTGAAAATGGGGCCCGATTTTTCAAGGGCCCCCCCCCCCCCCTTGAAAAGAAAAGTGGGGCTAACGGAGGAAAGTTTGTTTCCAGTAGAGCTCCGAACGGGAGAAGTAAGCTTGGTCAAACCTGTTCCAGACACACAATTTTACCACTGCGCTACTCAATTTAATTTAATCAGTCCTAAGCACTGTCTCTCCAAGCACACTATGGGTGACAGCGGAGACTTGACGCCATTACTCCAGATGCCCTCAGGGGCTTAAGATGGCTCCCAGCTCCCAGAGGCTCTAGGTGTCTCCCTGCCCCCACAGTTTCAAGATGGCTCCCAGCCCCCGGAACCTCTTGGGCCGACGCAGCACACCCAGGCAATTGCAAGTGGGCAAGCGTTGTGCGCATGCATGCAGTGGGGAGCACATGCGCTCACCCACACACAACACCCCCCCCCCCCCGCGCACACGCACACACACACACACACACACACACACACACACACACACACACTCACTCACACACACACACACACACACACACACACACACACACACACAGTCTGCCATTTTCGAAGAGATTTGGAAGCATGCAAGCAAGGAGGAGAAGAAGAAGTCTCATTTTTCCTTTTATTTTCTCCTTTCCAACTTTTCTGGGTGCTCACAGCCTATTTTCAGTGGAAACAACTTGCTCCGTTTTTGCCGTCTACTGGAAACACGATACATTTTTGAGCTCCGATATTCCGTTAGCGGAGTCCCGTTAAGCGCCCACTGGAAACGCGCCCTTACTTGCAATCTGTTCAATTGCTGTCAGCTCAGCAAACTTTCAACATAATATATGTAATAAATGAATAATTAGGTTTCCTTTAGGTATGCTCAGCACTGCAGTATGCAAATCCATAGAGGCAGGGCGTGTGAATGGAAGGATATTGCTGAGTGGCCATGATCTTGAAAGTGTGCCACCCCAAGTCTACGATCCGGACGTGCCCCTGCCTCCAGTGAAGGGCACCAAGGCTGCTGCAGGCGAAGGAGAATGGTGGGGGTGGGATGAAATAAAGAAGCTGGACCTCTCACGCAACAGGTGTGACACTGCGCTTGTATTGTTCAACTTTACTGTTCTCAAACTCAAGCACAGCCATGCTGCAACATCAGACTCCTTGCCCATAACTTGCAAGTTAGGAGTTGACCAGACCGTTCAAACACCGAGTTCAGGCCTATGAGCATTTCAATTACGACACAAATGCGTGGTTTTCCTGCAGGCTCCGCAGCCTACCATGCGAGCTGACAAACTTGGCTTCCCTGACAATGCTTGATGTGAGCTACAACCAGTTGGAGCTGCTGCCGCCTGACCTAAGTGCCATGTTTCAGCTTGCCAGCTTAGCAGTCAACAACAATCACCTGCAGGTGAGGTGGACGTTGCTTTTCTCCCGTTTTTATGTCCCAAGTGCAGCGTCCCTAACATGCCAAAAATACGAGCCATTCACCTCAAAGCCACCGTCAAAGGCACACAAAGAAGCACATACTTGTTGTATGTATTGTGTTCCCATCCATGCATGCCTACAACTACTTGAATATTGGTTATACAGGTGCAACAAAGCATGCTTGAGCACAAAAAAAGGATATCTAGGGTAAAACGAGACAAGCCGCTGCTGCTCCCCTTGTACTTCCTTTTTGGATGCATTATTTATGCTTTGCTTTTTCGGCATACCAAACCTTTGATCAGGTCAGCCAAGTAGGTTTGAGTTAATGCCCCACTGCAACCAGATGATTCTGAGTATGCAGGACCTTTGTCTAGACCAATCTCAGCAACTCTGCATTCTCAGTTTGTGCCGGGGGGTGCCCAGGGTGTGGGGCCAGAAATCAAGCAAAACCCCTGCCAAAATGGGGTCTCCAGGAAGCTTCCCCCCGGCTTACCTGACCGGCAGCGATGGCTGGGCACTTTATCAGGAGCACATCCTGGGGGGTCCGGGGGGCTTGGGCGGGGTCCCAGAAAATCACTCCCCAGACCTTGATTTTGGCAGGGAAAACGGCGAGTCAACATAGCAGAGCAACCACTGCACCAATCCAGGTCGCAACACTTTTGCTGGGACAGATAAAATAAAGAAAATTTGAAAACTCAGCATGTGCTCCCTCAAATTTCCCTCACTCGTAAGTCTGAATTTTGCAGTTTCATCTTCAGGTGCAAAAGCATGCGTCTATCAAGTGAGCACAAGCTCAGGCGGGCTGACCAGAACCTCATCTTTTGGTCAAACACCCAGCTGTCACTGCTTGCCAGGAGCCACTCCCTGCTCACCTGGGCCCCCAAACTCGGCAGGCATACCTAGAAAGCATGCTGAAAAAGTTCTCATACTCAGGTTGTGGCCAAACACAGTGCTTGCCTGGTTTCCCTGTTCACACCACTTTTGCCTTGCAGGTGCGCACAGGTGACCATGCTCTAAGTGCTCCGGACCAAAATTTGCCCCCCCTTTTTTTCACTCCGAAGGATCAGGCTTGACCTAAAACCTACCTGAGAGCCAAAATATGGGCAGAATTTTGGCTAGAGCAGTTGTTTTGGCACCCATTTTCCTTAAAATGATCAAAAATGACCTAAAATGCCCATGGCTCAATCCTAGAGCCCCACCCTCACTTTTTTGATGCAGAAGCACCAGTTTAGGCACCCTCAACCACTCAGCATACTCAGTTTGCAGCGGGGCATTAACTCCTCATTTTCACACATAGCTTGGCTGAGCTGACCTTTGGCAAGGGTGTGGACGTGAGATGATAAGTACACGAAATAAAAAATTCTCTTCCTTGCAGGGGGGAAGCCTCTTCCAAAGCCCCTTTCAAAGGCTGAATTTGTCAGCGCCTTTAAACAGGGGAATTTCCTTGGAGACGGCTCTACCTACTGAGGCAGCATTTGCCTTCGTGAAAAGCTGCATGAACCAGGCTCAGGTGCAGCGTACAAGTGTGACAAAACGAGAGGGAGGGGAAGGAAGGGCGCTGCTGAAGCCCGTCGTGCAAGTGGCACATGTTTGGTATTTTGAATACTATTCATTCACCAAAGTTTTGGCCTTGCTGGTTCTTAGCTGCTCCCTCTGCACCCGGGGTCATGTCCTGCAAACTGCGCTTTTTGTGCTAGAAGCGCTTTATGAAGCTATTACATGTGTTTTTTTACAAGTGCACGTGAAGTGCGGCTCAGGGGGGGGTCCTCATTCCTTTTAAGAGTAGGGCACCTCGATCAACACTGCCAGGCTGCTTTTAATACATCAAATGCTTCATGAAGATTGCAAATAGTATCCTTGCAAGGTGACGAGCACACAAGGTGCAAACAGTGTCAAGCATCTCATTTGCTATAGCGCTTGCAAGGTTACAAAGGGTTTCCATGGTACTCAAGGTGCCCTGGGAAGTTTTATTATTTCCAATCAAAAGCTCGCAGGAAAATCCTCTGAAGAGACAAGCTCGTAACTGGTCTTGCTTCTCAGCTACCTACTTCCACGCGCAGCTTGTTAAGACCATGGGCCCAAATGCCAGGGCATGGCCCAGATGCCATGTGTCAAAGACAAGGAGGTTTGCAAAGCAACTTGTTGTGCTTTCTCATGAACATTTGCATCTGGTGGTGCTTTTTCGCATCACCACCCCCCCCCCCCTCCATGCATGCACGCACACACATACCTACAGGTATATCTACGCAAACACCCTGGCACTGACTCCTCATGCCTCACCCTCAAACGACACAGACATCCAAGCATGCAGTCAAAAGTTCATACGTCCACAGATCTTATTTGCAACAGCTGGGTGCGCAGGCCCTGACCTCCTTGCCACACTCCCTGCTGCTTCTGAGTGCCCAAATGGCCACAACGGTTGTGATACCTGTCTTTCACTTCTTTTCTTTTCTTTCTGAGTCCGCAGGCCTTGCCCTCCTTGCCACACTCCCTCGTGCTTCTAAGTGCCCAGCACAACCGCCTGTCCTCCCTCCCGCCATCCCTGGCGCGCTGCTCCGAGCTCACCAAGCTTGACTGCGCACACAACATGATCCAAGCCCTCCCTGACGAGGTGTGCAAGTAGCTGTGGGTAGTGTAGTTGTCGTCCACGATACCTGCCTGGAGCTTGTGTCGGTGCAGTAAAAAGGTTGGCTGGTGCTGACTTTGAATCCGATGAGATGCCTGAGTTGGGGCTGATCAGCATGTGGTTAAAGCCGCATCGCCATCGATGGCCACGAGTCTGCCTCCTCACTCCTTGCAGCAGCTGCAAGGAGCTGCTCTTGTTGATCACAACATGCCTCCTCCATGATCACAACATGCCTCCTCCATGATCACAACATGCCTTCTCCATGATCACAACATGCTTTCTCCATGATCACAACATGCCTCCTCCATGATCACAACATGCCTCCTCCATGATCACAACATGCCAATCGCTCCCTCTGTGGCTGTGTAACCAGGCGATGCAGGGCCTGGGTCACAGCCTGACTGAGCTCAACTGCTCATGCAACCAGCTGACGGCTCTGCCGGCTGAAATAGGGCGGCTGTCCAAGCTCAAAGTGCTGCACGTCGTGCACAACAAGCTCACATCACTGCCGAGCAGCATTGGGAACTGCCGGTCCCTGGTGGAGCTCCATGCGGGTGAGTCTCTGGCGGAAGTGGTGACGGGTTGCAGTGGTCCTCACTGAGTGCATGACACAGCACCCATATGCAGAGGGTGCATGCATTGCTTTGTTGTGTGAACTGGTGCGTGGACGCCTGCAATCAAGGGATGTAGGATGCAGGAAGCCACAGATGTTTAGCTGGGGTGTGGGCTAATGCCCAACTCCCACAAGCAAGAGCTCGTAGAAGCGATAAGGAATGTGGGGCTGAACCCGTCCCTCTGCCACAGCCGCATTTCACACCGTTTGCAAGATTTGTGCAAGATCCAGGTCAGGCATTCTAGCTGCAATCATATGGCATTCATTCCAGATATGTTTCATGGCACAGGGCTGCTGGCGTTGTGACCCTGCAGCTCAGCATCACCCATACTGTGAGCCACAGCTAATCCTGATCTTGAATAAATAAATAAAGAAAATGTCCAACCGCTTTGCTTGTTCTCTGTTTAAATCCTTAATGTTTCTCTCCTCCTGAGTCACCAAAACCACCTGCTTCCAGGATATGCACCCATCCCCTCTCTAGTTGACATAATTGACTCCCAGGTTGGTTTGTTTTGACTTCAGGCACCTGTTTGCTTCAGCTCAGCTGCCCCTGTAGGCAGGTACAGCTTTGCAACCCTCTCCTTTCTTCCATCCACCCCCTTCCTGCTTGATGATAGATCAAGATACGAAATAGATAGATCACCTTTCTGCATGATGACAGATCAAGATAGGGGATGGGTAGATCCCCTTTCTGCTTTTGATGACCGCAGGCCAGAATGCCTTGCAGGAGATCCCACCGGTCTTGGGGCTCTGCACATCACTGCGCCACCTGAGCTTGAGAGACAATCGGATCCAGGAGGTGCCGCTCAAGGTGGGTGGGCTCGCACGGGCATAAGGGGCTTCCATTGAAAAGCTGCACTTGCCTTTCAGAGCAGGTCTGAACTCTTGAACTGCTTCTTCCAAGCGCTGAGTGTGGGAAAATGCCTAGACTGTATAACAAGTGTGTAGGCTTATGCCCAGCATCGGAATGCCTGCATCCCTACAAGGCTGCATGCAAGTGTATGTGCCGCCAAAGCAACAATAAACAAAGGGAAAAAAAAGGGAAAGAGAAGTTGGCAGTGGTACTCTCCCTTATCCATTAAGCAAAAGTTGACAAGGGTGGAGGAGGTTTGGATAGTAGCCATGATGTATCAGTGGTGAGGCCTCAGCTAGCCTGCTGGTTAGGGATCTTTCATTCATGCACGCAGCTGGACTTGGCTTGCACAATATTTTCTTGTCTTCTCTTAGCCATGATGTGTGATAGCCTCATGCTTTGGTGCCTCTAATTCTGCAGTGACAATGGGCTGCTGCTGCTGGTAGCCATGAAAAGCATGACGTTTCTTGCTTGCGCGATTGCAGGTGTAGGTACAGTGTAAAGCACTTGATCTGCCTCAGTACTTTTGACCTTGCAGAGTTTGAGTTTTTTGGCAGGCCTTGCAAAGCCATAATGTCTGCAAGGAAAGTAATTGCCTGGCAGCAACTTGCAAGCAAGCACAAACTGGCTAGAGCACCATAGCATGCGCTGCACTGGTCATCAAGAAGCCTCTGTCTCCTCGTGCATACAGCTGTGCGGGCTTCAGCTGTACGTCCTGGACTTGCAGTCGTGTGACCTGTCGAGCCTGCCCCCACAGCTGGGTCTGATGACTTCCCTAAAGAGTCTGCTGGTGGGTGCTGAATCTGCACAGAGGGTGTGGACAGGTCTGCCAGGAAAAAGGGTGCAAGCGTTGGCACCTCGCTCACAGCGCTCCAGTCATGCTCACATGTATCTTTGCGAGCTTGTGTGAGCGTATGCGTGTGTGTTGTGTGTGTGTGTGCACGTGCGCGCGCATCAGAAGTGTGTGGGGAGTCAACAAGTGCCATCCAGGCAGGCAATTGATTGAGTTGACAAAAGGTATGCAGTATTTGTTAGATCTTGAGTTGATGTAATAAAGTTAGCCTGCCATTGGTGCAAACAAATGAGTGTGTGAGTACACGCGCGTGTGTTTTGCTTTGCTCCTCTGCAGCTCGAGGGCAACGCTCTGAGGACCATTCGGCGCCCCCTTATCACAGGCCCTGTGTCCAATTTGCTGCGCTACCTCGCATCGCGTATTCCCGAGGAAGACGGTGCCACGTCTTCTCGAACACAGGTAGCCCTCTTCCTTCCCCCGTTGGCAGTCAGTCAGTCAACCTGTCTCTCTGCATTAGTCAATGGAATGCAAGTGATGTAAGCATGAAAGGAGTTGTGTGCTCCTGGGCGCCTGAGTTAGCCAGCTGCCTTTGAATAACTTGTAGGAATGGTCCCCCTCCCTGCGAACAGGCCTGGGATCTGCTGTTGGTGAAACTAAAGGTGAAATCAATGCGTAGCACAGAACAAGCGCGACAGTGCAAGTGTCACCAGCCCAAGCATTCACTCATCATACATCTGCAAACCTCCTTCCCATCCTGCATGCTGTGCACTCAATTTTCCTTTGCTTTTTTCTGTTTCTTTTTCTGCAGACGGCGCAGTCAGGCAACGTGTTCGCCCAGGATGCAGATGTGCTGGCGGCAGACATGGCACGGAAGCTGGCTCTCGCACATGGAGGCGGCGGTGTTGGTGGGTACAGCAGCAACAGCAGCCCCCCTTCTGCCTCATCACAGCCAATTGGTGCCAGCCCCGCCTATCCTCCGTCCAATTCTGGCGCACCATTCCCCACTGCTGCACCATATGGCGGCGGGTTTGGGCCAAGCACTGCGAGCAGCACGCAGAGCCAGTACCAGGCACACCCTGGACCGTACTCATACACGCAGCAGCAGCAGCAGCAGCAGCAGCCATACGCTCAGCAGGGATACAACAGCGGCCAGCCACAGCGGGGACACTATGGTCCTCACATGTACAGCAGCAACGGTGCAAACAGTTATGCCAGTGGCTATGCCGACAGCCAGCAAGGCTATGGTGGCAGCAGCATGCAACCATGCGGCCTCGGCCAATCCTATGGCCATCAGGGGTATAGTCAAGCGCCCTACCCCATGCATCCGCACCAGCAGCAGCAGCAGCAGCAGCAGCAGATGTACAGCCAACATCAAGCGGGTGTCAGCAACGCCTATGGTTATGGCAGCAGAGCAGGAGGTTACACAGAGGCTGCGCATGCTACAACTGCATCTGCATACCGCACGCCTTACCCCCAGCAGATGCCCGGCTCTTACGCACCTTCACAGCAACCCGCACCCCCACTTACGGCAGCTTCTGGCTTCAAAGCCGCACACAGCACTGCTCCTTTTGCCACAGAAGGTAGGGCTCCCTGGTGCTCAAAGCGCGACGCAGAGCTTCACGTCTTTAAGGCCTTGGCTCACCGCAGCCATCTGCCCAAAGTAGCATCACTGGCTTCCTCTTGGGCAACCTCCGGGTTGATTCTCGGTATTGCTCATGACATGGCTGTCCAGCGTCAGTGCATGCTTGACTGTGCGCATCTGAGTGTGTCCTCTGGAGCAGATGTGATCGGACATCACACCTGATTGCGCCACCTGTTTTGCTCTGGAGCGCATGCGTGTGTTGCCCTGTGTGCCAGGTCAGTGTGAGGCTCTCATTGACTGCTTGCACGCCTGACCAGTGCTGTTTGCAAGGCTGACGGGTGCGGCCATTCTTTTCTTGGGCTCCAAGCAAAGCGGGCCTGCCCTCACCTCAGTTTCACCAACAGTTGGGGCATGTGAGCAGCAAGCTCCGTGTCCTTGCCTGTTGGCAGTCTTGCTGCCAGTGAGTCCTGAGCAGTTTGTTGACGAGACTTGACAGCTAGCCTGGCCTTCCTAAATGAGGTGCGCGAAGCAAGGAGCCTCCCAGTGGCAGGTTGAGCAATTGATCCATGGTTGCTGTACAACACAGGCGTGGTCTTCCTACATGAGGCGCATGAAATACAGCAGCCTTCACTGTGACAGGCTGAGCGATGAAGCCATGGTTGCAATGGGTGAACGGCGCTCGGGGCCAACGTATTGGCTTTCAACGCCTTGACTCAGGGTACTAGATAGGGGATTGGACGGCAATCATTGTTAGAAATACCAGAAATACATGGGGAGGTCATTACAAAGGGGTGCCGCATTCACATCTAGCCTCCGTGTTTACCTTGCCTCCTTGGCAGCGACACCACCGCTGCCGCCTCCCCAGCCCACTGTTGGGAAGACCAGCCTGCCCAAAGCGGAGCTCATCCTTAGTGGCATGGGCCTGCAGTCTGTGCCTGCTGAGGTCTGGGAGTCGGCTTTCGGGCTATCCAAGTTAGACCTCTCCTCAAACCAGGTAAGTCATTGCCTGCCCCTCTGCGCGCCTTTTTGCTCGCCGCCGCCAGCCCGAAAGCACCGGCAACTGGACGAGCACATGCATGAGCGTTACTCAAAGCAGCTAACCTAGCCAAGCTGGGGCTGACCTGGGGTCTGGCGAGCAGCTGGATGAAAACTGCTTGGCAGGGCAACAGTGGGTCTGCGCGCAGACCTAGGCCTTCAAATGCAGTGCATTCAAATACCTGTGCTTAGACTGCTTTTGGTCTTATTCATTGCTTTCCTCCATCATCACAGCGTTGTTCGAGGCATGCCTTGATGGATCAATTCCTGAGCAAGTGCTCCCTTGTTTGTGTTACAGCTTCAATGAGCATGCTTTGCAGGAATGCGGTGTCATTGGGCGCACTGTCATGTCCATGCATTACCTACATTTTTGGGTTTGCACTGCCTGGTTTTTGGTGAAAGCACAAGGGATGGATATAGTGCAGTAGACACTGTGTCCTGTTTCTACTGACCGCCATGCACTGCTCTTGTGCTGTCGCGGCAGATCAGCAGCCTCCCCCTGGATGGCATGGCGCAGCTTACGCAGCTGCGCACGCTCTTGCTAGGTCGTGCCGGCCTTATGGCCTGGCCGCTGCCGCCATCGCCCAACAGCCTGTCCCAGCTGCGTGAGCTGGTGCTGAGTGGAAACAGGGGCATCACCAATCTCCCTGCTGGCGCGTTTGTTGCCTGCCCAGGCTTGGTGAGCCTAGAGCTCTCAGGTAAATGAGCTGCTTTTGCGGAGCTGGTCACCAGAAGGAAAGAAAAGGCTACGAACGCTAGAAGGGCTGCGTGCATATTGAACAGGTCCCCTAAGTAGCAAGCTAGCCAGGGTTTCACCAAAGGTCAGGTCAGCCGTGCAGGTTTGAGTTCTTGCCCCTGTGGAACCAGCCAATTTTGAGTATGCAGGACCTTTAGCAAAACATATCTGAGCAACCCTGCATACTCAGTTTGTGCTGGGGGGGGGTCCCAGGGTGGGACCAGAAAGCAGGCCAAATCCCTGCCAAGATGGGGTCCTCAGGAAGCTCCCCCCAGCTTGCCTGACCAGCAGCAAAGGTTGGGCGCTTTAACAGGAGCATAGTTTGGGGGGTCCGGGGGCCTGGGGCAGGGGTCCAGAAAATCGCTCAATTTGGCAGGGGAATGGTGAGAAACCAAGGCTCAGCACTGGGTCAATGGATTGGAGAACCGATTCAATGTTCTCCCAAACCTTGGCTTACTATGAGGTGAGCGTGTTGGCATTTTGCATTTAATTGTCACTGATGAACCTGCTGGTGTCAAAGCTGTGTTTAGAGCACAGGGCCAAGATCCTTTGTGAAGACAGCTCCCAGCTTTGACTGGGCCCCAGGCACGCATAAATCCGCATATGGGCCCCCGAACTTGGCATGGTATATCTAGGATGCATATTGAGCAAGTCATGTTGTGGCCAAACACAGAGCTTGCCTGGTTTTCAGTATGCACCAGTTTTGCCTGGCAAATGCGCTCATGCTCTTCGGTGCTTTGGGACAAGATTTCCACCCCACCCCCCTTTTTTCACTCTGATGGATTAGGCTTGACCCAAACCTACCTTGAAGCCAGAACATGGGGCAGATTTGGGTACAAACATGTATTTTAGCATCCATTGTACTGGAAATGGCCAAATTTAGCCTCAGATGCCTCAAAATTTGCCCTTGGCCCACCCTTTGGGTCTTGATATCACTTTTCTAATACAGAAGTGCCAAGTAGGTCACTTTTTACCAGGGATGGGTCATACGTGAATACGCGTATTTTCACGTATCGTAAAAATTGTTGAAAAAAGCGTATCATAGAAATGGCTTTTTGCTAAACGTCAGAAAATACGTAGGTAAATCGCCTCGACATGCCCTGCAAGACCTTCGACAGACCTTTGAGAGACCTCTAGAGAGAGCTGCTGTGCACTTCGCCACCCAGGACCCTTCTATTTTGGCATGTGTACGTGTTTGTGGGCCTTGGGGGTGTGTGGGGTTGGTTGGGGGGTAGTCAGGACCCTCCCTCCCACCCAAGACCCTCCCGGCCCAAAATGGCCCTCCCAATTCACGTATATACGTGACATTTTACACGTATATACGCGTACTGTTAAACCCAAACTCGCGTACGACCCAACCCTGCTTTTTACTACTTTGCATACTCAATTCCCTTATGGCAATACATCCTCAATTTCTGGCATAGCAGGCTGGCTGGGCTGAGCAAATGTCACAAAAATGTGTAGGTTAACGCTGTATTCAATTGACAGGCTTGTTGGCCATGTGATTTCAATCCACACTTGGGCTGTAACTCACAGTGTAAGGCTCCTTTCAGCTATCATTTGCAGAAAGGCTTGCCATGTGTCAACCTACCTGCAGGCCTCGAGTGTTTGTGCAGCATAAGTGAAAGCTCCTTGCACCTTTCATCGACACGCCTCACCCTCCAGCTGCATTCCTCTTTCTCTTGGCCTTGCCGATGTCACCTCCTCTTTCTTATCCTGGTGGGCCCATATGATGAGCCCATTGTGTGCCCAGCACACCTAATTTTTAATCTTGGTGTGCCCTTCCACTCCTTGCCCTGGTGTGCCCGTGGTGTGCCCAGCACCCAACATTTCACTTTCTTGCCTGCCTTTCAACTATTGCGTTGTTGTGCAGGTGAACAGACAGAAGCCAAAAACCAACTCTCATGGCTGCATTGCGCAGGTGTACCAGGTGCTGGGAGCATGCCCCGAGGTACCCTGTCTGGCCTCAGCAACCTACAGCGCTTAGACTTGAGCTTCACAAGCACAACGCAATTCCCTCTGCAAGAGTTGCTGCCCATTGCTGGCACCTTGCGAGTGCTCAACCTATCGTCTAACCGCATATCCAGCTTACCTGCGGATGTAGCAAGGCTCGCAAAGTAAGTGCATCTCCTGGTAACTTGTTTACCAAGTCCTATTTAGGATCGAGGTGAACATCGGTTGGATTTATGATGCATGCAATTTATCTCTACCTTTTGCTGATAAGAATCAATGCTCACTTCAAGAGCTCCTCATATGAAGGGTAAGCAGGCAAGCATTCTGCATCACCTTGCTGCACACCCTCTGTGCAAAGCATCCATGCTTGGATTACATGTGGAGCTTTCTCGATGAAGCTGTGCTCTTGACTGCTCAGGGTATGCATTTCCTTTCAAAATGAATCCATAACTCAAACATTGATCACGCTAAAGCATGCACTTATGCCACAATGGGATCTGATTTCAGGGCAAAAATATGGATGGGCCACATGACACATGTGCACCTGCATTTTCGATTTCAGGTTGGAAGAGTTGTGTTTGTCCAACAATGAGCTTGGCAACCTGCCTCCTCAGTTGGGTCTGCTCAGTGCCACCCTCCGTTCTTTAACTTTGGATGGAAACCCACTGCGGTCAATTCGGAGGCCAATCATTGAACGTGGCACAAGTGCCGTCCTTGAGTACCTTAAAGAGAGAATTCCATCATAGCTTATGGGAAGGGTGTTTTTTCCCTGACACATTTTCCAGAGCTCTTTCTCATCTGTAATCCTTCAAAAATGCTAATGACTTGAATGGCTTGCAGACAGATTGAGATCCGTTTTTAAAAGTAAACTGAAAATTGTGCTGCTCCCCTAAAGAGGATGTTGGGTTGATCTTATCATGTGTGTGCGGATAAGGACTCCATTTGTAGGATGGTCATGATGGAAAGTGTGAAAGGTGGCTCACATTTGCGCAGCAGAGAAGTCCTGAGAAAAGAGAACAATAGATAACTTGTCTACTTTGAAAGTAGGTTTTCAGCTCAACTATTAAAGTTTTTTCCCTTGGTTTTCAGACTTCCTTTGGTCCTCTTCGAGCTTTTTGCTATCTGGAAGTTCTTCGCTTTCCTGAACATCTTACCTGCCAGTGGTAAGTCTTGACTTTTGGATGACCTCTGTCCACAAACTCAGTGCCAGCCTGAGGCCGATCAAGGACCCCCTGTGGACAATAAGCTTATTGTCCTTAAGGGATGTCACGGCCTGATTGCCTCCCTCCAACTTGAAAGACAGTCACAGGTGCTTGTAACAGTTACAAGGTTGCAATGGGATTTGAACTTTAGCCAAACAATTTGACTGCCCGGTTTGCTGGGTGTGCCGCCAAATCCAAAGTCCTTAACTGCATAAATAAGACCGCTGTGCACTCGTCAGGCATTTCAAGGAAAGTCTCCTCAAAGAGGATTGCAAGAATGAAAGATTGAGCATGCAACACACTCCGCTTGTACAGTGATGATCCCAACCCTTCATCGACTTGAATGCTGGTGAGGCTGCCAGACAGAAAGGGTACATTACAATGAGTTACAATGAGTTACAATGGGGAGGAAAGGGTACATTAGACAGAAAGAGTACATTAAAAGGGAAAAAAAGTAAGACGTATTCCAAGTCTGGCCGCATGCAAAGAAAGGTCACCTGTCCTGAAAGGCAGGTTCCCACCACACAGACCAAGAGGAAGAGGAAGCACAGAAGTCTACTCCAGCAAGCTGGCTCCCACCATGGGACCTACGACACGAATGTCAGGCAGGCCCTGTCCAACAAGCTCAACTTGACACCCACCCCTAAGCCCTACGTATGCCTCCAACATCCCAGCAAGGGCTCCCCTCTTCCCTGAGAAAACCAACTAAGATTGAGAGGTGAGCACTGCGTGGCATGGAGTTATGCAGACCCATGCTGAGACGCTCCACCTTTGAACACCTCCTCCAGAAAAGGGAAACTGCGTGGGCAGTGAGAACGCTGTCTACATCAATGAAGGAAGAAGGGAAAAAAAGAAAAAAAGCTACATAGGCAGAGAAAACTCTCCCTACATCAATTAAGGAAAGAGAGACACATCGGCTCCGAGCTTTGAGTCAAAGAGCTGTGAGTCTCCTTCAGCAGAAGGTGAGGAAGAGGAAGAGGAGACAGATGGCCCAAAGATGGCCCGGGGCTCAAAAGAGCCGCAATTCCCCTCCAATACAGAGCTAAAGAGCATAAGAAAGAAAAGAAAAAACTACGTAGGCAGAGGAAACTCTCCCTACATCAATTAAGGAAAAGGAGACACATTGGCTCAGAGCATAAGAAATTATAGTGGATAGAACCCGGTTGTTGGAAGTATCCTTGGTTTCTCTGGCGTGCCTAGAAGTAGCAAGAATGTTGGCTCACTGTACAGAATGGGCACAGAGTTCATGAGCCCAACTGAGGTCAAGGCCTAGTGTTTTGATTTGATGGTTTCGCACACCAAGTTTCACCAACGCCCAGTAGAATGGTGCGTAACTTACATGTGTAGCACTTGAGAAGACTTAACTCGCATAACCAAGATCAGGCACGGGCTACTGCTAGTAACCCTCCTGATCCCCATTGACTTCTTTCTTGTTTCTCTTGGTGAAGGGGATACAAGGTGTCTCGGCCCTAGGTATTCTGTTTTCCTTAATTCATGCGGGGAGCGTCTTCACTGCCTGCGTAGTTTTTCTTTTCTTTTCTTGTGTAGCTTCAAGATGAAGCTTACAGCTTTCCCCGCTGATTTTCTTGCAGAAGTCTACATGTTGTCGCTGTGCTGCCTCCAACTGTCACAATGGCCGTGGTGAAGCAGAGAAGGATTTTCTCTCAGAAAAAAAAGCACTCAATGCTTTCAAGTTGAGCACCAAGTGAAAAAGTAATTGTCAGACTGAGGTCCCTTCCCAGCAGACTGCTAACTTAGCGGTAACTAGAAGCTAATATCATATCTGACCAACTTGCTGATCCCACCCCTCCTGAGGGCGTGCAAAGTGGTGCCTTTCAATGTTTTTGACAACCCTGATAAGAAAATAAAAGAAAAACTACGTAGACAGAGGAAACTCTCCCTACATCAATTAAGGAAAAGGGGACACATTGGCTCAGAAGAGCCTTGAATCCCCTCCGCCACGAAGCTACAAAAAGAAGATTCTAATGGGGATCTGGAGGGTTAGTGACCCTGATACCTGATCATACGTAAAATGTGTAACGTGTATGTGCGGCACAAGAAGCAAGCTTAGGTCCGTGTGCATCTAATCAGTTTATGCTGTTCGTCTCAAACATCACTGAATGATGGCATCGTGATCACCACGCTAGAAACATCATTGACTCGGAGGAGATCAGACTGATCATTGTACCATACCACTTGTTTTGCTTTGAGAATGCAAACATGTGGAGAAAAGAACAGAAATACAAGCCAAAGGGGGTTACAAGGGAAAAAAGGCCTCAGTCAAGACGTTTGACTGCTAGCCTGTTCATAAATACACATGAGATCATGAAGAAAAAAAGGAAGTTTGTTGTTATCCTGGTTTAGAAAAGTATTGATATCCTGGGAATTCACATGGTGAATGGTGCCTAGACAGGACATCCTGTGGGAGATGTGGAGGTGTAGGAAAGAGAAGTTGTGCTCAAAAAGTGAGGCATACTTTTGACGGAGAGAGCAGACCTGGGGATTGGAGCATCTGAACAACACATGTTTTTCATCTTGTATGTCATCAGAATCACAGATATCACAGACCGGAGAAGTACTATTGGACCAAGTAGCCCGTTCAACTCGGAGAGCGTGTACCCGCAGCCTGAATCTGGCAGTGTTGCGAATGACATGATGGGGAAGATCCAAGTACATGTATTTAGGCATTGTATAAGGTGGGTGAATGGCATGTGCATTTCTGACAGGGAGAGCGCACCATTGATGGTAAGTCAGCCGCTTACTGTTGCTTACTCTTGGATCAGGGGCTGTGAATTGGTTCCAATAGCCCAGGTGTCTAGATCTCAGGTCCACCACAAATTGACTGAGGTTCACAGGGTCACAAGCCATAATTTGACGTTTCATCAGATCCGAGTGAGCCAAACCATCCAGCGCAGATAAGAGGTGGGACGTCCAACAAGAATCAGTCATGGAGCTAAGGCTGATGTCAGCATGGAGAACCTTTTTGAGGAGGAGACTGTTGCACTTAGTAAGCGAGTTGTAGAAGCGCATAGTGGCACGGAACCAATTGAACTGAAAAGGTTCAATGCCACATTCTCGTAAAATGCTCCAAGATGGTGTTGTGGATTTCACTCCAAGAAGATTTCGCAAAACGTTCAGGATCCACTTCTGCAACAGGTTGTCCACTTCTGCGCCCTGCCGTAAGAAAGGAGTGGCCCAAATCTGGCTAGCATACATTCCTGCTGGGATAGCATACGTTTTCAAGAGCCAAATGAGCGCATGCAGCCGATTTGTAAGGTTGTGGTCGTGAGCAAAGGTTTTGACACGATAAGTCCCCGCCATGCATGGTTTCAGAGCAGCCTCAGCAGCAGTGGAAAGGTTGAGACGTTTGTCACAGACCATACCCAGATATTTAAAAGAATCAGTGTAGGGCAGGTTTTCACCATCATACAACAGTTGAGGAAGAGTGTCAGCTCTGGAATTGAAGCAGACGACCTCAGACTTTTTTGTGTTGACCGTCAGGCATTTTCTGGTTGCATAACCCTGCAACTTGTTTAACATGGCTTGCATGTGGGTGTGGTTGTTTGCAGTCAAAGCGAGGTCATCTGCATAAAGCATGTGAGGAACATGAAAATTTGGTAAGCCTGTCACCGCTCCTGTTTCCCCATTTGTGATGCAGCCAATGTCATTAACGTAGATTGAGAATAGGAGTGGTGACAGTGGGCACCCTTGTTTAACTCCATGCGTTGGCTGGACACTTGCCCGTTTATCTCCGTCAATAAGGATGTATTTGTCATCTCGGTAGAGGTCTTTAATGATGGAGATAAGCTGGCTGGGCATCTGGCATTTGTGTAAGTGTTCCCACAATCTGTCTCTGGGTATTGAGTCATATGCCTGTTTGAAATCAATAAAGGCGGCATATAAACGTGGGGAGCCTTGAGGTTGAAGTATCTGAGCTGCATGCTTCAGGTGCCTCAAAATAAAAAGTGGCTGTAAGGTGTTGCGGCCTGGGAAAAAGCCAAATTGACTGTCAGGAATAATGTTGTATTTTTCACACCAGTCTTGAACCATGGAGCGGAGGACATTTGTGTACAGGCGGTATAGTGTGTTACTGACTGCAAGCATCCGGTAGTTTGAAGGATGTGTCACAGCGCCCTTTTTGAATATTGGAGCAAGTTTGGCAGCTTTCCATGATGAGGGGATGCGAGCAGTTTTGAGCATAAGCGTGAAGAGTTGTGAAATGTATGGAGCCAGCACATTGTGATGTTCAAGACCTCTGCCATGGCGTCTGGGGACAAGTTTGCACGCATGTTTTATGAAAGAAGGTAAGACTGTGTCAAAGCCAGGTGAAGAGGAACTGCTCATGTTGGAAATGTGCTTAGAGACAAGGGAGGTCAGCTCAGCTTCCCCAGGCAGATTGAAAGGGTGCGGGCCTGTGCCCCCGAATGCTTCATCACGCAAGCCATGAGTGTCATTGTTGGAAACAGAAGGATGGTAGAATAAGTTGTTGATATGATCCTGCCAGGCCTGCTCAGAAATAGGAGTGGTATGGGAGCTCACAGGCTTCTTCAGAAGTTTGTGTACAGCCGGATCTTTCTGGAATAACTTGCGCATGAAATCTATAGCTCGAGTGCGGGTATATCGTCGCTTAGCACGATATAAAGAACAGAAATACTATGCAGTCCAAGACTGGCCGCATGCATTAAAAATTCTTATCTGACATGATAGCTAGGGTCTTGCGAAAGGACTCTCATGCCTCAGCTAGAGTCTGAGCTAGGAGAAGACCAAAAAGCAATGCCATTGGGGGTCAGGCGGGATTTCAGCCATGCCCCTGGACATCCAGGCTCTCCTCCTCCTGTTCTCTGCTACCTCATACCAAGCAGCTTCCCTCTCTAAAGCCCCTTCCATGCTTGGGGTTGAAAGTAATTCTTCATCTTATTATAATTTATAACATGGCAACTCAATCGAGATGCTAGGTTCTTGACATCTCGTCTGGTGAGGCCAAGCCTGATAAGAGGGTTAATGGTAAAATCCTTACAGATTGTGCCTGCTACAGACATGTAGCTGGAATTTGACCACGTTCTGTAACACTTGGTGGGGAAGATTGAATTGTATTGCCAATACGGCATTGGGCTAGCAGAGGGTATTATTTGCTTACATGAAAGATCCAACACACAAGTTGGCGGATGTCAAAAGGGTGCTACTTAATAGAGCAAAACAGTACGTCTGCAGCGGCACGAGTACAAACGTGCCACTTTGTTACTGGCTCAGTGGCATTTAGAACATATGAGATCCTTCAAGCCGGACTGCAGTTCTGGAACTTGCTGCTAGAATTTCTTGAAGCCTACCAGATCTGCATAAGGATCCCCGAATTTCCAATTTTTCAAGGCGTTTGCAAGTTGCTCGCGATTAATGTCAAATATTCACGAGTCTTGAAGGAGACGTATGGCGCCTCAGACCAGTCACTGCACCTCCATTACCCTGATGGATAACAGTAGTTTTTCCAGTGCACAGGTAGACGTGGCTGCACGTTCTGTCTTTCCTTACCCCTCAGGGAATAGTGTAGGCATTCGTTACCAGCTCAACGAACCGCACATTTCCCATTTACCATTCTTAGTCACAACTTCAAAATGTTTTAGAATGCAAAAGCCAAGTCAATGGATCATTTAGGAGAGCGCATATCCTGCCTGGTGCTCCAATTCTTTGAATTAAATGATCCCTGCCACCCTGTGTAGGTAGCTTTCAGTATTGTGTTTTAATCTAATGAAATATCTATGTAATGAAATTGAACGCAAGGAAAATGTTCGATTCTAAGGACAGACACATACTGTCAGGAGGAAAAAATGTATCAAAATTAGATTATTATCTCATACCCAAAGAAGCAATTGTGTCAACTTAAAAACTTCGTGGCCTACGAAGGCGTGCATTTGAAGACTCCCATGTCTGATGCTGGAGCTGACGCACAGCAAGATCCAAACTACGAGCAAGAGGCACATCAAGGAGCATATCAGGATGAAACCATAAAGCATGAAACACCAATGAGGCAGTCATTCAAGGCAACACTTGGGCAACATGGTGCGGCGCGCGCGCGCGCGCGCACACACACACACACACACACACACACACACACACACACACACACACACACACGCACGCACGCACGCACAGACACAAACAAACACACTGACACACACACACAAACAAACTCTTTCAATTGCGCAGGCAAAAACGTGCATATACCCGTTTATCGTATGGAAACGCACAAGTGTGCACAAGCACAATAGAATAGAAGCTATAACACACCTCAGAATCAACCCTCCTGATATGAATAAGCAAGAGTTATTAACACACTTAGGCACAAGCATGCAGAAGTGCACGTTAGGGTACGCAGGTCCTTTGGATATCAGTATGCAAAGCAAAGGATAGGCACACCTGTGTGCGCGTATTAATCTTCCGCATTATGCAATTACTGGCTTCATTTTGCTAAATTGTTTGTGTTGCAGGCATTTCAACAACAACTTACCCCTTTGGCCCGGAATTCGGTGGCGTGAGACCTTGGTGAGTTGTGGTTGGTGCATGAGCATTTAGGCCTTCCTGGTGCATGTAGCTATGCTGTAAGTGCTTGTGTTAACCTGTCCTCCTTGCAAGTTCTGTTCCTTCTACTTCAGCTCTGTGTCCTTCGGCTTCAAAAAAGTCTCATTCTCTTGAGTTCAAGTACTTGCACTGCTGCAGACGATGAATACTTGGTCAAAGTGCTGAGTCGACCATAAGGAGATACCTGTGAATAAATGATATGTGCACATGAGTATGCAGGAAACCTGCGGACGGTGGGCCTCTTGCTCCTAAGAAGACCACTCCATGGGACCCACCAACGATGAGGAGGAAGCAGTACCAGGTGAGCTGCCTTGCGAAAACGTCCTGGCAAGGCTGCCTGAACATCTGAAGGGGAAATAATCCCTCCTCCTAGGCTTCTCCCTCTGCCATCATGGAGCTCTGATTGTGCATGTAGGTCTTACGATTTCCTGAAAACCCTGTGCGTCCCTTCCCAGGAACCGTTATCGCCTGCTCAGACGGGTACGTTGCGGTACCCAATGTCCTCTGCCATCCCCTCCCCATCCCAGCCATTGCCAGACAAGTACAATTTTACGGTAAGGAACCAACCTTCATGGCGCTGTAAGTCCATTCAGTCTTAGTCAGGCTCTGAACACAGTTGTGTGCAATGTGATTGCAGCAATTTGAAGACATCAGCATTGTCCCAGCGCAGGATCAATGGCCCATGCATGTCTCCTTCAAAAGTGAGCCTCCTTTTTGCTCCCGAGATCTTTTTCAAAATTATTATGACTTCAGCTCGCACACGCTCCTTAAAGAGAGTGCTTTCGTTATTCATCAGCTCCAATTTTAATACGCAACCATTCTGGAAAATGTGAAATGCAATCTGCAAGAATTGCAGGGGCCTTTTTGCCCCAGACCTCAACCTGTTCTTGGTTATGCACACGACTTTTAAGGGCATGCAAAACATGCCTTTCATGAGCTTCCAGAATACAAAAAAAGTTTTGTATACATCAAAAATTGCGCGGAATTTACATGCTGCTTCAAAATGATTGAGTTGCATGCAAAGTCCCAATTTCCTCATTCCAGCTACTCAGAGGGTGTCAAGGATCTTTCTTTTGGATGATTGAAGCCTCAGTCACATGAAGCATATGCTTTGTCACTCATTACTCTACCTCATTCATTCCCTCCTTTTCTACTTTGTTGTCTTTAGGTGAGAGAACAGCCTTGTAAAAACTGTGCATTCTTTGACGCAAGCGCCTAAAATAAGACGCATTGGGGCCATGATCCATGATCATGTTTCCAATATTATCGACATTATTATATACTATGTTTCACCCTGACAAGCCTACCTAAGCTAAGTATCGTTTGTAATGTCTATGCATTCGGCTGCTTTCCTCCGAAAAATTTTGGCAGCAAGATAGTTTAATGCAGGGTATTTGGTATTTATTTATACATGGATCATGCATGCCTATTTGACAATGCGAATGCATGAAGCCCACAGCCCTGTGAATTAAAAAGTGTTGCTCAAATGATAAGCAATCCATGTTTGGCACCAGTAGGGCCAATTCCCTCAAGTAGGGTAAGGTGAGGTTTACATTGCTGTACCCGCCTATGAGGGCAGCTTAGCTAAAGCACATGATAGATCCCTGTACCCAGACCGGACAATATACCCTTGAAAAGTGAAAAGCTTGAGTTCTGATTTAAATGATGTTTAAAATCCTTTAGCACAAAATTGAGAGTTGATCAATATCATTCTTCCCTTCAATTTATGGAAAAAGATATTGTTTTCCAAACGTAATTTGCAGGTGAAGCTGTTGGGGGCAGGAGTAGATGGGACAACTGTGCCTGTGCGGGTGAAATCAACCGGAACAGGTTTGTAGGACAGGAGATTGATGGGTTATCCCGTTGCAGAAAGCGCCAACAACAGCTTCAAGAGCAAAAACCACTTTAACAAAATTGTGCCTCTGAACAAGACTTGGTTACTGCCGTGGCTGGTGTTTCCATTGTAGCAACTTCTTCAGATTCTTCAGACACAGCCACTCACATCTCAGCGTCATGACGCGCAGCATTGCTACTTTTTTGGCCTACAACGTTGAGGATTGCACATTTTGTATTAGTGTGTTAAGCTACTGAACATGACCGCACAGGCCACAGCGTTGTGTGTGACCCGATGCATGCAGTGGCTGACACCATCACACAACAACAGCTTCTTCAATTTCACATATCCACTTACATGTCATGGCCATGATGTGTGACAATAATGCTTCTTGTTCTTCTTCTTCTTCCGATGCATGCAGTGGCTGATGTCATTACACAAGCAGTTCACAACCTTCATGCAAGTAAGTGCAGCTGCTTTGCTTCCAAGCTTGAAAATTTGCTCAGGAAAGACTTCAACAAAGGAGCACCAAAGGGCTGCTGGTTTTTGCAGGCTTACTATCTTGTGAGGACAAACTTTGTCAAGGTTCTTGATGAGGCCGAAATACCTGTTGTGAATTTGCCATTGAGAGTCCCTTAGAGTGTACACTTATATTTTGGATTTGTTTCTTTTCTCGATATGATCATTGACGGCAGCAGCATGACGACCTTACCACCAACAACAATAACGACAACAACAACAACAACAACAACAACAACAACAACAACAACAACAATTACGGCAACAACAAGAAAAGCAGCAGCAATAACAACAACAACAACAACAACACTGAATTGCAACTGCTTCCAGCATGTGCTCTTTTAAATAGTGCTGAACTCATCCTGGATACCTCTCATCTCACCTTTTAATGACCAGGCTTTACGTGTAAGATGAACACACTCGATATATGGCTGCATCACAGGATGCATGCAAGGACAATGCGTTAAAAGATTACTAAGGCTGCGGTCACACATAATTTTTTCCAGCATTTTTTTCGGACTTTTTTCCGTCAGAAATTGAAAAATGTTTGCAGTCACACACAATTTTTTCCGTCCACTGAACACAAATTTTTTTTTCATATTTTTTTCTTCAGTGCTTAGCCACGGTGAAAGTGCCCTTTCAGGCAGTTTCTTGCAGGCCCTTTCAAAGAAAGGACCATGAGTGCTGCCTCCTCCTTGTATGGCTGGCAGCACTAAGGCGCCTCGCTCCGCATCCTTCTCCCTGTACTCGTCTTCACTGTGTCCATCGTAGTATGGCTCCCCATCGAACCCCTCGTGCGCTCCCGGCTTGGGTGCTGCCACGCGCAGTGGCCTCTTGGCTGCATGTGTGACTTCGCTCTCCTGCTGCTGATTCTGCTCAAGCTGCAACTGATCAGCTGCATGGGCTGCAAGCGCATGCAAGGAGCCGCCAGACTGGCTGCCTACCACCACTGCCTCTGACATTTGCAGGTCCTTGCTAGGCTTGTGCTGTTCCTCATCTGGCCTGGGCACCTGTACTTTCTTGCTGGGTGACCTCTTGCCCCCCTTCCCCTGCCAGTGGACCCTTGCTTGCCCCTGGGAGGCATTGCTCCACCCTCAAAGATGAAATATGTAAATGTGAAAAAAAAACTGAAAATTTTTGTGTTTTTGGGCCATGCATTGAAGGGGCACTCCCAAGGGGCACTCCCAAACGGTAACTGAAAGCTGACCCCAACCAAAAAAAATTCCCAAAGACGGTCCCTAGTGACTTCTGGCTGGGACGGAAAAATGTTTTTGGTGGGCCCTTTGTGTGTGACCGCAATTTTTTTCGCCCAAAGTGAGAATTTTTTTTTTAACACTGAAGAAGAAAAAGGCGAAAAAAGTTGTGTGTAACCGCCCCCTAACACATGTTCATCATATTCATCTTTTGATCTCCAGTCTTTGCATCCTGTGATTCAGCCACAAAACGCATGCATTATGTGATGCAGTTGTAAAATAAACGTGATCATGAATCCTTGTGTATCCAGCTACATATCAAATCCCTTCTCCAGCCATTTGTAATCACTTGTACAAACTAGCTAATTGCTCTGCTCAGAGGCTGCTCGTGTCTGTTGCAGAACCACCCATCAGAATATTATTACACCACATGTATTGTGGCTCAGACTGATTATTCTGCTTCTGCAACTGTTGTTTTCAGTGTCTGGACCGCCTATTTCATTCGCAAACTTGCGCGGTGAGTGGTTTGAGTTCTCTGCCAACAGCAGCAGCAACGAATCTTAGGTTCAGTGCAGTTATTACAAATGAAGGAAGACTTCACAAGATCAAACGCAAATTCTGTGCTGCCTTGCCGCAGTCACTGGATTGTTTTCTGAGTCTGGGCGCCCGTTATCTCCAGGGTACCGACTGCACAGCCAGCACCAGGTGATTGTTTGTGTCATTCTGTCAGCAGATTTTATGATGATGCTGGTGTGTGTGTGTGTCCGTGCATGCGTGCGTGCATGTGTGTGTATGTGTGTGTGTGCGCACGTGTGTGTGCACGTGCGTGTATGCATGTGTGTGTTTGCGCACGCAAGTGTGTGTTTGTGTGTGTTGTGCGTGCATGCATGTGCACGCAGTATTTAAGCTTGTGATGCCATGAGCAGCATGAGCCATGCTCCATACAGGGAGGAAAGGTGTTAAAAAACCCTTGTGGTGTTCAATCAAACTATTTGCAGGTTCCTTTCATAAAGGATGGAGCAACGTTGACCCTGAAGGTCTTCTACTGAATTCACAGGCAGAGAGATCAGCTAGCTATGGATGTTGAATATGTTTCAAAGTATCAATGTTTCTTTCCATGCACTGTGCCATTTAAATTGCAGTAAGCATTCAGCTTTTCAGACTCATGTTCAAATTGTTTACATAGCCATCTGTATCTGGCAGCATTAGCACTTTGTGTCAAGATGGTTGCAAATGGAATTAATTCGTCATGACAGGATTTGTTTGCCGTGACTTCAAAATGACAAGCAATACGCACCATCTGTGTGCCTTGCTGCAATGCAAACACGCATTTGAGGACAAGAAAGGAAAGGGCCACAAAGCTGTGGCTGTGAGGGGCGTTGAACGGAAGCAAATGAGGAGCGTGACTCCATGTAATTTGGTGCTCTGGGCTCCTCTGAAGTACCAGCCTATTTGGTTCGTGCATAAATTTTGACATGTTGTGCTATGTCCAGGGACAAAAACAGAAAAAGAGGCAGAAAATGGATGCTCATTTAAATTGGAGCTCAAATCAAACAAGCATCAGTTTCGATGACAGGTTATGGTGAGAAATGCAAAAGTGCCTTAATTCAAAACAATTGACTGCTACTAGCGGCTAGTAGCCTATCCATTATAAGAAGGGAGATTGTATACAAGTGAAGGTTATTGCTGTTTTCGTCCATAGGACTGAATGAGTCAGAGGGTTGGACATTGGTTAACTGAAGAAGGGTAAAGAGCCATCAGGGGGGAGGAGGTTAGGATAATCGAATGCAGCAACGAGATGCCTAAGGAAAGGAAAAAGCCCTGAGGCTACAATGTTTACAAGGATAAGGCCTTCAGTCTAGAAGTGCGACTGCTAACCTGCTCATAAAAGGCAATTAATTCATGAAGGAAAAAAGGAAGTTTGTTGTTGTTCTGGTTTAAAAAAGCCAAAAGACACATCATGTGATCTTGCCTGTGAGAACAAGGGAGCATATTTCCTGCGGAGAGAGACCACCTGGGGATGTGTGCAATGAAAGAGGACATGTTGTTCATCCTGGACATCATCATCAGCCGCACAAAGGTCACAGTTTTGGGAAGGCCTGTGATTTTAAGTTGCTGTCTCAAAGCGAAGGGTGTGAACACGGAGTCTTAATCGAGCCACGCTGCGGATGACATCATGAAAGAGGTCAAGGAACTCGTATTTAGGAAGACTGTAGGGAGAATGCATAACCGAGGCCCTGTTTGCAGGAGGAGCGCACCACTGGTGATAGGTCAAGCATTTACTATTACGCTCTCTTGGGTGTGTGCTGGAAAAAGGCGCCCAATATTGTAGATGCCTGGTCCTGAGGTCCACCACAAAATGACTCAGATGAATGGGCTCACAATTCAGCAGCTTCTGAAAAAAAATGTGGGAGTGTGCCAAACCATCCATGGCTGACAGAAAATGGGAGGACCAACAATCATCAGATCTCGAGCTCTGCAAACTCATTAGTGCAAAAGTTGTGACTCTCCACACCAATCCTTTTGGGTGTTGGTGGGACCTGCTACACTGAGCACACCCATAACCAGTTTAAACAACTGGGACTTGACCACCAATGCGCCAATAAACTTGCTCGCAAACTTCATGCCCATTCTGTCATGTATGCCAACATGCTTGTTACCACTAGGCGTGCTATTGAAAACAAGAATACTTCTCGCAGTTAGGTTATGGAGCTGGATGCTTCCAATAACCCTCCGGATACCCATTAGGGTCTTCTATTTGTAGCTTCGTGGTGGAGGGGACTCACGGCTCTAGAGATCTTCTGAGCCCGGCTCTGGGCCAATGTGTCTCCTTTTCAAAAAGAGGAAGTTCCTTAATTGATATAGGGAGAGTGTCCTCTGCCTACGTAGTTTTTTCTTTTCTTTTCTTTTCTTTTCTCGAGCTCAGCCGCATGTCATCTTGCAAAATATTTTTCATTGTGGAGCTGTTGCATTGGGTCAAAGAATTGTAAAGACGCAATGCTACTCGGAACCAGTTGAATTATAAGGGCTCCAGACCAAATTCTCGCATGATGCACTGAGAGGGAGTAGTGTCCCTGACCCCCAGAGTTCTTTTCAGCACTGCTAGCAGCCACTTCTGTATGGGATTGTCCATCTCTTTGCCTTGTCGAAGGTAAGAGGTAGCCCAGATCTGGCTCGCATACCATACAGACATGTTATCATTCCGCACCCCTGAAAAAATATTTTTTTTTATTTTTTTTTTGATTCCCGCCTTAATCCCGCACCCCTCTCAATATTTATGTTTTCTCACTTGATCCCGCAGGGGCAATCAGCCCCTTTATGCCCCAAGAACTCCTCAGAAATAATTAATTTCCACTATCCCGCACTTTCCCGTAGCCCCCAAAATGATTATTTTTCCTGCTGTCCGCGGTCATCCCGCACCCCTCAAAAACATTATTTCTGCAGGATGATATATTGTCTGTACGGTACATGCCAGCAGGAATTGCATCCTTCTTGAGGAGCCAAATCTGGGCGTGTATCTGTTGGCAAGGTCGTGCTCCTGAACAACCTTTTTTACTCAGAAAGTACCAGCTGTGAATGGTCGCAACGCTGCATCAGCCGCAACATCCAGATTGATTATTTTGTCACACACCATGCCAAGATATTTGAAAGTTTCTGTGTAGGGGAGCTGTGTACCACCAAAGTAAAGTGGGGGCAGATTGTCAGACCTGGAATTGAAGCACATCACCTCAGATTTAAGTGTGTTGACAGTCAGCGATTTCCTTTCAATATATGCTCTCACTTTGCTTAGCATGGTATGCACATTGGTATGATCATTAGACACGAGAGAGGAAAGGAAAAGGTTACATAGTTGTACCTGCCTATGTGGGCAGCTTTGCTGAAGCCAAAAAGGTGCCTGTAACCAAACCGGTCCGATCTGAAGGACAAACACATAGAACTCATTCACAGCATTTCAAGCATGCAGACACAACCTTTGTTTATTCTAGGACATCAGCCTGGTTTTTTACATCTCTAAGACACGATGCACTTCTTGGGGGTGCAGGGCTAAACAGATGCTGGAACTGAGCATGCAGGTTTGTTAAATTCCTGAGATGGGCAATCCAGGATAATGCGTTCTTTGTCTTGAACAGTGTGCCAATCACATTTATTGCAAATTCTAAGGTCGTACAGGCACCTATTTCCATGATGCCGTTGGGTTTAAACTTGAAGGTTGTGACTGGAAAGGTGTACACATGAGATTTAGCGTAATGATTTGTGAGGAATGCCTTGTCGTAGGTAAGGTTACAGGTTACAGGAAAAAGAAGGCCTCCAGTCAAAACGGTTGACTGCTAGCCTGCTCATAAAAAAGCAATAATTCATGGAGAAAAGGTAAAAGCTTGTTATTGCTTTGATTTAAGAGAGAAGAGTGTCAGGCTGAGAAAGTGACGCAGGCATAACAGTGTCTTGATCAACTGTCCAACCAACTCAACTAACTTGCAGCACACTCTCGTTGCAGCAGACTCTCGTCGTGACAAGAGGTACAATAAGACTGTACATGGTGAATGCCAGGTACGTAGGGAGCCACGCTATTGGAAGAGTGAGATAGAGGAGAGGACCAGAAAATAAGGAAGCATATTTGTCGTAGGTAAAGAGGGAGGCTTTTTGGTTTTGTTTCCTTTCATCCCGCTAACCTGATACAGACCCCAGCGGTGCGCCAAAGTGTGTGTGGTACGTCCTCATGATTCTACTGGAAGCATGAGCCTCTTGGGGTCAGATTGTCCAGACTCCTCTTAGGTATGGATACTTTGCTCACGAAGAACATTCTCCAGGTCGTTCATATTATTCTTGGCACCAGTGCGTATGTCTGCACCAAATTATTAGGCATTAGGCACGTCATTTAAGGCCGCCAGAACCTGGTAAGTGTGAAATGCCTAAAATTAAGATGCCCGATTGTTAGCCGGTTTGTAAAAAGTAAGGTTTTAAAAGGCAAATCAAAGGGTTTGCAAAGAAAAGATGAATTATCGAGCACTCCCTATGTTGGTTGGCTTCCTTTCCTCTTCTACATCAATGAATCAAAAAGAAGTGAATTGGCCCAAAGAGCTGAGTCAGGATTTCCGCTACAAGAAGGGAAAAAATCAGTGGGGTTCAGGAGTCACTGACACCTTTGAGATCAAGTTAGGGCTGGACGAATTGCATTTGCTTCTGCTTGATTTTAAGTGCGTGTGCCCCTGGTTTGCACTGATGAGGCTGTCTAACACGCAGGGTTGTCCCTCAGCTGTCGGGTCCCTAGCCTGCTGCAGTGAAAACACCTAATGTGAACGGGGTAAACATGGTGAAGTGGTTTGAGCATGGTGGCTTACATGTGTTTGTATTGGTAACCTACAGGCCAAATCTCTGTCTGATCGGTTGAGCGTGGTAGAAAATGACCAGGGTAGCATCAGTACGGCTTGAGGTGAATCTAACTTTGAAGGAATCTAGGAGGAAAAAGGTAGGGGATACAATTTTTACAAGGTATGCTGAAGATCAGCTGCTGGTCATTATTTCGTATTTCCACGTTAATCAAGCCTGCCTTTGCTTCTAAAAATAAACGATGACGATAGAGACTAGCTAAATTACTCTCTACATGGTATGCAGGTACTTCGCATCAATGCATCTCCTTCCTCAACGCAGGAATCACTCTGTAATACAACTTGTTTTAATCTTGAGTTAATGAAAAAAAGGGAAAAGTGTGGGCAGGGAAACGCTATCTTGTAGTATGATTCCCTTGAAAAACACTGCCTACTTCAATTATTTTATGGACGACAAGGCACTTTGTGCCTTGATACTTTGAGGCAAGACAGGGACAGCTTTCTCTTTAAGGCAAACACAGAAGAGTTTGCATTGCTACTGGAACATCTATCATTCTGCAGTTGTTTCGGCTACAAACACACCATCAATAGCTTTGCGTGACTCTCTCCAATGTGCTTTGACATTACACATCAATTTTATTGGAACATTGGGAGCAGGTGGTATCTAGCGTGGCAAGGAAAGGGTAAGCACAGTGGACAGTGCCAACGTGCGCTGCTGCCGAAGGAGTGCCAATATCAGAAATATATTCTATTATAAATATGTATTTTTCTTCGTCTTTCTCAAGAACCTCACCTCAGCGAGTCGCTGCATTTTCTAAGGGCGGCTGTGTGCCTGTTTTCGATCTATATTGGTTCCAAGGCCTTCATTTCGAAGTTTAGGTTTAATTAATGTAAGGCCTGACAGGCTAAAATGAAGCTGCCACAGAATTATGTGCCAGGGGAAGGTGTGAGGAAACCCACGGGCTATGGAGGCAAGGGGCAGCGAATGCTAGAACTGATGGGCTGGCGCAAGGGTCAGGGCTTGGGGCCTGCAAAGGATGGCATGCGCGAGGCTCTTGACACAAAGGAAAAGAAGGATACGGCTGGAGTGAGTGTCATGCTGCTGATATGGAATGCTTTTATCTTTTACACACACTTTCACACAACACACATTCACAAATGCACTCACACACAAGCCTTCAATCTGGCGGCTGTCTTAATCTCGTCGTTTTTCACTTGCAGATTGGTGCAAGCCAGAGCTGGGACTGGACTGCAAAGTTCTGGGAGGACTCCTATAACTCTATTGCAGGCAAAATACAGCATGTGAGTGAGTTTGCCAGATGCAGCTCCAGGCTGCTTTTATGTAAGAACAAGTCTGAGTTTGCGTTCCTTTCTCCATGCTAGCATTGTCATCTGTGAAGTATCATCTATGCTGCCTCTGCCAATGGCCCTCATTTTTTCTTAGGATGTAAGAGAGTCATTGAGTATGCAAAATGTAGCGTTGTTGCTCATGAAAGCATGTCAACATGGTAGTCGGGCAAGCACAGTCTCTGGAGACAGCACATCCATGTGCACGAGTGAACGCACACACACACACACACACACACACACACACATACACACACGCAAACAAACATACACACATATACACACAGCAGAAAGCCACGAGCCCACAATCAGCTACGCTATCCTATGCATAAATCTCAGCATATCAATGGTATGCCCCGCAGGACCATGCTTCCTCGTCTGAGGATGACAGCAGCTCTGATGATGACAAGGAGGATGCCGCGACAGCTCTGGCAAACAAGCGCCGCCGAAGCAGGTGAGCATGCTGTGAGGCCCAGCCACAACATTGCCAGTTATTCTTGGTTCTCATGAAGAAACAGCAGACACAGAGCCAAACCTGTGTGGGGCCTTTGCACCAAGGCCTGTGTGCACGGGTGTAGGAACTAGATTACCCATCGCTGCCTTGTTCACAGGTTTGACGGTTGAACCAGAACCCTTCACAGGAAGCCCTGTCAGAGTGTTGCAAAGCATGCTCAGCCGCATGAGAGTGTGCCTGAAGTGGGCAGCCACCTTTGTCACAGCCCTGTCCTTGCACGCCCCCTTTAATTTCCCCTGTGTCAACTTCTGTGCCAACTCCTCCTGCGCCAACTCTTCCAGTGCCACCTGCTCCTGTGCCACCTCCTGCGCCACCTGCCCCTGTGCCAACTCCTCCTGTATCACCTCCTCCTGTGCCAACTCCTCCTGTGCCACCTGCTCCTCAACCAACTCCTCCTGTGTCGCCCAAATGTTTGGCTGCAGCGGTGCCGGTGCATCCACCTCCTCCAGCTCCTCCTCAGACAGCGACCAGCCCAGCCCCGCTAAAGCACCAAGTGCGCGTACAAAGCAGGGCAGTGTGAACAGGAAGCAGGGGACACCCGAAAGAGAGGGAGTGAACCGCGTGAGCTGGAGGGGACGGGCAGGCAAGCTTGCTCGCGTGGCACAGCATGAGGCGGCTGAGGCTGCCCGCCTGGCCGCACTGCTTCAGGGGGGGGACAAGCAAGGGCATGGGGGAGCGCAGCAACATGGGACAGCAGCTGGCACGGGCGCAGAAAGAAGTGAGGCAGGGGGGAGCAAAGGGGGCGGTGCTGACAGAGGGAAGGGCGTGCCCAGCAAGCGCATCGTGGTCACGTTGAGTATCCCGGATGACCCCAGCTTCAAGGTATGTATGCAACTTGGTCCTGGACTCATCCATGCAGAGCGCCTCAGGTTCACATGCACAGGTTGCTGCCCTGCACCCTCGTTGAGAGTACCTGGCTACAAGGGCTTTGTCCTTCATAAGCAATTGCGGCAGAGGATTGTTGGTGCGTCCCTACTGCAATGCTGCTTGTGTGGCTCCTGAGCTGTCATGCAGTCCTGCATTGCAAGGCTAGTTTGCTGAGGTGTTGCAACCCACCACAAAGATGCGCTGGCTGCATCGCTGAGGCTGGCCAATTGCCTGGCCACACTGCCAGACTCTTTCTGCAACCTATCCATGCAGTTTTGAGATCACATACCTGGACATTGAAATGTATTTTTTGCCTGGATGACCAGGAGCGCGTGGTGTGCATCTTTGAATCCATGTTCTCTAGGTCTGGGATCCCATGCCCTTTAGGTGCCTTAATCCACCCAAGCCAGCTCACGGCGACCTTTTGACTGCAACCTATCATGTGCTCTTGGCTGCAAACGGTTGTGTGCTCCCGTGTGCTCTTGGCTGCAGTCCATTGTGTGCTGTCGGCTGTCATCAGTCTGTGCTCTTGTGTGCTCTCTGCTGCAGTCCATTGTGTGCTCTTGGTTGGTGCTTCCTGTGTGCCCTTGGCTGCAGCTGACTGTGTGCTCTTGGCTGCAAATGATAGTGTGCTCTTGGCTGTAACAATTGTGTGCCCTTGGCTGCGTGATCTTAGCTTTAGTCAATTATGTGTTATTGACTGCGACCAATAGTGTGCTTTTGACTGCAACCAGTGGTGCGTTCTTGGCTGCAACCAAAAATGTGCTCTTACCTGTAACACATTGGTTGCCCTCGGCTGCAATCAAATGTGTGCTTTTGGCTGCAATCCATGGCGTGCTCTTGGCTGCAACCAATTGTGTGTTCTTGGCTGCAGCCGATTGCCTTCAAGCCCACGCCCCTGAGTGGCTGGTGGGGTGCCGGCTACTTCAGGTCTGTGGGAGCCATGGGCGGTGTGGAGGAAGAAAAGGCCGAGGCGGAGAAGGAGAAGGAGAAAGATGCTGCCCATAAGCTGGGCTTTGATGAGGATGACCAGGCTGCTCTGTACATGCAGGTAGGCTAGCTGCATCCAGCATTACGCATGCATGCAGCATCATGCAGCTTGATGAGGGCGACCAGGCTGTTCTGACCATGCAAGTCGGTCAGCTTGTACGAGCAGCTACATGCATGCACAGTCTTGTATGAAAAAACCATGAAGCGGCGCCATGTGTGATGCTTTGTGCCTGATCTGTAGCATGGCTCGCTCAAGAGCAGGACATCACAGCCACAAAGCACATTCTCCAGGTCCTGTAATGGTGCAGAGGGTGCTGAGATGCGGCAAAAGAATCCAAGAGACACGATTTGCATTGCAAAGAGGGGATGCTGTTCAAGGGGACGACCTGCTGAGTGAAGTGTGAAGGCGGTACTCAGCGCGCAAGAGCGTTGGGTTAGCATTTCAGGCAGAGGTGTTGCACTTATCCATCGATGCACATCTTATTGAAAGGTATTGTTGCACTTATTATGTGATTCCATCAGTGCGATTTTTATGTGAATCCATTGGTACACGTCTTACGTAAATCGATTGGTGCACATCTCATTCAAATCCATGTACACATCTTACAAGAATTCATTCGTGTACACACATCAAACAAATCCCTGGGCCCATGCTTTGAGACCCAGCATTCACCTGCTGTAAAGCTTGTTGCTGGATTGACGCTCTGAGGACAACCTGACATATTCTCTTCCAAACAGTGTCGCATCATCTGCCTCCTCCATTCCTTCTTAGCTGCTGTATGCCTCTCAAATTACCCGTGTGGCATCATGCTGCACAAGCACACGTCAATCAAATTATCTGATGAAGAAATCGCTTTACATTATTTTGCTGCTTCCGCTGCTCAGGCTCACAACAATCAAAGGCGAGGGCATACTGGCCTTGGTCAGTCCACAAGGACGCTCAAGATTGCAGGCGGCAAATGGGAGGGGAGCAAGAAAACGTTTGAAGAAGAGGAGGAAGAGGAGGAAGAGGATGGGGGTAGCAAGCGGGGGCGTGAGGAGGACATTGATAAAGAGGGAGCTGTGGGTGAGAAGGGCAAAAAGAAGAAGAAGGGAAGCAAAAATAAGGAGAGGGCCACGGAGGATGTGGTGGCTGGAGAGGCTGAGGAGGAGAGCAAGAGAAAGAAAAAGAAGCAGAGAAAAAGTGGGCAGGAGGGGGCAGTTGAAGAAGTGGGTGATGGAAGGGAGGAAAAAAGGGGGGCCAGTGATATGTTTGAGGCAGGCAATGGCAGCACCATAAAAGCCAACGGGAAGGCAAGCAAAAAAAGGGCCACAGACTCACAAGATGCAAGTGTAGACAGGTCAGCAGAAGGTGTCCCCGATGGCAGCGAGGGCCCTAAAGCGAGTGGACAGATGGGGAAGGCGGCCCTGAAGTTGGCAAAGACAATCATCCAAGAGGTAGGTGCTCATGGGCATGCAGTTGTCAAGGAAAACACCTAGATGGTTAATGGATTGTGTTCATGCCTCACAAGATATTGCTGTAGTGATTGCCCTGTCTTTTCTTCTCAACTCACCTTGGTCTTGGTCCCTCCTATACTGCCATGGGCATGCAGTTGTCAAGGAGAACACCTGGATGCTTAAGGGATTGTGTCTGTGCCTTACAAGATATTGCTCTAACGCTTGCCCTGTCTTTCCTCTCAACTCACCTTGGTCTCGGTGCCTCCTATACTAGCTGGTCTTGAAATAAGGGACAGAGACCCTTCAAAACCTCACTTTTGCTCCGCTTCCACCCTGAGGCTGTTACTTTAATTGGTGTGACCACAACTTCTCACAGCTTCCATTTATTTCTTCCTGCTGTTACGATTCAGCTTTCACAGTCATTTCCTCCTGTTGTTTCAGTTAGCTGCTAGCATCAGCGTGTGGGCCGTTGCTTCTTTTAAGGTTTTTGGAAAACCTTGGTTTCATGTCTGTCCCTAAAAGGGTCATCTCAGAATTCTGCATTTCATGTCTTTATCTCACATGGGCCCAACTCGCCGGAAGGCCAGCGGCCTCCCGGCGTATGATAGAATAGGGGAAGCAAAGCTTTCTTACAAAATGTACTGTGCTTCAGCTGTATCCCCTAAATACTGCTCAGTAGCTACTTCACTCGACGCTTCTAAGCACTGAGCCATTCCCCAATGGCAGCTGGGTATTAGAATGACTGCACACTAAACTCTACTCATGAAACCTCTCGCGCAGCAGGTCAGGTGCTGCTGCTTCAGGCTGTTGTGTTGGGGGTCCCAAAGGCACTTCATGGCGCTGTACATGCGCTTATCTTCCACTGAACCAGGCACCAAAACCATCACCAGCTTTGCAAGCTTGACCCACAACCGCTGGCATGCTCCCAAGTTCTCTGCCTGCCTCCAAAATTCCTTTGCAGTGGGGAATGGGAGAGTGGCACTGGAAAATTACATCACACAAGCTGCATCCTGCCATGTGCTGCCCACCTTCACCCTGCCCCTTTATCAACCAGCCAGTGCTCAAGGCAAGGCTGTCCATCAGCAGGGGGATCTTTGATCCATGTAGCCTGGAACTTGTTGGTTGGACCACAGCACCCAGTTTCAGCTTGTAGGCCCCATTACCCTTAGGTACCCTTGCCTTTTTGTTTGGATTCTCACCATCACTCATTTGATTGAAGCCTGGAAGCTTTGATCAATTTTGGATTTTGAAGTGCTCTAAGGGCCATCAAAGGCCCCTCGAGGGGGCATGGCCGAGGGAGCGAGGCCAGGGTCCCTCCCACACAGAGGCTCCCGGACACTCCACAAAAGTTGCTTTTATGTCGATGTGAAAAGTTGGAAAAGTCTGGTTTCATGTCGATCGACATGGTATGTCGAGTTAAAAGAAGCACTGGTGTGGGCCCAAAAGTTTGCATTGCAGTCGAGCAGTGCACACTTCTTATTGCATGCTGCCATGCGGCTGTGTTGACGAAGCAGCTTATGCAAAGTTTCCCTAGAGAAATCTTACCTAAACTGCCTGGTTTTGTTTCTTTGCAGACGCCAAAGCGCAGGATGAAGATAGGCAAGCTTTGCGCGCGGCTTATACACCAGCTGGGGGGGAGCCATGAAGCAGTGTCTGCCTTCTTACATCAGAAGGTGAGTGATGACTGGGGAGACAAAGAGGGAGAGAGCTCGTGTGCTGCGCAGAGGAATCAAAGGCTTAGAAGGAGGAAAGGAAAAGAAAGGGATACATAGCCTTACCTGCCTACGAGGGCAGTGCTTAACTGAAGCAAAAAAGGTACTTGTAACCAAATCAGTCCAATGCTTGGAAGGAGGCGGGTGTGTCTGAAGTGGCTGTTATACTATACATATCAAGGTAGACTGTATTGCATTTCCTTGGGTGTGGTGTGGTGTCTGGTGAAGGCTCGATGAGGGTCAAGGATTGAGCTTTCAGTGTTGTGGTCAGCTGGAACTGCGCCAGGATGCTCTGATCTGGCTACTTTCCTGAAGGATTGAAGCGTTTTTTTGTTATCAGGGGAATGTCTGTACTTACTGACCTGTGTTTTGACTCGCTGGTCAGTATTTTGCTTCGGCCAGAAGCAGCAGCTACTGATTCTCCTCTTACCAGGTCTAAGGATCGGCGTATACCGTATTTCCTCGAAAATGAATTAGTATATAACGTTATAAAACAGAATATACCGGAAATGGTTATAGATATAGCGTTAAAGGATTGCAGATCTACCCCGAGGGATAAGATATCTGACCCCAAAACTTCATGGTAGGTGTAATACCCTTTAGAAAAGAAATCCCCAAAAGTTGGATCCAAAAAAATGAGATGTTGAGAACTTCCTAGGTTGGAAACTGTTGAAATAACGTTATATACCCTACCTAAGGGGAAACAGAGGGGTCACTGCCTGGTCCTACTTCTGGTTGCCTAGTCCACGCTAACTTTACTTGGCTTCAATCCAATCTGCTTCTGCTAAGTTGTTTCCTAAATATACCAGTTGGCAGGCATGTTGAACTTGGTGTACACCAGCTCTCTGCTGTTTCTCTACTCAGCTGGTTGCACAAAGCTGTATGTGCGTGCCCACACTGACCAGTTTCGCTCAGCAGCTGCTGTAGTGACGTGTGCTGAAAGCAATTTTTGGGATGCAAGAGGGTGCAGAGGAAACTGGGAACTGGCTTTGGCTGACCAAAAATTGCGCAAAAAGGGGGGCCTTGATGACGTGGATGGCCAGCATGCGGTTTGCCTGCTCCGCTTGGACTGGGTGCACAAGGAAGTTGTCCAATCCGCACTCTTTGGCCCTCCCAACCCACGACCCACGATGACACCACCCCACCATGGTGGTGTCATGCTGCTGCCCAAGGACTGAACCTGCTCTCCTCTTGCATGCGACGAACAGCCCCTCTGGTAGTGGGGCTTGCTGGTGGGCTGATTCTCATGGCTGCAGCTTTTGCCGAGTCCTCGGGCTTGCATTTGGAAGGTTAGCGCTGTGGGGCTGCGTGGAATCCTTGCATTCCAGCACGCACACCCCACCATACTTATCCCTTATCACAGGGTACAGCTTGCCATCCCAGGGTTGACTTCCCTTCTTCAGCTTGGCCAAGAGCTCATGGGGCTTAAGAGGCCCCCCACTTGCTTCTGCTCCCCATCGAGCAACATCCATTTCTGCTTCTCATTCGATGTACTCATAAGAACTAGGCAAGAGTCAAAATTTATGTACTCGGCAGTCTGTGAGGCGGGAAATCGCCTTTGCGGTATTGGCACTGGTTATAATGAATTTGTGTACGACGTTAAATGATGCTGTATAACGCTATGTAACGTTATTACATACTGAACGCCGACCCCTACTCTTATCAGTGCAAGAACTGTGGTCTTAAGTGGAAATTCAACGCTTGGAGTGAGGAGGCTCATGAGGCGCGACAACCTCATCCACGGTGCTGCAGCTCCTGCCTCCAATGCATGCCAGTGCATTATGGTGCATTAAGATTGCAAAATATAGCCTCATGCCCCTCTCTGGCATTTCTAGGCCAATTTAAGTGCAGTGTACTGGCTTGATGACTTGCCAAAGCTGTAGTACACTGAACAGCATTTAGTTCTGCACATGCACTCGAGGGCAGGGTGCACTGGTTGGCCTAAAAAAGGGTTTGACCAAGCCTCCAGAGCAACATCTAGTGCAACCCAGCAGCTCCTTTCCCCTCCATTGGCTGTGCTGCCATGTCGCCATTGTACCAGCAAGGGCACGTGTCTAAAAAGGGCCAGGATGGAAGTTCCAGATGCTTGCTATTTTGCTGTTGGCTCTATGCTGTGCTGTTAATAAATGTTTCTGGAGGAGCCTGTGCCTTTTGCAGAGGGTAAAATTTAAGGCAGTTCTGCAATTTTTAACAAAGCTGAGGCTTTCTCGATTCAAACCATGCAATTGGGAAAATTTGCTTTCCAATGCATTTCTCAAGTCCTGGACTGGTGCAGGGGGTGCTGAGATATGGTCAAAAAAGTTAAGTGAGACAGTTTGGAATGGCTTGGGGTGGTCCATTTACGGGGAACGTGCTGTTGTAGTCAGCAGAGAGCCCAGTATTCTGTAGAGGAAGTTGCCCGGCCTGGAGATGCTGGTTGATTGAGTTCTGCTGGACTGCTGCTGGAGTGCTTTAAAACGCATACACACATGCATGGGCTCTCATTTTTCTGTGTAGCTTGCAAAGCGCCCCTTTGTCAATCATAGGGGGAAAAATCAGTGTATTAAGTATGCAACTTGATTGATGCTTGCAGGCAAAGAAGTCAAAGCTGGTGATTGAAGATGGCTACGTGCAACTCCCTTTATTGGCTGTATAGGAGAAGAATTTACACTGGGCGTTGGGATAGAAATGTTGCTCATTGATGCAACTTTTTTTACTTCCAAAAGAATAGCAGGGCCGTCCCTGTTGTACCTGTGCATGCAAAGGGGATTTACTGCATACGCCTTGCTTCTTGACAACACGCTATACCTGTTGCGTGGCCTTTGCATGATCTGACCAACAAATATTGGGGGGGCTCTTCCTTGCCTTTATAACTGAAGAATGCGCATTGACTCTAATTGGATCGTGTCTAATGTCACATTAGTAATGTGTGAATCCAAGCAGCCTAGAAAAGAGATGCCACCAGTGGCTTCTGTGGAACGTGTAGCATGATATTGTTTGCTGGAAGGGCAAGCCAAGCGCTGCTGGCATCTTGGAGCTTGGCAAGGTAAGATGGTATACCTTCTGCATGAGGGATATCTGTCAAGAAAGAAAGAAAGAAAAGAAAAACTATGTAGGCAGAGAAACTCTCCCTACATCAATTAAGGGAAGGGAAGGGAAGGGAAGGGTTACATAGCTGTACCTGCCTGCGGGGGCAGCTTAGCTGAAGCAAAACGTGCCAACCAAACCAGTCCAATCTAAAAGGCAAAATGAGCTAGAAGCTCAGTCACAGCATTTCAGGCAAGCAGACATGAACTTGGCAAATCCTAGGACGTCATCCTGATTCATGAAGTCTTTAAGGCGTGATGCACTGCTTGGGGGTGCAGAGCTAAACTACATCAATTAAGGAAAAGGAGACACATTGGCTCAGAAGAGCCGTAAGTCCCCTCCACCATAAGATAAAAGACGAAAAAGGCATCTGTGGATCTGGAGGGTTACTAGGAGCACTGGGCTCTAGAACCTGGCTATGAGAGGTATTCTTGTTTTCAATAGCGCGTCTTGTGGAAACAAGCTTGTGGGCATACTGAACTGAATGAGCGTGACGTTGTTGAGCAAGCTTAGTGGCACGCTGGTGATCTAGTCCAAGTTGTTTGAATTGCTTCAGGGTCGACTTTTGTTTGATAATGTTCTACGCAAGAAAACCCACCATTGGAAGGATAGGATAGGATAGGATAGGGTTACATAGCTGTACCTGCCTACAAGGGCAGCTTAGCTAAAGCAGAAGTGCCTGTAACCAAACCAAACCAATCTTGTGTACAACTGTCAACTGGAGAAGGAGACAAGTCCTAATGCTGACTGCATAAGTTTGATTTCTTTGAGGGATCACACACAGTCACTTTTCATGAAACAAGCATGATAAGTGTATCCACTCGCACTTGATCAGGATGCAGACAATGTCCAGAAAATACATTCCCGTGTCCCTACGTAATTTTTCATTTCTTTTTCTTTCCCGTGTCCCCACATGATGTTCAGAGAAGTAGAGAACAGCGCAACTCTGAAAAAAGGTGTAAGAGGCCATGTCAGATAGAAAAAGAAAGAGAGAAAGAAAGATCTACGCTTGCCGTTCGGCCGCGTGCATTAAGGAAAGTGCCACCCATTGACTCCCACCGATAGAGGGCATCTTAACCTCCACCCCGGCCACAAGGATTCGATCCGGGGACCTTCTCCTTGCTGTCGCCCTCCTCGCGCTTGGCCAGGGAAGAAAAAGAAAAAGAAATGAAAAAAGAAGAAAAAACTCGTAGGCAGAGAAAACTCTCCCTGCATCATTGAAGAAAAAGGAGACACATTGGCTCCGAAGAGCCGTGAGTCCCCTCCACCACAAAGAAAGAAAAGAAAAACTACGTAGGCAGAGGAAACTCTCCCTACATCAATAAAGGAAAAGGGGACACATTGGCTCAGAAGAGCCTTGAATCCCCTCCACCACGGAGCTACAAAAAGAATATTCTAATGGGGATCTGGAGGGTAATTAAAAGCACCCGGCTCCATAACCTGGCTGCAAGAAGTATTCTTGTTTTCAATAGCACGCCTAGTGGTAACAAGCTTGTTGGCATACATGACAGAATGGGCATGAAGTTTGCGAGCAAGTGTATTGGCGCGTTGGTGGTCAAGTCCCAGTTATTTTAACTGGTTAAGGGTGTGCTCAGTGTAGCAGGTCCCACCAAGTATGACATTGCTTGAGCATTCTACAAACAGTTGTCACGAGGCTCCAGACCCCCTATCAGAGACCGCAGAGTCCATCAGGCTCCAGACTAATCCAATCCCCAACACATGGTTCGGATCTTGGACGGATCTTGGACTCTCCCATACACTCCCCCATGCCTCTGTGAGGCACCGCATGGGACCTTCATAGCCTGAGACCTCTTGTACGCTCTGAATTGTACAGTAGTTTTAGCAACAGTGTTCATGAAGTTCAGATGTTCCAATCCCCAGGTCTGCTCTCTCCATCAAAAATATGCCCCCCTTTTTGAGCACAACTTCTCTTTTCTACACCTCCACGTCTCCCACAGGATGCCCTGTCTAGGCACCATTCACCATGTGAATTCCTAGAATGTCAATATTTTTCTAAACCAGGATAACAACAAACTTCCTTTTTTTCTTCATGACCTCATGTGTGTTTATGAACAGGCTAGCAGTCAAACGTCTTGATTGAGGCCTTTTTTCCCTTGTAACCCTTTTAGTAACAGGAACGCACTCAGAATAGAAAAGAAAAATAAAACTACATAGGCAGTGAAACGCTCCCCACATCAGTTAAGGGAAGGGGGGGGGGGCACATTGGTGCAGACCGTATGACCACGAAGTCCAGACTGAGAAAAGCACGGCAGGCAGAGAGAGAAGACAGGTCCAGCAACGAGAAAGAGAGCAGGATGAAAGCTGAAAGACTGGGGTTCCAGACCTTCAACAACAAGCAGAGTCAGCACTATCAGCCTTCCGACCAAGGAAAGCTATGCCCAGCAGCTGTCTGCTGAGCACAACTAAAGGCTGCCTTACCTTAGAGAAAATCCAGCACAAGGGGTGCCAAAAATGTCAATTTTTGACTTCCTTCTTTCCTTTTTTTAATATGCAGGATGTTAGTAATGCGTACTGAGGTCACAAACAAACAAAATTGGGAGTGGAAAATGGTCCAGAGGTGGAGCTGTGGGCCATTATTGGGTGATCTGAGGCCACGAGAGTGACCTGGTATCCTCCGATTTCCATCAATTTTTGGTGAACTTGACATTTTATGGAATAATCATGGTAGACATGATGATATTTCTGTATCTTCTCTTTCACTTTTTGTCAATCAAGATAGTATCGCTTGCTTTCCACCTCACATGGGTTAGGCCCACATAATGATAAATAGCTTGTGTATTGTCTCTTGGATTTAAGGGGGGATTTTTAAGAGCTCACTGACAATGCCATCTAGTTCTGGGGGTTTGTTATTGCCTAGTATCTTAATGCATTCACGGAAGGCACTTTTGTCAAGAATATTGGCGTGGAGCCACTCCCTTTGTTGCTTTCCTTCCACTTCATCTTTCGTTATTTGGGACTGGAGGGTGAAGGGGTCGGGAACGTGTGCTGATGGGTCTGCTTGCTCCCAAGGATGACATCTGGGTGCTTCCTCTGGTAGGTACTTTCCAGTTTTAATATTGACGGCTCTGAGGGTATTGCTGTAGCATGTTTGTATGATTCGTGCAATTCGTCTAGGCTCTGTTTCAAGATGGCCATTTTCAGGATTGCGCAGGGCTTGCAGGCCTGCCCTTGATTGTGCATTCTTATCCTTGAACATTTCCTTGTGTGCCGTCTTTGGATGGCTGTTGATAAGCTTGCGCTGCTTGTTTGGTTTGTTCAATGTTTTTGGCCCCATCAATGCTAGCTATGGCTTCTTTAGTATATATAAAAAGTCTAGTTGTTCTTGCAGTGGAAGGTTGGGATGGAGTGTCTGTAGTTCTAAGATTGCCTTATGTAAGGCTTCGTTGCCTTTGACTTGCTCTAATATGTTAGAGGTCAGATCTTGGGGGTTGATGTGGGGTGAGAGGACTTGTTTCTGGATTGCTCTGATTTGGCCTAATCTCTTTTGCAGAGTGCAGCGCTTGTTGCTTACAGGTCTTGGGTTGTAGTGGCTATGGTCTTCCGAAACTGTTTTAGTCTCACAGATGTTGAGTGCTGCGTGGTGGGAGGAGTGGAATAGGTTGGCAACATTGTTTGCTAGGTCTTCTACAACCTCAGCGGCAGGTCTCTGGCATAGAGAGGTGAGCTTCTTGACATCTTTGGCGCTTTACGATTTGAGGTTACCTAGAAAGGTGGTAGCTTCTACAAAAGCTGGGTTAAGCATACTATGCTATAGTGTGCAGAACTTCTTCGAGCTCCTGGATGACTCCGTGTGGGGGATCCAGTACAGATTGCGTGAAGGCTTGCTGGTCAGAGCTGCTGACAGGGCGGGCTAGTATTTGGCAGGGGGGTTCTTTGGGGGACTGTAGGTTGGTAATGCGTGATATACGGATACCAAGACTGCTGGTAGGTATGCTGAGTAAGAGGGGGATGTGGTCACTCAAGTAACCAAGCTTGCAGGTGTGGCAGGGAGCACATGTAGATGTGAGCCTTGAGGGCAGAATAATGTCATCAATCCTGTCAAAGGAGTAGATAATATTATTGTCAATGTCTTTGCCGGTGGCTTGGCAGTGGGTCCAGAGCCTAGGTGCTTTCTCTTTACAGGGTGAAAGGTTATTGGAGTGAAGAAATTTTCGGAATTTGATGTCGCAGGGGTAGCTATTGTTACTTGTGCGGTCATTGTCTTGTGCTGTTGCGTTCATGTCCCCAATTATGATGGGTGTGCAGCTACTATGGGTGTTTATAATGGATTCAAGCTGTGCTTGCATTTGACATCTTAAGCTCAGGGCTACCGGAGAGCTGCCTGAGGGCCAGTAGGTTCCAGTGATGAGAAGATTTGAGGTTTTACCTTTGAGGATAAGAGAGGCATGTCTACCGTTCGGATCTAGGCTAACGTTGGAGCATTGGGTCGAGAGAGCTATGTCTGTGCGGACGCAGATGGTGATTCCACCGTCTTTGTTATGTGCATTCCACCATTTATACTGTCTCAGTAGGTTTTCAAGCCAGACGCAGAAAAGAAAAGAAAAACTACGCAGGCAGTAAAGATACTCCCCACATCAATTAAGGAAAAGGAGGTACCTAGGGCCGAGGCACCGTGTATCCCCTTCACCAAGAGAAACAAGAAAGAAGTCAATGAGGATCAGGAGGGTTACTAGCAGTAGCCCGTGTCTGATCTTGGTGATGAGAGTTGAGAGAAGTCTTCTCAAGGACGCGTCTGGTGCTAACAAGTTTATAAGCGTACTGAACAGAATGAGCATGAAGCTTCAGAGCAAGCCTGGTGGCTGTATGAGTGTCAAGACCAAGCTTTTTAAGAGGCTCCAGAGTGTGGGGGGTGTAGATGACCCCTCCCACACCTAACAGAATGGTATGGAGGGTGACTTGAGCTGAGGCCCTTGAAAGAGGGCTACAAAGGTCACGGTGCTGTTGTTTGAAGGTCTCAAGCTGGTTCTTGGGCCAGGTGTCTTCACAGTATTTGACTTCCACAAGATGGACGTGCCTCTGTTCTGGAAGGAGCTGACTAGGGTGGCGGGCCTTGAAAGTAGGTGGAGTGGCTGTGGCTGGCGCTGAGTGCTCCCTGTTCCCCCCACGCCCCCCTCTACTTCTCAATGGGTACCTTGAATTGGTCCTTGGCACTCTTTTCATTGGGACAACTAAAATTGCACCAGGGCGACTAGAAGTGAGCCTGTGTTTGTCAGGGAAATGACGAGGGAAAATTTGTTTGGGAAGGGTTCTATTTGTCGAGTGTTCAGGGACCTGCAGGTCCTGTAAAGCGAGGCGATCTGCGCTGCCAATGTCCATGGAGGCAAGGCCTGCCCCAAGGGGGCCTTTACTAATACTTTTAAGGAGGATTCTGCTAGCAATATTATGGCGTTCAGTCACCACGTTTGATATGGTGGAATGCTTACATCCTGAAAGAATGTGGAGGGCACTGCCAGGCTCCCCACAGAGGGGGCATTGTAGACTGGTGGGAATTCTGAAGCGTACCGCATGTTTTTGATTGAAGAGTGTACCTGTGCGGTTGTTGAAGATATTCCGTTTCATTTTGAAAGGAAGCGTTGGCATGGTCCAGAAGGCATTGCTGACCTTTTTATGGACTGTGATAAGTAGACTTTGGTACTAGGAGTAGTATCCTGTCTTGGTATTAGCCTTTCCAAGTCTGTGTCTAGAGTGCATATGTGTCCTCAGAGCATCATGAAGGTTGGAAAAATACTTGAATTTTGGGGTAGGTGAATTGGGGTGTTCTGATGTGTTTGCATGTGAGTGGACGGTTTCCTCAAAGGCAAGCCAGGTGGTGGCATGGAAAGGATTGCCTTCAAGGTTGACGCAGGGGAAGGTTGTGTCTGCAGGGGTGTCATCACCCTGAATGGCCTGGTGTCTGGCAATGGCATCTGCACATTCATTACCCGCAATTCCAACGTGAGATTTAACCCTGTAGAGATAGATAGGTGTAGGTGTATTACGTATAAGCTGCACGATTATTTTAAGGATATGGCCTTGGATATGCTGACGATGAAGCTCTGGATACAGTGTTTGCTTTCTGATTTGGTGGAGTGAAGAGAGGCTATCAGTTGCAATGTGGGAGTGGCCCTGGAGAATGGCAGCTGCTATTGCAGCTAGTTCAGCTCTTACAATTGTATTGGTGATCCCCGCTCCATTAGGTTGGACATAATTGGAGCTGTCACTGTCAGGGTGGTAGACTCCTGGTCCATTAACGCGTTTTCCAAGGTGGATATGGCAGCTGCCATCTGTGTATGCCCACTCTTTCCAGTCCTGAACTTTTCGGACCAGGTTTGGGCTAGATGCTGTAAGTGGCGTAAGGGGATGTTGGTTCAGGATAATGTTCATGGACTGTCCAATATGCTGTTGGTCACAGGGTAGCTTTTCAAATTTCTTGAAACCAGTCTCGATGTTTGGGTGCCTGGCATTGAGAATTTGGTCATTCCTGATGGTTGTTTTCCACCAGCGTGCTTGAGGGATGTCTCTTGCAAATTCAGTGAGCCAAGTTGGGTCGTTCTCATTTAGGGAGATTCTCGCTGCAGTATTCCAGACAGCGATAATTTGTAGGCTCCAGGAGTGGTGGCGGGGGAGCGTGAATTCTTTGCTGACCCAGAAGGGGGGAGTAGCATATTTAAGAGTTTTTGAGGGTATAGTTCCCAATGTGCAGCAGAGGTGAGGGTAGGCGTTGAGGAGTTTAGAGTATGGGTTGGTGCTCATTGGGCCTCCCCAGCTTGGTAAAAACATGAAAGTTGCTGTTGCCTCCGTTTGTAGTATTGCAGAGTAAATGGCATGTTTCAGGGTGAGGTGCATTAGATGGTCGCCGTAGATGGGATGGCAAGATGAGAAGCCAGACGCGGGGTTTGTTGCTCTGTTTGAGCTTGGTTTCTGTGAGGACTAGGATATCTGGGTTATGGGTGGAAATGGTGTGTTTTAGGTCCCAATGTGGCTTGATTTCGCCTTCGTGTCCATATCTCGAAAGTCATGTGGGCCACATGGGATGATGCTATTTCCCCTGCCTGTGATCTATGTGATGCCCAAGATGATGTGCAGGATGAGCAACACGTTCTTTTCAAACGTACTCATCCCCATGTCTGTTCTCTTCGGCTTAAATGTGATCCCTTATTTTCTGGTCCTCTCCTCTCTTTATCTCACTCTTCCAATAGGGTGGTTCCCTACGTGCCTGGCATTCACCATGTACAGTCTTATCATATCTCTTCTTTCTTAGATCAAAACAATAACAAGCTTTTTCCTTTTCTACATGAATTATTACTTTTTTATGAGCAGGCTAGCAGTCAACCGTTTTGACTGGAGGCCTTCTTTTTTCCCCCCTGTAACCTGTAGCAAAGAGAAGGAAAAACACACGTATCATTCCGAGGCTATGCACTCCTTTCCCTTCCTTTCACACCTTTGCTGAAGAGGGGTCATTTTGTATCACAGATTTCATAATGGTTGTCGAACAATAATACCTCTGGACCACGCTCCCAATTATGAAGGTTGAGCTTCTGAATGATCACCACGATGGGCTACCTGACTTCTGGTTGCTCCTTTTGCATTAAGGTTAGAACCAGGCCATGCTTGTGCTGCTTTCAGTGCTTTGCTTTGATGCATAACACTTTCCCTAATACATTTGTGCACATGGAGCAAACAGGGTCAAAGGGACACATTTGCTGTGACGCTTGCGTCGTTACAGATGGTATTTGCAAAATTAAAGTTTTAAAAATATGAAGATATACCCATTTACAAAATCCCTGCATAATAAGTAAAGAGGCTTAAGGTAACGGCTTGTTATAAATACTGCTGACTGTGAAAAGAGCGCCAAATTACTGCTTCAAAAATGTTGTATGATGACAGTGGTGCAGTACAAGGACGGTCACAAAGAGGCTGCAAGTAGCAAAACGTCACCCACATGTCACCCCCGTTAAGTAATACAAGTTTCAGCCCCTTAATATTAGGTTGAGCTTTTTACCAGGCAAGGAAGTTTCTCAAGCCTTCCCTTCAACGAAATGCACCAGAGTGAAGGCAAGCCACTCCTCAATCCAGAATAGATGCAAGCTCGTCCCTCTCACGATCACCTCCTTGGTAAGTCACAGGATGTCAGTAGTCTCAGTCCAAACACTGTCCAATGTCAAGCAAGGAATGGCATGCACAAGCCTACCCTGTACAGTATCTTGCCATCCCCAAACCGAGTTCCCATCCACTCTACTCGCTGGTGACGGCAAAGTTGTCGAGCACTTTGACCACCTCCTCAAAGACCTCATCGGGGGGAGGGACAGCACTGATGGCATAAGCACGACCCTTGCCTGCTCGAAAGGCAAGCAAGCAACGGAAAAAAGTTGGTGTAGTTCATGCCAGAGTAGAGGTCAAGACTAAGCTTGCCAACAGACTTTTAGCTCTGGTGTTATTCAGAAGATGGACATGGAGTGCAACACACATCTTCATCCAGCAGATTCAGCCTTGAGCAGGCAGCAAGCATCCAAGCAAACTTACCCTCATAATGTCCTTTCACAGGCAAGCTCTCCTCAACGAACGTCTTGAAGCGTTTGCGAATGGCCTCTGTACAACCAAGTTAGGGAACATGGTGATGGCAATTGTTTGTGTGCAGCATGCAGCACGGTGGTGAAGTACAAACAATATGTGAAATCAAGCAAACAGAGAGGTACCAGAGCAGGGCCTACTCGTGCCCCCTAATTGAGGAAACTGTTTGTGAGCTTGAAGCTCTGCCTGCACAAATGGCAATGCGTCCCCATCTGTATTGCATCACTGCGGCCACTGGTCTCACCATGTAAGCCAAATACACGCGTTTACTGTTTCTTTCTTTGCACAAGTGGCAGGGCATACCCACCTGCATTATCATCACTGCGGCCACTGGTCTCGCCGCGCTTGAGCAGTCGCTTCTCCATCTCCTCTTCAGGGCATTCAAAAAACAGGACCGCAGTGGGCAGTGAGATGTCATTCTCAAATCTGTCAGCCTGGTCCAAAGCCCTGCACATCAGGTGCAACGCAAAAGTGTCAGAGTCAGGGAAGGAGTTAACTCTAAAGGCAATGGATTCACACACCAAGGAAAGAAGATCTAGGCAGCAGATGCATCTGGCATTTGGAGGAGGGTTGTCAATGCAAAGCTGAAGGCCAAGAATGATAAAAGTCTTCACGCTCCCATCAAGTGTGATGCGCACCAGGGTTGATCAGTTTGCCAACTTAGAACTGTTCTAGAAATCGAACTTTTTCGAACTGTAGGCGAACTTTAAATCGCCAGTTCATAAAACTTAATGCCCTATGCCAAAAAGGGGGCAGAAGACCCCCCAAATCCCCCCCAGTCACCCCTTGAACATCCCCCATTCCTTTTTGCTATTTTCCAAGCCATCCCTCTGCCTTTACTTGTAATGTTTATAGTATGGGGGGAAGTGGGGAAGTGGGGGGAAAGGGTGACAGGGTGGTTGGGGGCAGTAGATGTCACCCCCCCTTCCCAGCCCCTCGCCTTCAGGCAAATGTGCGTTCGAACTGTTCATCAAACCTCGAACTTCATCGAACTGTTGGCAAGCTTATTTTGTCAAACCGGCCAACTGATCAACCCTGATGCGCACAAGCTACAATGCTTCAGGTTCAGGCGCAGAAGTAACGCAGGATATTGTACTTAAAACCTTCACCTTCCCAGCACTGCAATCAAAGTGATATGAAGGGAGCACAAGCCAATGCATTCTTTTTTTACAAACCGCATCACATCCAAGCCAATAAGCCAGCCAGAAAGAAACCAGCGTCAATGCCATGATTGACACCTCGATACCTTGGGAAGCCATCTATCAGCACCATCTTCATCCCCTCACGATATTTCTCCATCGCTGCCTTCAGCAGCCCAATGGTCACCTCCACTGGCACCTAAAGAGGTCATGGCAAATCAATATGCACTTACAAAGGCAAAGTAAAGGCAAGGTCTTCGCAAGGTCAAGATCATGGCAAGGTAACATGCTCCAAGGATGGAAACCCTGACCTTCCGCGTTTCTTTCTGCTCATCTGCAACGCAGCCTGGGACGTCCATGCAGTGCAGGAAGACTTAACAAACGCGGCACAGTGAGCTCAAGTGCACACACTAGAAAAGGGGAAAGGGAGCCACGGCAGGCAACAATGGACACAGTAATTTGAGTTAATTTCAACAACTGGACAGGGCAGGCCTTGAAAGCATTTGCGGTGTTTAATTTGCTACTACTTGCTGCACTAAAAGTAGCAAATACTCACCAGCTTCCCTTCTTTGATGATTGACTCAATGAGCTCGCCAGTCTGCAAAAAAAGGATAGACACACCTTTTTAAGTCCAAATATGGGAAGGGCTTTGCATGCTGTCAGTCATTTTCAGCAAGCCAGGGCCAGCTACGAATGATAGTGCATGTAGAGACTCTGTTGACTTGCCCATCTCGCAGTCAACACTGGATTGCTTGACCATGAATCCAGTTGCCCCGCACCTCGCTCCCGCTCTTTGCCTCAGCCCGCAGCAGATCACCAGCAGACAGGTGAACCACACCAGCATACCGCTCCTTGATCTTCTCACATTGTGTGCCCTTGCCCGAGCCCGGTCCGCCTGACCAGACACAAGTAGTCCAACACGATAAGGGGTTAACGCGTGCGCACACATTGGAGGGCCATACTGGGCTTTGAATTGTTTGAAAATGGTGTTAAAAGGTTCACGGCCTGTTTAGGGGCATGAAAAGTAATGGACATCATGCCTATTTGGGGGGGGGGGTCTATTCCCACCTGCCCTGCCCTCTTCAATAGCCTACACCAATCACAAGGTGTTTAATAGGTGTTGCCCATTCATTTGCATATGAATAGGGTACAACATACCCACACGTTATTTCAGGTAGAGTGTAAGATTATGTTATTACTTATGTGAGCCTCAACGTAATATAACTTCATCTTTGTGAATTTCAACTTCAGAGCTCAGCTTCGACCTCTGTATGCAAAGTTTGGGGCAAATTTGATTTGTAGTGCAAGCACAATCAAGCTTTGCAGATGGGGCAAGACAGGCTTGCTGAAGCAGGTGGGAGGACCAATCAAAAGCAGGTGTACCCTTTAAATGGCCTGAGACACCTGCTCGAGTTCACAATCAAGACATTGTCATTGCCTTTGAGCAGCTCCAGGGTTCATGCACCTTCCAGAGAGAAGAGTGCAGGCATTGCTTTGCATAGCGAGCAAAAAGATTTCCCAACATGAGCTGTGCGGTCGCGCGCGCGCGCGCGTGTGTGTGTGTGCTCATTGATGTGCATGTATAGGCTAAATACTAGGTACACTTGCAAAATTGCAGTTAACACCCTATGATTTCAGCTAAGTGCAGGCTAAGGTGAACAAAGTTTGGAATATTGCAGGCCTTTCTGCCAAGCCAATCCTCTGCTTTGACTCCCTGAAAAGCCTGAAAGTGTGTGTGCGAGTACGTGCTCACGCATTCATGCTTGTTTGTTCCTGTGAGTACTTTTGTCTGACTTTTTACAGTGATATGACCAATCAACCCCTGGGATCCAAAACCACACCTACCTTCAGGTCAAAACTCTAGCTGGAAAGTATATTACGTAATAAGAGGCATTGTATATTTTTACGTGAAACAATTTTTGGTCGAGTGATATTACATGTCATACCTTGCATATGAATCGCGGTCAAAAAGTGAGCCAAGGGCAGAATTATTGGGTAACAGCTGTGGAAGTTCATGCATCCATGCCCTGCCAATCACCCATGGTTGGCTTGCCAGTACACAGAAACTGCCATGTTGCCTCCGCTACGTTATTTTGAGCATACAAAATTGGAAGTGATCAAGTGTACCAATTGCCTGAGCAACACCCATGGCCCACACATGCACGTGGCAACGAATCAAATGATCAATCTCAATTTCAATAAAAATTGCCAAGAAAACAGTCTGGAAGGGGGTCCTAGAAAGTCACTTTCCCCCTCCAGCCCACCCACCAACCCCCCACCCCCTACATTGGGACTCGTATTCACACAATGTAGAATCACTTAAGCTCAGGGCTCAATATGTGAAGTTTGCTTTTGGCCTGTCGATGCAAGATTACTTGCTGAAGCGGAGCTCACACGCACGCACGCACGCACGCACACTCACACACACACACACACACACACACACACACACACACACGCACGCGCACACACACACACACACATTCCTTGATGAAGCAGGGCTCGCACACACATACACACACACACGAGCCTTGCATCCATTGTGGTACCTAGAACAAAGACGATGGAGTAATCGAGGGGCGGCTTGTCCTCGGCTGGAGCAGCATCAGCTGGAGGAGCAGGCTCCTCGGGTGCAGCAGCTTCTGGAGCAGGCTCCTCGGGTGCAGCAGCTTCTGGAGCAGGCTCCTCGGGTGCAGCAGCTTCTGGAGCAGGCTCCTCGGGTGCAGGAGCTTCTGGAGCAGGCTCCTCAGGGGCGGGAGCTTCTGGTGCGGGAGCCTCCTCAGGGGCTGCAGGAGGGGCTTCCTCAGCTGGGGGGGGATCAGCCGCTGCTGGCGCAGGTGCAGCAGGGGCTGCGGGCACAGGCTTTGCGTCCTCTGCTGGCTTGGCCTTTGCTGCTGAGGGGGCACTGCTGCCCTTCAACAAAGGATCCAGGGCTTTGATCACCTCCTGCAAAAACATGCAACCATGTGCATGCATTTATGGTTTCTCTGAGCTCTGCTGTCATGTCGCTTGAGGGAGCTGAGGATGCCTCAGTGGTTCATCTGAGGTTCTAGGATCACACGTGCAGCAAGGTAACGCGGGAGCAGCTGAAGTTTGACAAGTACACATCGCTTCACCACAGAGCACAGCTTGCATGCATCGGAACACCTGCTTGCGAGTGGTTCCTACCTGGAAGACGTCACCAGGGGGCCAAGACACCTATTGCATTGGCACACTGCAGCTTGCTTTTAATCAACACACACTTGCAAATGGCACCTACCTGGAGTATATGACCAGGAGGCAAGATGCACAATGCATGGGCACGATACATTTTTGTTTTATGAGCATGCACTTGCCAACCACTGTGCCTACCTGGAAGACATCATCAGGGGGCGGCACAGCACTGATCACTTTAGCCAGGCCCTTTGCCTCATAGTACCCTTGCACAGGCTTGCTCTCCTCCACAAACGTCTTGAAGCGCTTCTTGATAGCCTCTGCAGGCAAGGAAAATAACGATCGTTTTCCACTGGCACCCTGAATGGCACCATGCACTCAATTTGTCATTGTTGCTGGGGCTGCAAGGCATCTTGACAACGTACAAAGCTGCCCTCGCCAACCCCTACGCTGGTAAGTCCAGAAATGCGCGGCAACAAGCATGGCAGATGGACTTCAGCGCACGCGACACATGCAGCCCAACACAATCAAGGCCCTGCTGCCTCTGCTGCTAGAGCCTGTGCTCCAGACACAGCGGCTCACCTGTGTTGTCGTCGCTGCGGCCACTGGTTTCGCCGCGCTTCAGCAGTCGCTTCTCCATCTCCTCTTCGGGGCAGTCAAAAAAGAGGACAGCACCTGGCAGTCCAATGTCCTCCTCAAACTTTGTGGCCTGGTTCTGTGCTCTGCAACCACATATGCATCAGGTTGCACACACAAGCGCTCAACCACGTGTGTACATGCAACTGTTTGTATGCAGCCGATGTCTATGCTTTGCGCACCTCGACCTTTCATGCGCATGTGTACCTTGACCATGGAAGCACCTGGACCTTCCATGCGCACAGAATGCATGCATCCACGCACATGCGCTGAGTGCAAGAAAAGAAGCTTGCCTAACATGGGCCTGAAAGCTTGATGATGGGTACAACGTAATTGTTAGGGCATACAAGTGCAAGCCTCACCTTGGGAACCCATCAATCAGGAAGCACTTGCCCTGCTGCTCAGCCATGGCCTTCTTCAACAAGCCAATGGTGGTCTCCAGGGGCACAAGCTTGCCCTCCTTCATGATCTCAGCAATCTTGTTCCCCTCTGGGCTGCCACTGGCTGCCGCTGCTCGCAGCAGGTCACCAGCAGACAAGTGCACCACACCCTCATATCGCTCCTGCGCGTGTAGAAGTGTGTGTGTATGCGTGTGTGTGCGTGCGCGCGCGTGTGTGTGTGTGTGTGTGTGTGTGTGTGTGACATCGGTGTGGAGAGAAGGGAGGCTGTCAGGTTTAAAACGAGGAAACTTGTTTCTGAATGCATACATGCATGTTCTACTGCTTTGCAGCAAGCATGAAGTTATCTTATTAAAGACAATCACTTCCAGTACATGCTGGCATGTCTGCAAGAGAGGAAGAGTGCTCAACGCGTGCGCTTCCTCACCTTGATTTTTTCACACTGCGTGCCTTTGCCACTGCCAGGTCCACCTGAAATTATGGCAAAAATGCAAAGGGTTGAGTGCTTCTTCACCACACCAACGGTACCACTGCAGAACATATGTACCAGCTTAGAACCGGTGAGCCAAGGCTCAGTTTTCCTTACTTACCCAGCACAAAAACAGTCACTGCTGACTTGTTGGGGGAGGGCTCCTGCAGGCATTTACACGAGGGAAGGATTGGTTGCTGATGTCAATGTCCGAAGCATGGGAAGCAGGCTCGGGGGCATGCCTATGCGCTCGAAGGCACTTTCCCGCACCTTTTGTTGCTGCTGCTTGCTTCCCTTCGCATCGGGCCCTGTCACAGAGGGCTGCACATGTTGAGGAAGAGGCGAGGCGTCTGGATTTCGCAGACGCCGTTCAAGCTCAGGGGTTGATTTCCCACACACTCTCACTCACCTCCTTGCTTGGACCGCACCCCATGTTGCGATGCGCTTGAGCACGATTTCAAATTAAACTGTTGAGCCCAAAGTGCTGAGTGGTAACACACAAGTCGTAACCGAAAGGATAATTTGACGCAGTTGAGGTTATGTTTTTACTTGCTACACATTGCGTTGTTGTGTTCATTCACTCCATACTCAGTCTGTTGCACGACATGTTGAACGAAAAGAACAGTTGTTGACGGCCATGAAGTTGGCCATTGGTCAACTAGGGACTTTCCCTTTTTCTCTGTATGACATCCAAGGTCTTTACTGCAAATCCAGTGGCGTCTTCAATGGCTGGCCGTGCATACATGTCAGTGGAAGTGCTGTCTCCAGGAAAAGTTGGACCTCAGAGCTCTTGCTCGAGCTTGGCTTCAGAGGCTGCTTTGGTGCATGGAGCGGGGCTGCCTTGTCTAGGCTGTCCAGGAGAGCAGGCGCAAGGATCGCCAAGTCAAAGTTGCTAAGTTGTGCGTCGTGAGGAGCTCCATTGAGACCTTTGAAGTCTGCTGGGATGCAGACTATAGTTGTGCTCAGAAGTTAGCTGCTGGGCATGGCTTTCCTTGGTTGGAATTCTCAGCCATCACGCTGACTCTGCTTGCTGTTGAAGGTCTGGAACTCCAGTCTTTCAGCCATCATCCTGCTCTCTTTCTCGTTGCTGGACCTGTCTTCTCTCTCTGCCTGCCGTGCTTTTCTCAGTCTGAACTTCACGATGGGTGGGTCATACGGTCTGTGCACCAATGTGGCCCCCTTTCCTTAATTGATGTAGGGAGTGTTCAAAGTGCATGGCATGCCTCTCTGTTCCTGGGGATCTGCATCTAAGTAAATTTGAAGCATGCCCTGAAAAATGTCGTGCGCTTTTGGTTGCATGCACAAGCTTTGAATTGTTGTTGCAATCTTGCAACAACGAACTTTGATGTGTGTGAATGATGTGCTTTCTCAAATGAACTATGCGCCTTGTTCCCTTGTTCTCACTCCCAGCATTCCCATGTGTCAGAGCTCTGACGAAAATGAAACAAACTATGAAGGCGGAGAAAGCCCTCCCTGCTTCAATATCATCAAAATGAAGTAAAGAAAATAAGACAAATTGGCTCAGAGGGCCCTCCACCACAAAAGTTGATAACAGAGGAGGCTCATGGGGATTTGGCGAGGTTCCTAAAAGCACCTGCCTCTAGAACATGGCTTTGAGAAGTCCCTGAGAGGGAAACATGCAAGAAATATTCATAGGCAGTAAAACACTCCCCACATCATTTTAGGAAAAGAGGGCGCTTACCAGGAGGATTAAAAAAAAATTACAGGACATCATGTCAAATTTCCAGGTGGGACCCCTTGACCCACCCACCACCCCCCAACCCCCCCCTTCCAGTGCCCCTCTTCAAACAATAAGGGTGCCAATCTGCTCCTCTCTTAATTTCCCATCCATCTGCATATTCAGCACAATAAAAAACTGATATGTGGCAAAGTTATGGGGCGAAAACTGAGCAGCGGATGCCCATGCATACCTGCCCTTCAAGGCACCTACAACTGGCTTGCATGTCCACAAACTGCCCTCCTAGCTTCTCCAAGCAATAACAGTGTTACTATAACACATCGTATGTTGTCACTATCCTGGAAGTTTGGATTGGTTTGCTGCGCCTTTGCATTTACACCCCCTGCTACCCACACCCTTGCGTGCATGGCACTGACTCCCTGCCATGCACACAGACCCCCCTAATACCCAATTTGCACTAAGAGGGTGCCAATTAACAGTTCTTGAGCTCAGGAATCCAAATATATAGTTTTTAATGGAATTCGTACATGGCGTCCCAAAGTTATGCTTCCTGTATGCTCCTGCGCGTGGGTTAAAAAAACGTATTCCACCAAAGTCAGACAGCAACAAGCAGGCAGAGAGAGAGAGAGAGAGAGAGAGAGAGAGAGAGAGAGAGAGAGAAAAGATGCGCACCTTTTTTCATTAACCACTGGTACACATAACTGTTTTAAACAAGTCGGGCCTTTATTTTCTTGAGCTTGTCCAGAGCATTTTTTAATGCAGAAGCAGGATTGGTTGCAACAGGCTTTTTTACAACAAGTTTTCCATGCTGAAATTTCCCTCAGTTCCAGGAATTCTTCTTGCTGGACTTCACACTTTTTGTTCGCCACAAATGGCTTACGTCATGATGATCGTGCTCATAGCTTCCAACAGACAATACGTTCAGCTAACCCTTTGGATTTGAGTTAGCTTGTAGTGGATCTCGTCACCTGGCATACTGGAGACACTTCTCCTCTAACCATCCACGAGATCTCAACAGCAAAAAGATCACTGAATTATCACCACTGGTGTGCTCTCACAACCAATAACGTGCATGCCAAATATCCTCCTTACAATTTGCCCATATGGCCTAAATCTGGACTTACCTAAACATGTTGTACGCAGCGTGGCCCAATTTTGTCTTCGTGTCCATACTCTCAAAATTGAGCAAGAAAAGAAAAAAACTACGTAGGCAGAGGACACTCCCTACATCAATTAAGGAGAAGGGGACACATTGGCTCAGAAGAGCCTTGAATCCCCTCCACCACGGAGATTACAAAAGAAGTTCTTAATGGGGATCAGGAGGGTTATTGGAAGCACCGGGCTCCATAACCTGGCTGCGAGAAGTATTCTTGTTTTCAATAGCACCGTGACGTCTAGTGGTAACAAGCTTGTTGGCATAGATGACAGAATGGGCATGAAGCTTGCGAGCAAGCTATATGGAATGACGCGCTTTTCTCCTAACTGTGCCTACTACTACTCCTAACAGTTCCTTCATAGATCACAATTTGAAGTTGTGATGCCCAAGATGATGTGCAGGAGAAACAGCATGCTATTCTTAAATGCACCCACCCCCTGGTCTGCTCTCTTTGGCTTAAGTATGCTACCTTATACTCTACTAGAGAGGGCTAGTAGCCCTCTCCTCCCTCTCTCCCACCCTTCTCCTTGGGTGGCTCCTTACCTGCCTGCCATTCACCATGTGCAGTCTTTCAATGTGTTTTCCTTCATTAATCAGAAAAACAACAAGCTTCACCCTTTCTTTCATTAACCAACTACAAAAAAGCAAACTGTAGTCAACACAGCCGCTACATGCAGCACAAAAATCCTTCCAAGTCCCAGCTCACCTACCCAGCTAAGTTCTTGCAAGATTTCTCGACATCCTTTGACTCCCCGGACATCCCTGGCGCTGCCTTACCTAGAGACAACTTTTGGAAGGAACTACGCCCAGGCAGAGCCTCAGAAGAGCCTGCAAGTATGCCTCGGAAAGGAGGAGAAGTATATTCTAATAATACTCCATGGCCAGCATAGGCACTTGAATAGGCACTAAAATTGGTATTGGGTAGCCAGAAAGGTATCGAGAGGGCCCAAAGCCGTGGAGATGGGGCATTAAGTGCGATTGACTGCGCATGGGGTTTCACAATGCTCATGAAATTGGAATTGTTCGGAATCAAACTTTGTGTGGTCTACCATCAGAAAAATGATGCAATGATGTTTCCAGCCTTTGCTTTGGGACTTCAATGCTTTGTGTGTACTCCTTGGTGCAAAAGTCACAATCCTCATTCGCCTATGTACCCCATTTATTTTCTCCGTCTTTAACAATACCCATGCACTCATTACAGTGTGCTTCTTTACCTCTGAATTTACATATGTTTTTTCCCTTTACCCTCCTTGAGCTGGTCCTGGCACTTCTCTTATTTGAATTCCTTGATGTGCTGCATCTTAATTACCTACCACACATGCCTCTTTCACAACTTACTCACTCCTTATTTACAAATTTCTTACTCGTTATACGATATTTCCTTTCTTAAATGCCTCTTTTACAACTTCATTCAATTGACTTCATGTGAACATGAACCTGTTTGCCTCTTTTTCGGACCCCTTCGCACTACGCCAAGTGCTGAAGGCAGATTTACATCTTGCTGATATGGATGAGTCCTGTTGGTCTGCACATGTTTCCGAAACATGTCACTAAATGACTTAGACTCTAAGTCATTTAGTGACATGCACAATGAGGAGGTGTTTAAATAGAAATTGCTGAATGCTTCCAAAATACCCATGCAGGAATTTTTAAGGGATTTCAGGTACAGACAGCAGAAGGTTTGGAGGGAAGCAGAGGCCCTGAGTCCCCGAGAGGTGAACAGAAAAGCAGTGACTTACCATCATTGGTGTGGAAACCTTTGAATCAAACAGCACGCACGCCCTTCTGTATCCCATCATGATTATTTAAGGATCTGGATAAAAGAGTCGCGAGGAATGTGAGTAGGTTTAGGCTTCGTGCCCGCTGCTTGAAGGTCGAGTCCTGTAAATGGTTGGGTGGTTTAAATATTTGTGATAAGTGTGGATGTGCTGAAGTCCAGGACGAGAAACATGTTCTTTTCTATTGCAATTGCTGTGAGTTGTGTGTGCTGCGCAGAAAATACAAGGACCTGTTCATTGATCTTTTCAAACCATTACATACTTTTGCCCAGCTTCCAAACACTGATTGTATTCCTTTCTTGGCGCTTTGACATTTTGACTGATTTCGAGGTCAATGCTTTTCTAAATCAAGACTCGCACAGATTTTCAAAATTTTTGTCTGAACTGGTTTCAATTTTTGATGCTGGATGAGAATGTTTCACCAGCAGCCGATCAGCCAGATTCTCGGGCTGTAGGCCAACCCCTCTTGTAACCCTTCGAACCCCTTCCTTCTTCAGCCTGGCAGTCATGAGCTTTGACTGGTAACTTTTCTCTTCTAAATCCTGTCAATCCTGCAGCTTGGACTGGTTGGTTACAGGCACCTCTTTGCTTCAGCTAAGCTGCCCTCGTAGGTAGGTACAATCATATAACCCTTTCCTTTTATATCCAAGATTTTTTGTTTGGCTGGCACAGGCCTGCAAGCCAATTAGCCAAACTACCTGGCTGAAGGTCGAATCCCTTAGTTTATCTCGGAAACCTTGTAATGGTGTGAGCGCTGGACATGCATGCACGGTTGCCTGTGTATGCTTCATTTTTCCATTACTATTTTTTTTGCAGCGGCCATATCCTACCACTTCCTTTTCCCCACCAACTTGGGTTGAACTTAGTTCAACTTAAGCACGTTTGAGCTACTCAACCACCTGAAGCCCAGCACATGCTGCGAGTCAAAATAAGGAGCAGGAACATTAGCTAAATACCCTTACCGGTCCGTAAGAATGATAGTTGACACATTTGTTCACAACTTTGGCTTGGTTTGGTTATAGGCACTTTTTTGCTTCAGCTAAGCTGCCCTTGTAGGCAGTTACAGCTATTTAACCCTATCCTGTCCTATCCCAGGGAATGAAATTGGTGTGTTCAGATCTATAAATGGTTTGGTTGCAGGCACCTTTTGCTTCAGCTAAGCTGCCCTTGTAGGCAGGTACAGCTATGTAACCCTATCCTATCCTATCCTATCCTATAAATGGTCCTTTATTCCCGCCCCAGATACAATCCTGATTCTTGGTTTGATCCTGAGCAACCGCAAACTGGATCAGACCAGACTCGTCCTTTGGGCAAAGACGAAAAAATTGGACTCCATGGCTTTGGCCAGGACGGAATCTAAGTCGGAATCAAAGAAGGGGGGAGAGACAAGCCAACAACATCCTCTCTCAATCCTCTCGTTCACTTGCACTCAGCAGCTCCTGCTCAGTAGCTACAAGTGAGCTTGCTTCAGCTCTAACCAGTCCAGCATAACAAAACCCAAGGCAATAAGCTAGTGGCAGAGTGTACTGTAAACTGTAAACTAAAACTGATATTAAAAGTGTCCCGTCAAGACGAAGCAATAATGTTTGCCGTTACTTCACTCATCATCGCTATCAAACTTGTAGGAGTGACTGGAGCCATCTATGACACCACCACGGTAGGTGCCCCTCTTTTTCTTGGTTTTTTCATGCCTAAAGTCCCTGTGAAGAAATCAAAATGAAGAAAAAAGTGAAGTCAGCATTTGGCATGTTTCAATCTTGCTCAGCTGATGCCGTTTACAGACCAACTCTGCCCTTCGTTGTACATGTAGGGAAAAGCCGCAAGGAAGCAAAGAAGCAGGCAGAAAAGCAATTCTAAGAGCTATAGGGCTCATGCTGCTCAGAGCTTGTTGTGTACACCATTTGTGAAGGGTTACAAGCTTCAGTGTAGAGTTGACACTCAGCGTGATGAAGCCAAAAAGTAAATGAATGAAAAGTAAATGACCACATCAGGTGCTGACTACATGGAAACTAATAGGTATTGAAGGTTAGAGGTGTGGGATCCATGCAATGCAAATTTAGACGTTGCATCGGGTCAAGAGCCCAATGTGGGGCTACTTGACAGAACATATGAAGTTGAACTAATGGAGCATTGAGCCCATTTAGTTACTGCGCCTTTTATCACAGGAAATTGACCACTTATCAAGCTTCAGCAACCAGGATCCCAAATTTCAATTTCGTGGTAGCACGACAACATTGATGCAGTACGACAACAATGATGCATGTGGCGGTGGATGGTTCTGTGCTGAGCATTGGAGCCACTGATCAGAAGTATCAAGGTTTTCCCCATCAATTGTCGGAGCATACCTGTTGAAAAGTTTTTGGTTTCGTCATTTCAGTGGCTGAGCTCTGGCAAAAGGTATGCAAGAGGAAAGCATCCAGGGCAAGCAGGGGTGCGCATCATCTGTTTTGCATCAAAAGAGTCTTTTCCAGTGCCCACAATGCAATTACTCCTGAGCCACTTCTTAAGCATCTGGTGTTCCAAATTCCAGATAATGCTAGCAGGGGGGTCTCAAAGCCCAAACCATCAGGATCTGAGAGACTCCTTTGCTGCTTGGTAGGTTTCTTACCTCATCATCAACCTCCCCTTTCCTCACACAAGCAGCCCCTGTAGCTTTCCTTGTGTATGCCATGAAGAAGCATTCCACGGCTTGCCAATGTTTACTTGCCCCTCATTCCTTATGTATGCCGCGTAAAAGCATTCGAAATGCAATGAGGAAGGAATGAAAAATTATTCACTGCCATAACTTACTTGCCCCTCACAGCCCCTAACGCTTGCTGCGCCTTGAAGCCCCAGCCATCTTGCCCAAATGTGCCCTCATATGAGTTGTCCCAAGCCCCTTCGTGTGTGTGTGTGTGTTTGAGTGTGTGTGTGTGTGTGTGTGTGTGTGTGTGTGTGTGTGTGTGTGTGTGTGTGTGTGTGTGTGTGTGTGTGCATGCGCGCTATGAGTGAATGAGTGTGCTCATTGATGTGTATTTTGCAGTGAACACCTTATGATTTCAGCCAAGTGCAGACTAAGGTGAGCAAAGTTCAGAAAACTGCTCACCTTTCTTGCCAAGCCACTCCTCTGCTTTGACTCGCTGAAAAGCCTTGAACGTAGAATTCCCCTTCTGCACATAGTTTAAAGTAAGAATGCATCTCATAAAGAACGTTGAGATTGACATGATTTACACCAATTGCCTGGAGGGGAGCACGTGACAACTGCATGCATTTGGTTCACACACACATACACACACACACGCGCACGCATCTAACACACGCACGCACGCACGCATGCACAAACACGCGCGCGTACACACACACACACATACACACACGCTGGCATGCATGCACAAGTGCAAACATTTCCACACCTGTGGCAGCCACAGCCCACTGGGGCAGTCACAAGCGAGAGTCCAGGCAGAGCAGGTGCCTGCTGGCCTTCACAAGCACCCATCTCACCTTTTTGTCCGAGTCAGACCCCCCTTCCTGCCGCTGCTCGCCCTGCTGATCCTGTTCTGGGCTTGAGCCAGGCCCCTGCTGTTGTGCCTCTGCCTGCCCTCCCGGAGTTGCCGGCGAGGGCGCAAGCTCTGCCTGCTCCCCCTTCTTTGCCTTCTTAGCCTCCTTTTTGGCTTTCTTTGCCTTCTTGCCGCCCTCATCCACATCTCCATCCCCATCTGCATGAGCACTCCCATTCGCCTCTGCCTTCTCATTTTGCGCCCCGCTGCTCTGCTCCATGGCTGCAGCCCCCCGCTTCTTGCCATCCTTCTTACCCTTCTTTTTACCTGCGTCCCCCTCCCCTGCATCTGCTCCAGCACTCCCTTGCCCTTGCTGCTGCTGCTGCTGCTCCTGCTGCTGTTGCTGCTCAGAGGCCTGTGCATTTGCTGACCCACTCTCCTGCTTCCCTGCCTTCTTTTGCTTTTTGCCCTCCTTCCCAGAGCCTTCAGCAGGCGCCCCGTTCTGGGCGACCTGCTCTGCTGCTGCACTGCTGCTTTGCTGCTCGACCTCCTTTCCACTCTTTTGCTTCTTTTTTTCCTTCTTGGAAGAGTGCTGCTGCTCACCCTGGGCCTCCTCAACCTGCTCGCTAGTTGCGCCCTCCTGCTTGCTTGTGCTCTCCTTTTTCTGCTTCTTTTTTACTGACTTCTCTGCTCCTGCGGCTGCAGCGCCCTCCTCAGTTGGCGTCGCTGCTGCTGCCTGCTGCCCGTCACCTTCCATGGCCTCAGCCCCACGCTTTTTCTTCTTTGTGGACTTGTCTTTCTTGCCAGTTGAGGGTGGCGCATCGGCAGAAGGTGTGGCGGCTGCGCATGCATGCGAAGACAGGGCATGGAATAGAGAAGGCAGGATTGTGTTCAAAACTGCTGCAGGCAGCCATGAAGTGCAGGGCATGGGGCAGTGACAGGAAAGGCATGGATAGGCTGCTTCTCAGACTTTCTGCCTGCTGCTGTGTGACAATGTGAATGTTATCTAAAGCTCCGCAGCCAGAGCAAGCTATGCATGCACGCACCCTGTGCTGCAGGGGCAGAAGCCTGCTGCTGTTGCTGCTGCTGCTGATGTTGCTTGCTTGCCAGCTTGACGGTTCGAGGAACAAGGCTTAAAACAGCTTTCCCTGTGGTTTTTGCGGCAGTTGATCTTTGCTCACTTTGGGCTGCATCATCATCTGCTGCACCATCTGCTCCAGCACCCTTCTTCTCCTTCTTGGCAGACTTTTTCTTTTCCTTCTTCGCAGACTTCTCTTCCTGTGGTTTTTGCTCTGGCGCCTCGTCCTTCTCGGGTGTAGCAAACTCCTCTTTCTTCTTTTCAGACTTCTTTGACTTCTTGCCCTCCTTGCTAGGGGTGTCAACCTGCTGCCATGGAGGAATTGAGCAAATGCATGAACTCAGGCGGCTTGCATCTCAAACGTGCGAACTCCGCACGCAGCAGTCCAGGAGTAAAGTGAATGCAAACATGCACACAATGTAAATAAGGAACTACCACAGAAGTGCTGCTCCTCGGGTACACGTTCCACTCACCTCCGTGGAGTCGTTGTTCTCTGCGGCCTGCTTCTCCTTCTTCTTCCCCATCTTTACAATATTGGCTTCCCTAAAACTTTTTATCTAACAATGTCAATTAATAAACTGGCAGTCAGTAGCACGTTCTTAATACTAATGCGTGCCAGCGTGTCAAGCTGAGGAGCATACAGGGACATCCCTAGGAGAGCTCAGAGTCCATGCTGTATGTTCCTTAATAGCAAGCTGCATCGTCGGTGGTTCATAAATCAAAGCAAGCCACATGAACATGCATCAAGCTTGCGTGCCCTCCCCCCTCACCACAAGGGTCCAGCTCCACGCAGCAGCCCATTTGCGCGCTTCTACAAGCCAGCATTTTCCCGAGATCCCTGGATTGGATTACTAAAGCAGCAGCAGCAGCAGCAGCAGCAGCATGCACGAGGCATTGAGAGCAAGGAAGGGAACAGCTTGGCAAATGCCAAACCGAAGGCCTACGGTGACTGGTATGCTGAGGAGATGATGTGCGTTGTGAGACAGCAGGCAGAGTTTTATTTGTCTCCTCAGGTGAGCCTGCACCTCTCTGCCATCTTCCTTCTGCGCGTACTGTACCACTTAGCAGGAAATCTAAATTTCCTCATCAAGACGATCTCCCAACCTCTCATGCATTTAGGACCACCGCACCCTTCCTCAAACACACGCCTCCCTTTATGTACACCTGCAGAATCTGAACACAGACAAATTCCTCCAAAAGGCCTTGAAGCAGGGGCAAGGCTGGGTCCCTCTCACTCTCATATGTCAATTCCCTCGCATGGCAGAGAAGCATGCTGAACCTGGCACACTTCTGCGTGCGCTCCAAAATTCTGCTTTAGTAGAGATCTCTGCAAACCAACAGCTGTTGCGGCCCAGAGGGCGACGTGAAAACAAGGACCTAAAGGGTCTGTAGAAACGCACAAGTGTGGGATGGTGAGCTATATAGCTGTATACCACTTGTGCACTTCCGGCTGTGTAGAAAATGGGATCTCAACTCGGAGGCCCTTCAGCCCTTTTACTTTCCGAAGCTCATTCTAGTACTGTAACTTGACAATAAAAATACTTTCTATGAGACTGCCATCCTCTGCTTTTCAATGGATTGCACGTCTTTTTGACAATGTTTACAAGTAAAGAGGTTCTCACAGGTACCTATATATGGTTCAAAGGGTTTAGACCTGCAAGTGACAAGTTTCGTGTACGTTAACTGGTTGCTAATGTATGCTTGTCTCCTCCTTGTCATTGAGTAATGTTTTCACAGTTGTCCTCTTGTTTTCTTTTGACTCTATTCGCATTTGAGGTCTTAGTACTAGGCCATGGCTTCTCTGGCACTGCTTTTAGATAGGGTAGACACAACCGAACATTGGATTTAGTGGCTGAAAAAAAATGAAGAAACGCGCTGTGAGTACAACAGGTACTGAGCAGCGACCCTAATGTAAAAACCAGACACAGGAAAAGAATGGAAATGGAATAGAGGAACCTTTGTGTGTGTCCTATGCATTCCTCAGATGTGACCATGCCAATCAAAAAGCAGAAAAAAGGCTATGCGACCAAAATGGTCCCGTTTACTAAGGGTAGGTCCAATCAGGTCCTACCAATTAGATCATGACAATTGATTGATTCCGTTCCTGGTCACTTTTTCAGCTACATTCACATTTGAGTCAATGCTAGAGCTCACAGCTCTGGCAAGTCTTCCGTTCTGATGTTCAGGTTGATTGTAAATACAAAAGAAAGCCACTTTTTAAACCCTCTACGGCAGCATAGGCAGCTATTGTGGTCCAGATCCCAATTAGGATAGGATAGGGTTACATAGCTGTACCTGTCTTCAAGGGCAGCTTACATTACGTTACATTACATTAGGGAACCTCAACTTCAGCCAGATAGTTTGGCTGCTCGGTGTTATGCAAAAAAATCCATAAATTCGTTGAGAAAACGATAAGTCTCAGTATCTTGTTTTTTGAAAGAAAAAAAAAAGACATCCTTAGAACGAGCTTGAGAAAAGTAGAAAGGGCCTGTATCATCTTACACTACTCTGTGTGCAGACCATGCACCAAAAAGATGCGTAAATTTTCATCTAAGATAACTCAAGAAGTTGCAAGAGCAGCAGAAGATAACATGTTGTTCATCTTGTAACTCAACTGAGACACACAAATCACAGAGAGGTGAATGTCCTTGCCAAAGAGGAGTTTCAACTCTCAACTTGTGAGCATGCAGTCTGAAGCATGCAATATTCCGCTGCATATGCCTTCCTGAATTGAGGTAAAGATGCCTAGGAACATGGAGGGGCTTCAAGTTGCCAAAAGCAGAATTATGCCTGAATGGAAGTGCTACCCAGTTGTCGAACTTCGCTAATTTGTTAGGATGTCCATCATGCTCAGCCTGATCCTCAGTTGGCCACACACTCCTATGCCTCTTCCTCAAGTCAACCACAAAATCCTTAATGTTGATTGGCTGGCCTGAGTAAACGCATTGTGCAAAATTGTTCCGTCTATCCAGTCCTTCAAAAGCAGATTAAAATGATGAAGCCCAACATTTTGAAGAAGCACTGCAGTGGCACTACTCATGCCAACATATGCTGCAAGCACCTCGCGGAGAGTTATGCTATTGCAGGTGAACGAGGCATTATAAAATCTGACAGCTGAGCGAAACCAATAAAACTGCAATGGCTCAAACCCACATTCACGCAGCACAGACCAATTGGGTGTAGTTCCCTTTACTCCAAGGATAATTATATATCTTATAATATTATATAATATAATTTATCTTATAATATAATATAATTATATATCTTTTAAGCTTCAACAAGCACAGATGCACAATTTGCAAAGGACAGTCCATCTCAGCTCCTGGTCTCATAAACCTAGTGCCCCAAATTTGGTTAGCATACATACATCATGCTCCAGCATGATGCTGGAAGAGCATATGCTTTAGTTAACCATAGCATAGTATGAGGCCGATCTGCAAGCTTGTAGTCACATGCAAGTTTTCTCACACGACAACGTACAGCCAGGAATTTCTCGCTGCTGGACCTGTCTTCTTTCTCTGCCTGCCGTGCTTCTCTCAGTCTGAACTTCGTGGTGGGTGGGTCATACGGTCTGTGCACCAATGTGGCCCCTTTTCCTTAATTGATGTAGGGAGTGCTCACTGCCTACGTAGTTTTTCTTTTTCTTTTTCTTTTCTTTTTCTTTCTTTCCAGCCAAGAAAGGTGCACACATATGTCCAGAGGAAGAGAAAGAATCCATGTGCTTTGTAAAGAGCATACCTAGATACTTGAAAGGCTCAGCACGCACTAGCTGTGCTCCACCTAGCGTAAATATGGGTTCGTTATTGCCCTTCGAGTTAAAGTGCACCACTTCAGACTTTGACACGTTGATTATCAATCCCTTCCTCTGTGCATACCCATGCAACCAATCCAGCATGATTTGAAGCTCAGTAGGGTCATTGGCAGTAAGGCCATCTGCATACAGCATATGCGTAACTCGAATGTCACTTGCACCAGTAACTGCACCTTGCACGTTATCAGCTAAGCAGTCAACATCATCAATGTAGAGGAAAACAGTAAAGGAGACAATGGGCAGCCTTGTTTTACCCCTAATCGGGGATGCACCTGGGCTCGCTTATAGCCATCTATCAACACATACTCATCATGGTCAAAGATGTTTTTAAGGATGGCTAGCAAGCAGGCTGGTATGCGAATACGCTAAAGATGAGCCCATAATGCTTCCCTAGGTACCGTATCATCGCTTGCTTAAAATCAATGAATGCTGCATACAGCCTGGGAGATGCATGAGGGCACTGAACCTGTGCTGCATGCTGCAGATGACGCAAAATAAACAATTGGTTGCAGAGTATTGGATAAAAACCATATTGCGTGTCTGGAATTCTGTTCTCACCTCTGCACCACCCTGTGACTACATCTCTAAGAACATTTGCATACATCCTATACATTATGTCACTCACGGCAAGCATGCGATCATTTGCAGGGTCTAGCAGAGATCCCTTCTTGTGTAGGGGTGTAAATTTAGCTGCCTTCCAGCAAGTAGGAATTTCAGCCTTCTCCATCATGGCAGCAAACAAACAAGCAACATAAGGCGCCAGAACAGTGGACTTCTTAGTCCCTCTACCATTCACAGCCGGTACTCTCTTCTCAGCATGCTTAATAAAGGGGGCAGCAACGGCACTAACACCAGGGGAGGTCCTGAAATTCAACCTTCGCATGTAATGACAGACAGCAGTTTACATTGCAGTTGCATCAGGCAGTTCGATCTCATCAGGAGCAGGCATCCGTCGGAACTCAGCACCTTGTGGCATGAGCTGCTCAGGAGGCGGATTGCTGCGCCCAAGTGGTACTGCAACACCTCTGAAAGGAGCTCCACCAGTCCAGCTTGTGGTAACTCGTTGTGCCACCCCGCGTACAGTTTTAGAAAAACATTCCATCCCTCTGCTCAAACTGGCCCAAATCCCTTGACTAGTGCTGGAAGTGCTTTCAGGGCAGCTACCCATGAAACCCAGCTGTTGAGGTGAAATATGTGGATTGCACCCTGCTGGACAAGAGGAGTGCCTACCCTCAAGCCTAGTTGTGTGTGGGACTGTCTCCTGAGAATGTGTGCTTTCAGGGCAGCTACCCATGCCATGCATATGAGCAGCTGCTCCACCTGTGTGAGAAAAGCTGTTGATGTGGGCACCAAAATGATTCTGAAGATATGAACTTCAACCTCCGCTGTGATTGGAGTCGGATGGCTTTTCTTAGGCTTCCTCATCAGCTCATGAATATCAGGCATATGCCTGTGTGGCCTATCCAGAAAAACAGCCTTCTGATACTTCACCTGGGCACGCCGTGCACGCCTTGTTTGTTCTTTATATTCTTTTTTCAAATATCGACAGGCGTGTACAGCTTGGCCACTCTTCACAGCTTGAATGCAATTTTTTTTAACGGCATTGTTCATTGAACCACACAAGCCTCCTAATTACACGCTTCTCAGCTCCCTTGAAAATGCAATCTTGCACCTTGCACATGCCAACATGATATCGCTCGCTGCTTGCATGATCCAATTTCTTAGACAAAAGCAAGCTGTGTCCACATTGCCTGCTTCCAAAGCAGCCTCCAACTGCACCGGCATTTCCAGGTTCCTTTCCAACTCATCCACATAAGCATATTGACGCTCAGGTTTCCAAAGCAAACTCATTTCACTTGCGCACCTACCCATTCTGCACAAATGATCATGATGAGGATAAAGAGTCCAATCAACATTTGGCACACCGGTAACTGGAAAATCAGAGTAAACCAACCATGATCTGTCATATTAAGAGGTGGAAAACAAATATATGACTGCCTTGTATGCTGAAATAAGGATGATGAAACAATATATGGTCTGGTATACTGCACCTGAGAGTCCTGTGTTGCCTGTGGGGTACCACCGTACCTGACCATCATCTCCTTGCACGTGACCAGTTGTAAAAACAAGTCCATACGCAGCTGCAATATCCACTTGCAGATTGCCAGCCAAATTGACCTCACTACATTCACACCTTCTAGCCGTTTGGAGTGCCGGGCAGTCCACCAAAGCCTCATTATGTGTGTCTGACACCTCACAAAGACTCCCAACTTTTGCATTGAAGTCTCTACAACATTACATGTGGAGACACCTGTGCAACGCGTGCAAGCTCATCATATAAGTTAGTAGATTGCTCACGTATTTGAGACAAAGCGTACTGGCATCCTTGTGGTTTTGAGTACATCGCACCTAGCAAAACATCATTATCCAAATAGTTCTTTATGACACCTTAACCAAACACACTGGATGCCCACGGCAATACGGTAAGCAGACATATATATTCAGCGCAAGAATTTGATGCAATGATTGCAAGGCCATAACCTCTTCTGCCTGCACAACCATGAGGGACATCTAACTTGCACACCAATTTGTGTGTGTCATGCAGGTGTATCATAAGCCTGTTCAAGTCGTTTGTGCGAGTCTCAAGCAATACCATGATATGATGGCTCTTCACAGTTTCACAGAGCTTCTCAATCTTCACCGACACAGGATCTACATCTGGGTTTGGGATAACATCCACATTTTGTACACACAGGGTCAGTTAGCAGCTTGTTCCCAAGGCCAGTCAGAACTACCAAACTGGTCTGTTCCCTATTTTGTGTTTGATGGGCTCACACCGCCCCTGGGGATCTTGGTAATCTGGCGGTCACCATTCTGAGGGTCCCGCGCGCGTAGCCCTAGGGTGGGCCCGTCCTGCATTGCGGCAGGCCCAGCCGCTGCTGATGACGTTGTTGCAGGGGCTTGGGGCATAGAGGCAGTATTTGCTGCTGCTGCTGCTGCTGCTGCTGGCGACAGTGATGGCAGCACTTCAGCCAGGTAGTGCACCACCTTGTCCAATCTTACGGCTGTCTTATCCCACTTAGCCCCATCCCTGGCAAAGATCCTCTTGCCATGTAGGCTGCGACACCCAGTCCCAGCCTTGCTGAGTCCCCATTAATTCTGTCTTTGACAGCTGTAAGCAAGGCAGTCCTTGACCCTCCCAGGACTGTTTTCTCTCTCCGCACTGTCGCACCCCTCTCACCACTTGCCCTCCACTGTTAACGGCACTAAATTGAGTCAATTCCAGCACCTGTTTAGTTCTGCAATTTAGTTCTTGCATCACATGAACCCTTCCTTTATCTTGGAGTTCAAATCCCCATGGACTTAAACTGGAAGCATCAAATTCAACGCATGACCTGTAACCTCAGAAATAAGCTTGATAACCTTGACTCCTCCTATGCTTCCCCACGGCAAACGCTTGACATTGTCCGTACAGCCATTGTCCCTAGCCTTGCCTATGCTTTTGCAGTTACTCCTTGCACACCAGCAGACCTCATCATTTGGGACACCATGATAGACAGGATTATCAAACATAAATACAAACTCTGGAACAGCACAGCAGCAGCGATGATTTGCGAAGATTCTGATAACTTTGGACTAGGACGCACCTCAATTTGCGTAGAATACCAGACGCCTGGCTTTTGCACTCACATCTAGCCTAGAAGATCCCTCAACTAGACACCGCACCATAAGCCTCAATCTCCTCACTGAGCAAATAGCGGACTTTAAGCTCTTATCCACATCCTATCTTACCAAACGAGAAGGAACCAATCTGCACATAAGACGCCAGCTCAACTTTTGCATGCGTGCCCGCCAATTGATCAGTATCCACTCTAGTAAGCTCCACCTCATGAAAGACGAGGAAGTTGTATTCAATGAGGACTTGGACCTCATCCATGAAGCCCTCTCCCTGCATAAACCACCTCCCCACAATCTCTCCTCCCTCATAACCTGCATAATGCAACCCCTAATGGGCCTTGGAATTAATGGAATCCATGAACTCACATCCCCGTGTAAGACTCACATCATCACAGTAGCTCAGCTACAATCCAGATACTCTAAGGTCCACGTTAAATGTGAAATAGCACTCAACAGACTGGCAGCATTTGTTAACCTCCCCCAGACAGAAGAGTTGAATACATCCTCCATCCAAAAAATCATTGCCTACAAAAACACTGAAGCAAACACTCTTGCACACTACCGCCTTATCAAAAACACACATGTGAGTGGCCTCAATGTGGAACCAGATAACCTGATTCATACCTACCCTCCTGCAAGCTCCCAACCAAACAGCACCCCTTCCACACAAGTTGTGCCATCACCACAACCTCGCTCCACATCTCACTACAGACACGAATTCGTGTTCGAACATACTGGACGCCGCCTCAGACGTGACCAAGCTACCTTGTCCGCCCCTACAGTCAACATTCCTACACAAGAAATTTGTCCTCTTACTCAGGAAGTAATGACCGCCAAAGAAACAAAACCCACAGAAGGGCCACCTAATAAAAGAACTCGCTCCAATTATAGGATGAGCATCACTCCTACACAAATAATTCATGCCTCAACACAAAATACTGCTAGCTTCGATGTTTTGACGCCCACTCAACAAGATTCACCTACGGAAGGGCCACCCAGCAAGCGCACACGCTCAACATTAAAACATACCTCCACATCCATGTCTCAACCTTTTAGCCAGAATAATCCTGGAGCTAATGCCAGTCAAAGCACTGTTAGCTACATCCCATCACAGCCCAACTCCCCATGCACAACAGATACTGGCCATACAGGCAAAATCCGCAACCCTCCCTCCTGTCCAAACACTCCACACAGCCTAGATACACATAATAATAACCACAAAAACAAAAAGAAAAAATTGCTTCACATAGAGAAAGAACTCACCCCTCCTGTCATCAACCCCCTCAGCTCACTATGCCAAGCCTCTGAGGTCTGGAATTATAAGAAAACCTCAGTCCACAAGCTTACAAAAGCAAAACCAGCTAGCCATGCTATCAACGCTATATATAACCATGATTTTGACATAACCCATATAGATGGTTGGAGAAACTGCACGGTCAACAAAAAAGACGGATGGAGAAGCCTCATTCACCATCAAGTGCAATACCACACCCATTTTGCCCCAATGATTATTGAGAAGTGGGCCCTGCCTTTCTTCAAGAAAGCTGGCCTTCAGCCTGCAACTACCTCAACTGCTGCTCGCACTGATATTGAGTATGCTCGCTGCCAAATATGCAATTACCATGGTGGCTATGAACCTATCAACTCTGAACCTCCTTACCTTGATATGTATATCTGTGATGTTTGCCAACGAACGTACCACTGGAAATGCATGAAAGAACTTGGTTGCTATACTGATGGGCAAAGACAAGAGATAGATGCAGCTGACACATGGGCTTGTCCCGCCTGCGCAGGCCTTAACAATGCACAGAAAATTGACAGAGAATGCCAGTCTAGAGAGGAGCTCATAATGGTCACTTGGATGCCCTCCTGGGAGCCTGAGGAAACTAGAGAGACCTGGCCTAAATTCCAACAGTGTCTGCTTGAATTTGAAGCCAAGCTAAGTGAACCAGACCTTTCCCGACCCACAGCAGACTCTGCCCTTTCTAACGTTGAAAGACAAGGCTTTGATAAGCCTCACGCTATTAATACTTGGAGGCAAAAACTAGACACAGAACTCCGCAATAAAATTTCCTTAGACATACACCCCACCAATCCACAAGTAGACATTAAACCCACTGGTTGCAGTGAATTTTGGCTGCATGACATTGACCTTGTCAAGTACAAAGTAAAACAAAACCCCAATCTAACATCACTAGACACTGAATCACAAAGCCCCAACTCTCGTGCTCCACCTCCCCTTCTCCTCCCGGAAATTTACAAAGCATACATGGCATGCGTTTACAACACACAAGGTAAATTTGTTGGGATGATAACCCCTAGCCGATTTCAAATCCTTTACAAGGCTTTCTATAGGGCCAAGCTTGCAGGCCTGCATGAAGCCATAACACCTGCTCCTACTAGCTTTGCATCTGAGCTGCAGGGGCTCCTTGCTCGCAAGACTATGCTAGAAAACAAGTACGCTAGTAAAAAGATTAAAGACTCCTTTTCGCGGGCCCTGCCAACCCCCATCCACGCTGCCCTTAAAGAATGGGCCCTGGTAACTCAAGAAAAAATGGCCTCCCCGCTGGACCACAACCCACAATACCAACATTACTGGAGCACTGACCCCCGAGACACTCTCTTTGTGCCCACCATATCTCCCTCTCATCCAGATATTCCGGTTTTTCTGTCTGCCATCCCATTTACACCGAGGAAGCTATGACTCAGGCCTTACGCCATGCTATCTACTCAACCATTCTCAACACAGAGGCCACTGCTACTTTCATGTTCCTCCCTGTATGGGGACAACACATGGTAACTAACCCCTATTCCAAACTCATCACTGCCTATCCACATCTCTGTTGTGAACTTGGAACCATTGCTCGTACCAACCTTTGCTACAACGATCCACGATCCTCCATCAACCAGGAAATACCCCTTTCTCAGCACACCTGGGACCTACAAATTATTGCAGTATGGAACACAGCTGCAAGGATTCATTTAAACAATCATAACCCAGCTTGGCTACAAGGCCTGGCTTCGGCTGTACCAGAAGTTAACTGGAAGCTGCGCAGTATAGGCAACCATTCTACTCTCAATACAATGCATGCTGATATGCCTGGATTCAATAAATGCCAACGCCTCCCCTCTGACAAACAACAAATATCTAGATATCTTATCTCTCCACACGTAGGTAATCAGGAAGATTTTTTGTACCTAACCAATCTAGTCCAACCCTCAAGCTCAAAGTCCCTGACTGGAGGACATGGGCTTACACTGATGGTGGTTGTCAAATCCAGAATGGCAAACAAGAAATTGGAGCAGGAGTCTACTGTCCTCTCACCGATAGCAGAAGTTTTGTCGAGCCCAACGATGCTGGAATTACCAACACCATATGTCGAGCTGAATTAGCAGCAATTGCTGCTGCCATCACACACTCTTATTCACACATTGCTTCAGACAGTCTCACCTCTCTTCATCAAATACGTAAACAACTTATTTACCCAGAGAAGCACAAACAACATATTCAAGGGGATGTCTCAAAAACCATATCTACCCTCATTAGCAACTCCCAAAGCAATATTTGTTTCTACAAAGTAAAATCTCATGCTGGCATTGCTGGTAACGAATGTGCAGATGCTATTGCAAAATATCAAGCAAGCCAAGCCAATAATAATGTGGCTGATACCGGGATCCCTGGCGCAGGCCCCGGCGGAAATCCTTTTTCTCATATATTTTGGTTAGCCAAAGAGGAAAAAAAAGAACACAATGCTGGCACATCCACAGCTCGTACACCCAATCCTAAAATCACCTACCTCCCCAATCTTCAAAATGCTCTCAAGTCTCATATGCATACAAAACACAGACTTGGATATGCCAACCCCAAAACAGGCTACTACTCATATTATCAGAGTTTGTTACCACATGTAGATAAGAAAATCAGCAATGCCTTTAGGAACATGTCCTGTATATCCACACCCATGAAGCGCACCATCCTACAATATCGCACTGGCACCCTCTATAACCAAAAACATGCGGTTCGCTTTAAAAGGTCCACTAACCCACTTTGCCCTCTCACAGGCTGTCATCAATTAGACAGCGCACTCCACATGCTTTTAGGCTGTCAAAAGCATATGATCTCCAGCATGAAAACTGAACGCCACAATGTTGCTGGAAGAATGATCATCAAAGCTCTTAGCAAAAGCCCGTGGGGAGCAGGCTTGGTTAACATGGACATAGGGAGTGGTGATAGGTTGGCGCAGCACAACCTTCAAATCCCTGCACATGCATCAAACAGAGTTATACCCCCTTACCTCTTTCCAAGAAGCGATCTAGACTCACCTCCAGCCGTCCTGATGCTATACTGATTACTCCCTATAAAGCCAAACCCACTTCTTCTCCTTCTACCTCCTGCTCACACCATCATGCGTTACGCAGCAGACACAACCCCACACTGAGGGCCACAACACTGTGCTGGCAGCCAACCGCGTGAGGCAACCCCACCAACTGAATGTAAACCAGCGGCATGTGCATTTGATTGAAATCAAGTAATGTGAAGACACGAGGCCTGGACAACAGTTGGAGGCGGCACAGCGGCAGCATGCAGACCTCTGCAAACTCATTAATGCAAAAGTTGTGACTCTCCACACCATCCTTTTGGGTGTTGGAGGGACCTGCTACACTGAGCACACCCTTAACCAGTTTAAACAACTGGGACTTGACCACCAACGCGCCAATAAACTTGCTCGCAAACTTCATGCCCATTCTGTCATGTATGCCAACAAGCTTGTTACCACTAGGCGTGCTATTGAAAACAAGAATACTTCTTGCAGTCTGGTTGTGGAGCCGGGTGCTTCCAATAACCCTCCAGATCCCCATTAGAGTCTTCTTTTTGTAGCTTCGTGGTGGAGGGGACTCACGGCTCTTCTGAGCCAATGTGTCTCCTTTTCCTTAATTGATGTAGGGAGAGTTTCCTCTGCCTACGTAGTTTTTCTTTTCTTTTCTGCAACCCCATACATGCAATACATCGCCCAAGTAATGCATCACGTCGCCGTCCGGGACCTGAAATGTCTGACGAAGAGTCTTAGAGATTTCATGAACCAGGCTGATGCCCTAGAATTAGCCAAGTAGCGTGCCTGAAATGTTGTGACTGGTATGTTTTGTTCTTGCTCTCCAGCTCGGACTGGTTTAATTACAGGCACCTTTTTCGCTGCAGCTAAGCTGCCCACGTAGGCAGCCTGCCTGTACCTGAGGTACAACTATGTAACCCTTTCCATCCCTAATAAACATCATGTTTGCAATGATTGCAAAATAACTGCCACTTGGTTGACCTCAGTAGCCTGCATGGTGTGCCAATGGTTTGCGGCCCTAGCTGGTGGCAGTAGCCTGCATGGTGTCACACGGAGTCAATGGCTTGCGGCCCTGAAACAGAGGAGGATTTGTATTCCTAGCTATCCGCTTCTTCCCTTTCTTAATGTAGGGAGTGATTCTGCTGCCAACTTTGTTTTCCTTTTCTTTTTTTCTCTTTTTCTATTCTTTCCACTCCTTTCATTGTTTGGGAGCCAGAGGGGGTGCTAAGCGTCCTTCCCCAGATGCACACATTCAGTAATCATGTGCTCAGTCCTTTTCTTTCCCAAACCTTTGTTATCTTGCTGGTGGTCAATGCCTGGTGTGCGTTGAATGCGCTGGACATGACTTTCAACTTTTCAGGGCAGCGCTCCCAGCAGCATTCCCCCCCCTTTCAAAAGGCAAAGAGTTTCAAACTACTACGCAATACTTTGACTCGCTGCAACATGCACATGCCAGGGAGAGGAGCAGGTTGTATTACAGAGATGAAAGCGTTCAAAGCCTCAAGGACGGGCATGCTCTTCTCCAAGCCATGCATGCATGGTGCCGACGTCGCCAGTGGCACCACATCGGTGAATGGCTTGTTGTGGTTCAACATCAGTGCGCTGGTACCTGCATTCTTTCACCGCCGCTACCTTCCCCCACCCGGACCCTGCGCCGCCAGCCTTGCAGCTATTGCCTTGGCAGCTTCGATTGCACTTGCTGCTGCCCCTGCCTGTGCTGCATTCTGTTGAGGCGGCTGCAACGCAGATGGGGTGCCTGTTCCATACACTGAGGGCGGAGGTGGTGCGTTATGGTAGCTGGTGTTGGAGAAACTCTGCGGTCGTGACGAGGGGGCCCCGTAGCTGCTGCTGAATGACCTGTCGCTATAGCTGCCTGGCTGCTGTGCGCGGGGGCCGCCTCGGCCTGCTGGAAATGATTGCTGCTGCAAGTACATGGGCCGTTCAGTGACAGGGACGGGAGGGGGTGGAAGGGGGGCGCCGCTTGCAGTCGTCTGCGCCTTTTTGGGGGCGATGACTGTTGCCCCAGTGCCGGCTGTGCCGCCTGCAGCAGAGGAGGGGGGGGAGGCAGCCATATGTCCATGAGGGTGGGGGTCCAGCAGGTTGACAAAGAAGAGCAAAAAGGGACACATGTGCCCAATGTCCCAGACCCATAGCCCAAGTATAAGGAAAGCAATGCCTTGCAGAACACTGGACGAAGCATCCATCCCAACTCTCATTGCTTCAGACACAACATGGAGTGCGAGACACGGGCTGCTCCAGCCCAGGGAACACACCAGCTCACTGCCCCAGCCCAAGGCACACACTGCACCAACCCAGGGAAGTTCACCAGCCCAAGGAGCAAACTGCATGTGCACCAGGCACACACTGCACCAGCCTAAGGGGTATACCAGCCCAAGGAACACACCAGCCCACTGCACCAGCCCAAGGCACACACTGCACCAACCCAGGGAGCACACCTGCAGTGCCCGAGGACACAAAGGATGAGCGGAACCGGTTTTCGTGGTAGTTTGCCACAAACTGCCTGCCGCCCTCATTCTGTTGTTGCAGCTGCTGCTGCTGCTGCTGCAGGTGCAAGCTGCCCGCCCCTTGGGCAGCGAGCCGTTGTGCGATGGATGCAGCCGCAGCAGCTGCGGCACCAGAGGCGTCTCCACCTGGGAGCAGCAGGCACGCATCAATTCATGAAGCTTCCCCTGGAAGGAAAGCACAACAGAGCCAATGACCACTGCTGCCAAATCCAGCAAGGAGGGAATGCATGAGGACAGCAAGGTGGCCAGGAGGCATTGCACATGCTGTAGGTTGGTGGAAACTTAAAAGCTTATGCAGCCGGGGCCAGGTGCCAGCAAGGGGGCATTGCATGCCTAAGTACACGATCCATGTGCAGGATGGTGACATGCCTAAGTACACGATCCATGTGCAGGGTGGTGACATGCCTAAGTACACGATCCACGTGCACGATCCATCCTGCATGCCTAAGTACACGATCCATGTGCAGGGTGGTGACATCACACCTGCCGCTTTCCTTGTCTCCAACATCATCCGTGCGTCAGTGACACCCACTGATGGGAGGGAAATGTGCCTTCATGTGCCTTTACACACCAAGCGTGCATGGTGCACACGGTGCACGCAAGATGGGGGCAAAAGCACTGCGGCTTCTTGTTCCTTGCATGTGCCGCGCGCCAATCACACGCACCTTGGGGAGGAGGAGGAGGGGGCAGGACCTGCGTAGGCCCTTCTGCAACAAAGGTCTTGCTGGCACTTGTGAAGCCGCTGCCTCCGCTACCTGTGCTTGAGCCAAAGCCGAGGCCAGCACCACCCACTTGGGGTTTCCTGCCCCCGCCTCTGCCCCCGCCTCTGCCCCTGCCCCGACCCCGGCTGCTGCCTCGTCTGAACCCTGAATCCTGTGTGTGTGTGTTTGTGTGTGTGTGTTGTGTGTGTGTGCGCGCGCGTGCATGTGTAGGTGCGTGCATTTGCTCTAGAATGCGTGCAGGCACAGTTGTGTGAGCACAGAGGTGTGTTGCTTGGCAAATCAGACCCTACAACACTTGCACTTCTCACACAAAGGAGTGCACTTGTAGACCGTGGACTGTGAACGAGCAAGCTCAAGAGTGCAGTGGTGCTCAGATCATGCACGTGTGCAACCTTGTGTGTGGCTTTTGAGAGCTGCATCCAAGCTGATTCTCAGGAGCAATGCCCAAGAGGAAAGACAAGGATGCCCAACATAACAGAGAAGAAAAGTCGAACATGCCCAAATTATAATTAAGAAAGGAAGTTTAAGAAATCAGGATTCAGAGATGGAAGGTCTAGAGGAAGGTTGCAAAGTCCCAAAGCTAAGACCGAAGGCAATGCTGATTTGTGCCTATTGCTGATTTGTGCCTATGCTGCCCTTGGACCTGACAAGAAATTATAATGCATTGCCGCTTGCGCGTTTCAGGGTTCCCATGAAAGACACTGTCCGCTTATCAAGGATGGACATCACATCCAAGCAAACACTCCAACAAAGCCTCTTCCAGCAACGCTGGTAAGGGGAATTATTTTCCTCGCATGGTGGATGATATAAAAAATGCACAGCAAGGGAATACCTAAAGGTTCACAATCGACCTTGCAATTTCCACAGAATGTTCAGCTCAACCGCTTTGATAATACAGGAGCTTGCCTCCACCCCAAAGAGTTGCGTCCTTGCCACTAAAATGATACACAAGCAGAGTGCATTAGATTAAATCAAGACGCATGAACGAAAATGATTTTTAATGGGCAATGACCTCCAGCTCAGAAAGCAAGTCCAGGATAACACACACAAAAAGCGTGCTTTCAAGCAAGTATTTTTTCTGCTACACGCAAGACATTTTGCAGAACTGCCCCTTTGTTGGTTTTCAAATCCTATTTTGGGGCTGAAATGCATATTTGAAATTAACAAACGGGTAGTTTTGCATAAATCCCTGTAGAAGAAAAACTAATATGGCTTGACAGTGTGCTGCCTTTTGGAAGCCATTGTTTTGCCCTTCAAGCTCTGGAGATCACTTTGGTTCACTCTAATTCTGAATTGCTTCCAGTAACAAGGATGCAACTCCTTGGAAAGGAGGTAATCTTTGTGTTGTTGAAGTAGTCAAGCTGGAATTTATGTGAAAAGTATGAAATAAATGTGAGCCTTCCTCTTGCTTCTGCCCTACTAATTCTCCACAATATGAGGAAATAGCCTACAAAAAAGTGGTGCGCCTATATATATATATGACACATTTGTACGTCGCACACCTACATGCTTGCTTGCAAGTTACAGAGCCACATGTAAGCCACACCTCCACGCCATACCCATACACACTGCCCCACCACCATGGCAAGCTTAAGCAGCCCTGTGTGCACAGAACACGTTCATGTGCACATCAAGATACTCACATGCCAGCCACACCCAAAGGCCACATTCAAGCCACACCTCCATGCCAATACCAACACACTGCCCCACCACCATGGCCAGCTCATGCAGCCCTGTGTACACAGAGCACATTCATATGCATATTAACATGCTCACATGCTGTGCAACATTCAAATGCCACATGCAAGCCACACTTCCATGCTCAACCCACACCTCCAGGCCCATACCCGCACATGGCCCCACCTTCATGGCCAGCTCATGCAACTCTGGCGGGACCGCTTGGCCTGCCAGCGCGAGTGACTGCACCAGTGCACTTGCAAAATGTGTATCCTTGGGCAGCAGCAAGCTGAAGGCTTGTCCCTCCTTATCCCCGGCACGGCCAGTGCGGCCAACCCTGTGGGGCGAGCCAAGCACAAATTAGACTGTGTGTGTGCGTGCATATGTGTGCGCGTGTGTGTGTGTGTGTGTGTGTGTGTGTGCGTGTGTGAATTGCAATGGATGCCTAAGCAAGCAAAATGATATGGTCTTAGGCAAAATGCAGTGACAAAGTTTATGAATGCACCAATTAACATATTAATGCAAGCATCTGCAGAACAGGTGCCTTTTCGATTACAGGCGCACACATTGCGGACCTGGGTATGTGCAGACTTGGACAAGTGCTGCAAAACCCAAATTCGAATTCCCTTAAGACAATGAGAGTTTAAGCAACAAGGCTCCTGCTGCTCAATATCCTTCAAATGCCAGATTGCTGTAGGTCAGGTGATGGTTCACTGGGCTCTGGGTTCACACAAACAGGTCCTCGCCATGGGCGACTGGGCCATGCAAGGCAAATCACCCTCAAAGGTGTATGTAGCCCAAGAACCATGTGATTTGGTGATCGATTCAAGCGTGTGCTTGCCTGTGGATGTGTGTGTGTGTCTGTCCTTGGCAGCCTCGTAGATGATCATTAGCTTTTTTTTGTGTAAACAAACAATCTACAGCTACAGTAACCATACATGTATTCATCAGAACCATTCTCCAAATAAGGGCATGCTTGCCTGTGGATGTGTGTGTCTATGTCCTTGGCAGCCTCGTAGTTGATGACTGTCTTTACAGTCCTGCAACGGTGCGAGGGGGACAACGCGTGATGCTGGTCAGAGCGGCAAATGTTTGGAGGCTCTGTATCTGTGTGAAATGAGAGGTGCAACACAGAACCCGAGTTTCAAACTGGAAAAGCGCTTCGGCTAGGAAGGCTTTAAAAAAGACAACAAGCTGCTTTTATAGGGAAGTGAGGAGGTGGGGAGTTGCACATGGACAGAGTAAATCCACTTCCAAGCCAAGAACAATCTTGCGTCTGAGAACCCAATCCCGCACCAAACTAAGTGCTGCAGCTTCATTCAAGGGAAACACGGAAGCTTCTTTTGCCCCAGGCAAAGTTGCAAGAAAACAAGAGGTGTACGGCTGCCAGCTCACTTGATGCCCAGTCCTTGTGCTGCCACATCTGTTGCTGCAAGCACCAAGGTCACTTCATGCCCAACAACAGCCACAGAGCTACTTCATATCCAAAAGCAAGCACACAGCTCACTTGATGCCCAGTCCTTGTGCTGCAACATCTGTTGCTGCAAGCACCAAGGTCATTTCATGCCCAACAACAGCCACAGAGCTACTTCATATCCAAAAGCAAGCACACAGCTTACTTGATGTCCAGGCCTCGAGCCGCCACATCTGTTGCCACGAGCACATGATGCTGCCCGCCACGGAAGCCATCCAGTACAGCCATGCGTGTGTACTGCATGCAGCAGCAGGAGGCACACATGCCCACACATCCCTGCTGCATAGCTGTGTTGCTACTGGTTTCTCCACCTACTCACTTGCACATCAGTTTTTTTATACACTGGTTGTTAGAAACATGCAAGAATGTGTGTTCAGTTTCAATTGGGCAGCATGCCCTGGGGACAACCGCAAGTGTGACATTCTTAATTCCTTGGAAGCCTCTGGAAGCTGATTTGTGACGCCACATACCGCACCTGCACGACGGCAATGTAAAAACATCCCTTGCAAGAGCAACAGGATCACCCATCTATCCTTCCATGCTCCTTCAAGCTCCTTGCTCCTTTTCTATTGTAATCAGCACAACCATCTGAGCAAATTGCATGCAGACACAGTGTTATCATCTCCATCGTTACTGGCGCCTTTTTGACCAGAAGAGCCCAAAGCCTCCAATCAAAGCACCCACACAACACAGGTCTAGGGCATTGAGGTCCACAATCCATTCATACTCATACAGGTCCAGCGCTGGTGTTGGTCCCAAGCCTCGGGTAAAACATCCACACAACACAAGCATCATCGCACCCAAAGCACACAGTACCTTCAAACAGGCTCCACGAGGTTCAGCACAAAAAGGAACACATCAGTCGAGGCAAAGTCCAACATAATGTTGGCATCTGCACGTGTGGAGTTGCACGCAATGTGCATGCATCACATAAAAAGCAATGCCCCACCTGGTCCATGTCTCCATGAGTGCCTGCCGCTCACACGGCCGCCGCTTGCAAGGAAGAGATGCATCTGTGAAGGTTCCCATGATGCATATGCATGCATCACTAAAAAGTAATGCCCCACCTGGTCCATGTCTCCATGAGTGCCTGCCGCTCACACGCCCGCCGCTTGCAAGGAAGAGATGCATCTGTGAAGGTTCCCATGATGCATATGCATGCATCACTAAAAAGCAATGCCCCACCTGGTCCATGTCTCCATGGATGCCTGCGGCCCTCACGCCTGCTGCTTGCAAGGTAGACACGAGGGCGTCTACCTTGGCTCGCTGGGAGGCAAACACGATAATGTCACCTGCGTAAACAGGTTAAAAAACGATAATATCGTAAACAGGGGGAAATATTGTAAAAACGATAATATCGTAAACAGGTGAAAAAACGATAATATCACCTGCGTAAACAACAGCCAGCACAAACATATGCTCATGCTGTGGATGCAGAGGACGACATGCACCTTACAGTGGAACACAGGGATGACGCACTCGTCTTGGTGCACGCAGGATACCTGTGGACTGCTGGTTTTGACGGGCTCTACAAATGACACATGTGCAGAAGTTCAGGCGGGCGAGGGCTTGATTGCACGTGCATGCACTGTGTGGATACACGTGCTCTCAAAGGGAATAACTGCACAGCCGCTGCGTACGTGTTCATCACGGCTCGCAATGAACACCACCAGGCCCACCTTCATCAGACCCACCACCCACACCCACCTTCATCCACCAGTATCTGCAGCTTTGCAAGCAGCCAGCTCATTTTCTCAGCCTCATCCTTGCAGATGATGGCCTCCTGGCGCACATCGCGGTTGGCAATCCCCTCGATGCCCACCTACAGTCAATATGAGGCACATCCACAGCACATGGCACACCTCAGCCGGTCCATCCTGGAACCTTTGAAGATCCATCGAGGCAACTGAGCAGCTGAAGAGGTGTCCTTGTAGCCTGCCTAGAAGACTGGATCAGCGCAGGGCTCGTATTGCATGCACAACTCCGATCGCCAGGCAGAAGTGTGACATTTAAACAGCGGCACACGTTCAACAACAGGTTGAAAGCAGGTCCTCTGTAACGTCGCGGACATCTTTCACAAACACGCACGAGTGTTGCACTCGACATGCCCTATTTTACTCCCATACATACACCAGACAACAAAAAGCTGCAGAGCCCAGGCCTGGCTTCACCAGGGATCGTTACCTGGTATCGGTATGGCTTTGTGACTGTGGCTAGCCATGCCTAGCTTCTTCAAGGTCTGTTACTTGACAGCCTTCAGGCTTTATTCAACCAAGCCAGGCTCCACCTTTGTTCAGTACTTTGCGGCTCCGTAGCTTTGTGGAATCAATTGGCCTCGCCGGCTTCACCAGGGTTTGGCACTTGGTGACTCAATGCCTTATCTAAGGCTCCCCCTTGGCCTGTGCCTTCAAGGTCGACAAGAGATCACAGTAGCATAAAAACTAAGATAGGCCCAGCTATAGCATGGGCAGGCAAACTTTCTTAGAGTGTGGAACCAAGAGATAAGGGCCAGCAAGTCCACCCCCGCCTGCGCAAATCTAGGATTGCCTTCCACCCAGCCCTTATGTCATCACCATTGGGTAAGGCCTGAGCCAGCTTGCTACACAAGAGGATCTCTCCTCTTAGCACGCAGTACGCGCCGCTTTTTTCAATCCTTGCCACCAGCACGTGGCACTGCCTGATGACTCCCAACACACTCTATGCCCCTTGCGTCGGCCCACCATGTTCATCAACAGTGCCTGTACTGTTACCCTTTGACTTAAAAACACTGTTCATAGGGGAAAAACACTGCAACAGCTGCCACTCAACCCACTCCTATTACCGTGATGTGCACTGGGTTGGTGAGGGCGTCAGCCACCAGGCGCTGGATCTTGCGGGGCATAGTGGCGCTGAACAGCAGGGTCTGGCGGTCAGGGCGAATCTGGCCCAGGACAGACCTCACCTGTGGTGTGTGTGTGTGTGTGTATGCGTGTGTGTGTGCATGCGTGTGTATGTGCGTGTGTATGCTCACGCGCAAATGGAATAAGTCAGAGCAAGATCCAAATGAGGTGAGAGAATTGGACAGCTAAGCCAATGAATTGGTTGGTAAACAGGTGAAACATGGCACTTGGCGAGCGCATTTGAAGATCACTGGATGGACCTCATCTGCCAGGGTGAGAATGGGAATGAAAGTGCACCCTGAGAAGCAGGGAGCAAGATAACATGAGATGAGCAGTACCTGATGTGAAATCGGATCGTACTTTGGTAAAAGGGTTTCATGCCCTCATTGCCACTCAAGAGGTACACGCTCTAGACCTGCCCACTTGTGCTGAAGCCTGGTGAACAAGCCAGGTGCGGATGTGTGACATCTTGCACAGGGTCATCCGCGGTAAAACTATCATTTCTGGCCTGCCCTCATATCTCCAAGCAAAATACACAAACACAGCTACAGCACACACGCACACACACATACACACACAGCAACAGCACACAGCGACAGCACACACACACACACACATACACACACACACGCAAACACACACGTCCTACCCACTTGCGTCTCAAAGCCCATCTCAAACATGCGGTCGGCTTCGTCCAGCACCAGGTACGTGGTGCGCACCAGGGTGCATGCCTTCATGCGGATGAGGTCAATCAGCCGGCCAGGAGTGGCCACCGCAATCTGCAACAGGAAAGCAAAGAGAGAGTGTCTGCTTGTAAGAAAAGGGCACGCCAGGGTTGCATGCCTTCATGCGGATGAGGTCGATTAGCCGGCCAGGAGTGGCCACCACAACCTGCAACAGGAAAGCAAAGAGAGAGCGTCTGCTTGTAAGAAAAGGGCACGCCAGGGTTGCATGCCTTCATGCGGATGAGTTCGATCAGCCGGCCAGGAGTGGCCACCACAACCTGCAAAGGGAAAGGAAATGAAGGGTGTCTGCTTGCAAAAAAAAGGCAAGCAAGGGCTCAGGCACCCTGGGGTATCCTCCATACCTGTGCAGGCAGGGTACAATTCAAGACAACTTGAATTAAAGGGGTCATCAGCAATCATATCTTCATCGTGGAGATGAGGAGAATTTGGGAAAGGCAGCTTGCTGATGTGCGCATGTTGCAAGGATCGCCTGAGAGCAGGGACACCTTTGTGCAAAGCAACGTCGTTGGCACCATGCACAGCATGCCAAGGCAAAAGGCAAGAGGACTCACAGCAATCGACAGCCGGGACCGGGAAAGAGAACGGACACCAAGGGAGAGAGGACATGCATGACTCTTGCAGGCATGGCTGTGTGGCCAGCAGCAGCTGTGTGTATATGTGTGTGTGTGTCAAGTGTTGCGCAGGCCACACCACCTTGCCTTTAGGAAGAGGCACTGGTAGCCTGCACCTGTACCTGATGAGAGCCATGACTTTGTCGCTCTTGCGGTGCTTGTCAGTGTGTCCAGCACAGGGGCCCAGTGCTCACAGGTACCCAGGGTTCAACCCATGGCAGTAACAGTTTTGCAGTTCTTGTCATCATGTCCAGCACAGGAGTGCAGTGCTTACTGATACCCCAGTGGTGGAGGAGACTCACGGCTCTCCTGAGCCAATGTGTCTCCTTTTCCTTAATTGATGTAGGGAGAGTTTCCTCTGCCTACGTAGTTTTTCTTTTCTTTTCTTTCCCCATGATCCATCCCATGGTTTGACCGTTCTTGCAGTACTTATCAGCGTATCCAGCACAGGGGGGGCCCAGTGCTTACTGGCACCAATGAGCCTCAGCCCTGCTGAGGAGGTTGAACCTTTGGCATTCCCTGCTGCTGCTCCAATTGAGGGAGCAAGAGTGCACCAGCTGCTTTCTCACAGGAGTGTGCACCATGAGCATGCACCACCTGCCTTCTTACAAGAGTGTGCACCAGCTGTTATTTTCCACAAGGTTGTGCACCAGCTGCCTTCCCAAGGAATACTCGCACCCAAGTCCACACAACACGGCAGGTCGCTTTTCATTTCACCCACCTCACAGCCATTTTTGAGGTCCTTCACTTGCTCGTACTTGGACAGCCCTCCAAACGCAGCAGAGACACGCATACCTGCATTAAGCACGCATGTTCAGGGAGCTCTGCATAGCGACAGCTCATGAAGAGATCCATGGAAATGCCTGCTCAAGCCAACTCCCTGTTAGCAGGTGCGGGCAGTTCATTTTGGGCATGCACAAAAGTGTTATCCAACATGATGAAGGTAACATCTCGCATCAAGAAGGTGCAATTCCTTGAACTTGGCAGTTCACACTTCATGCTGCACATGAAAAGAAGTACAGGTCTCGCACCGAGCACAGCCACGCACCTCGCCAAGCACAGGCACGCTAAGCACAGGCACGCTCCTTACCAAGCACAGGCACGCTAAGCACAGGCACGCTCCTTACCAAGCACAGGCACGCTAAGCACAGGCACGCTCCTTACCAAGCACAGGCACGCTAAGCACAGGCACGCACCTCGCCAAGCACAGGCATGCTAAGCGCAAGCACGCTCCTTACCAAGCACAGGCACGCTAAGCACAGGCACGCACCTCGCCAAGCACAGGCATGCTAAGCACAGGCACGCTCCTTACCAAGCACAGGCACGCTAAGCACAGGCACGCACCTCGCCAAGCACAGGCATGCTTAGCACAGGCACGCACCTCGCCAAGCACAGGCATGCTAAGCACAGGCACGCACCTCGCCAAGCACAGGCATGCTAAGCACATGCACGCACCTCGCTGCCTTTCCACCTATACAGTGGGAAGTATGCATCATGCGCCAAGCACAGGCATGCACCTCTCTCCCCTTCCTCAAAGCTGCAAAAGCTGCATGCACCTCGCTGCTCTGCCAAATGGGGGAAGTTTGCGTCAGCTGCCAAGCATTGGCAGGCATCTCACTGCCCCTCTACAAGGTGTGAAGCACATACCACACCCCAAGCACAGGCATGCACCTTGCTGCCCTTCCACAGAGTTGCATAAGCTGCATGCACCTTGCTGCCCTTCCACAGAGTTGCATAAGCTGCATGCACCTTGCTGCCCTTCCACAGAGTTGCATAAGCTGCATGCACCTTGCTGCCCTTCCACAGAGTTGCATAAGCTGCATGCACCTTGCTGCCCTTTCACAGAGTTGCATAAGCTGCATGCACCTTGCTACCCTTCTACACAGTGCAGAGTATGCATCACACGTCAGGCACAGGCATGAGCCCTGCTGCCCTTCCACATAGTGCAAAGTGTGCACCACACACCAAGCATACGCATGCACCTCACTGCCCTTCCATGAGATCCACCACACTCAAACATGCTTTTGCGCGCCACTCACTGTATGCCCTAGCAAATTTGCGCGTCTCCTTGTGGATCTGTTCTGCCAGTTCACGAGTGGGTGCTAGGATCAAGCCGATTGGTCCGCTGCCTTTGTCCAGCTCCCGCTGGTCCATGATGTGCACCTGTGTTGGATGGACATGAGGCCACTCATCTCCCTGGCTTCACCATGGCAAGCACGCAAGACATGACCTGCTACGTCTGTGATTCACGTTCAATGCCACTGCCTTGCTTGTAAATGGACATGGAAACTGAAGTCAAAGGCGGGTGTTTTGCCGCTAAAATAACAGCACTGTGCACCAAGTGCATGAGCATGTTCAGCAATGTGCTCCGTCAGCGCTCCACTTCCTGTCGGACGATTGCTGCCTTCCAAGGACCTTAAATGACTGGCCTTCCCAGGACTTCAGTTTGACTGCCTTCCAAGAAACTTCAACTGACAAGGCTATTGGGGTGCAGCTTTTGAGCAAGGACACCACGTAAACTCGCTGCAAATGGAAGGGTAGTATGGGTACACTTATAGAAGCAGCTGTAGGAGTATTTCTGCTCTGTGCAAAACGCGGGATGTGATGAAGCCCTGAAGCAGCAGCAACACCCGCAAGCATATGCAGGACCATGCTTTTCCTTGCGCACCAGGGTGTACTTGAAACTCTGCAGCAGCAACAAAACCTGCATGTACTGGCAGGCAGGTAGCGGCCCTCCAATGCAAGGATGCTCTACAGCACGTTGCCGTCTGCAAGCCAAATAACAAAATCCATCTGGAAAGCAGGTGGCTCCCCTCCCAACACGCTTCTCCATTTCCTACACAGGTTGCCACTTGGCAAGCTATTTGGCACAAGCCATTTTTGTGGCAAGCAGGCAGCAGCCCTCCTGACACGCAGTGCGTTTAACGCACCAGCATTGGTAGCACAAAGGCAGCGGTCTTGCCACTGCCTGTTTTGGCCACCCCCAGCACATCACGGCCGCTGAGGGCTGCAGGCAGCGCCTGGGATTGGATGGCGGTGGGCCGCTCGTACCTGCAGGCATGTGTGCATACAGGCTCTTACGCGGCTGCTGAGGGCTGTAGGCATGTGTGTGCATACAGGCTCTTAATTGAGAATGTGAGGTAGGCGGTAGCGGAGCCCGGTGCTTGCAATGACAGGGGTTGTACGGTGCCAGCCTCTATGCACAGGCCCATCCTGCACCAGGAGATCAGGTGCCCTCGTGTAGACATGCGTTCATGCGCGCGTGCATGTGTGTGTGTGTGCTCGTGTGTGTATGTGTGTGTGTGTGTGTGCGCGCGCGCGCGCGTCATCCCATCCTTGCTCTAGCAAAGCATGTTCCAAAGGTGCACCCATCACATCCTATTCCAATATCACAAGCTTGCTCCAGCAAAGCATGTTCCGATGGGGAAACTATGCACAATCCTATTTCACATATCCCAACTTTGCTCCAGCAAAGCATGTTCTGATGGGGAAATTGTGCACAATCCTATTTCACATATTCCTACTTTGCTCCAGCAAAGCATGTTCCAATGGGGAAACTATGCACAATCTTATTTCACATATTCCAACTTTGCTCCAGCAAAGCACGTTCTGTTGGCGCATTCATGCCTGAGGCTCTGCACGCCTGAGGTTCTGCACACCCGACCATTTCTGAACAGAACCTCTTCTATCGTAGTCACCAGCTGTGCCTCCTCAGCTAAAGCATGAAATAAGGAGCAAAGGCTCTGCAGGCTGCACCCACCCAGCCTTGGAGATAGCAGCCATGAGCTGCGCATCAAAGCCACACTGCTGGAAGGTCTTGATGGGCTTGGGGGGCGCAAAACCAGCCACACTCATCTCCAGCTGGCTTCGCAGAGCTGCAACCTGTGCGAGCAAAGCAGCCAATCAAACAAGGCAAGCAAGAGTGAGCATGTGGTTACTGTGTGCCGAGCAGCCAACAGAGCAAGGCAAGCAGGAGAGTGTTGCATGCAAGCGCTGCATGTAAGCCATGGAAACAAGAAATCCAAAGGCAAGGGCAGGCACAAGCTCCACTGCCTCAGCAGCATAAACTATACAAAACCACATAAGTGTGCAGATAAGACAAGCAGAACCACTCACTCACAACATATCATCCCTTTTTATACATGTTGAACATTAAACACCTTACTGGTTTGTACACAAAGATGGTGGTCCATCCACAAAAGGGGAGCAATCCTCACCCCATCTCCCTAATTTACTTGTACAAGGTGCAGCGCAAGAGGTTAAAAAGCATGAATAATGCCATCAACTCACAATAATTGAGTGGAACAGTTGACGTTGTAGGTTTTTCTTTGTGCACAAGCATGACTCAGTTAACCAGGCCTTTGTTCCTGCTCAGCCACGCACCTCGCCATCATCCATGGCAAACACCTCAGGGCTCTCTTCATAAAAATCCTGCAGCAGCGGGCATGGTGCTGTTGTAAGCCAGGTAACAAAAGCTTGGGGAGCACATCCCCCCCCCCCCACACACACACACGCACACACACACACACACACACACACACACACACACACACACACACACACACACACACACACACAAGGATGTGTGCATGCATTCAGTAGAAACACCTCATGTGCAAAGGGCACAGCATATAACAGCTACAAGATCAATTCAAGATTGAAACAGCAGTACTAGTGTGAGTGCTGCCGTGCTTCTTCCTTAAGCTACCACACGAACACACATATGTTGCTCTCCTCTTTGTTGATGCAGCCGGTTGGTCCTGTCAAACTCCTGATGTTCATTTACCGTTGCTTTGCCATACAAACAGCAGTGGAAATTTTTTCCCTTGTTCTTGGCACGAGTTTTTTTTGTACACTTACATGCATGGGCTACAAAAAACACTCCTTTACATTTTCATAATACAGTCTTTCAAACAACATACTTCAATTTTTCATAACTTTGCCATTATGAACAGGCTAGCAGTCAAACGTCTTGACTGATGCCTTTTTCCCTTGTAACCCTTGTACTAGTGAGAGAGTATCTTTGGCACAGAGGGGCACCCACACATTGCAGCCAACGAGGCATGCCATGCACAAAGCAACCCATTTGAGCAAACGAGCAGGCAGGCCCTTGCACACACCTTTGCAAAGTCCTCATAATCCACAAGCGAGTGATCCACAGGTGGCAGATAGTCTCCACTGCCCTTCTTGTTCTCCACCTACGCAGGAGCAGCAAATTGGGTTCACACATGCTGGGCGTTTTTGTCTGAGCTGCCAACGGCAGCAGGACCTGCACATGTGCGGCATTGAGCAGCAGAGGCTTAAACAACAAGCACCCTCTTCAGCAACCTTCCTTGAAGCTGGCAGCCACATGCCAAACAAGATGTTGCCTTCTGCAATGCCAAAGCAACAATGAGGGTGAGAGGACGGCGAGGTGGTGGTAGCACGCGTTCAAGCACGGCATGTTTGTCTGCTCATACATCTTTGAGCGACATGCCCACCTGCTTCAGACTTGCCACTGTCTCCTGAATAAAAGACTCACTTGCATTTGCATAGCCCTGAAAGTTCCCTGATAAATAGCCCTGAACAGGCACGCACTGACAATCCAGGCACACCAGAGATTTGAGAAAACAAAAAGCCCCCTGAGTGTATGGGCACATTTGCCTCACTGCCTTTTTCGCACATAGATTACTTTGCGCTGGAGCAGAGGCCATGCTAGCACACAGCACACGGCTTCAAGTCGAATGCCTGACAGCGCACTTCAGAACAGAAGAGCAATCTCTTTAAAGCATTCAAACATCTCTGCACATGACAGTGCTGTAATGCAAGGGCCCATACGCGTGCACACACACACACACACACACACAAATTTACATAAGCAGATCCTGCAAGCATCCACGACAGCTCACCCCGAAAATAGGCGGCCCTGCCGACTACACCAAAGCCACTTGGCACCACTTGTATGAATGCTTATAGCTCGACAGAAGACCAGACACATGCGTGGGCGCTGCTGCTGCAACGCCTGCTTTTTTACAAAAGAGAATGCGCATTTCCAGCCGAACTCTTGTGGGGCTCTGGATTTGAAGGAGCACTTACAATGAGGTTGTCGTCGGAGTCGTATTGATGCCCTGCGGCCTGGTCAACAGCCTCTGCAGCCTTTGCCGCAGCATACACCTCCTGGTCGCTGTCATAGCCAGCTGCAGCGGAGGCAGCTGCAGAAGCAGCATTGGCAGCCGCAGCGGCTGAGCGCGCCTGCGCACATCCAAGCATGCAGCATTCTTAGATGATTTGTTTCTAACGTGGCCTTTAGGTGTCCAAAAGCAAGTGCTTTTGGGCCCAGCTGCTGCAGCAGAGCAAGGAGGGGTGTTTTGTTCATTTGGTGATCGGTGTTGGGGTGTCCGTGCTTCTGGGCTCAACTGTTGCAGCAGACCAGGAAGGGGTAACGTGTTTTTGTGGGGATTTATTTTTGGCATGTCTTTGATTTTGGGCTCAGCTGTTGCCAAAGATCAGGGAGGAGGCGGCGGCTGGCTGTATACTCTCATGTTTGTGTGCGCCTTCGTTGCCTGGCCAAGTATTCTTTAAAAATGTAATGCATCTACGCCTTTTGTCACCTGGCCAAAAACTTTTAAGTCAAAATGGCTTGTGCAGCTGCTTCAGTACTAGCTGGCTCCCGTCCTTATCCCCTTCCTATATTCACAGGGTAACCCTTGGGGTTCATGCAAGTCTTTAGAAATACATCCCACTTGCAAAAAAGGGTCAAGTATACGGCAAATGGGCTTTTGACCAGCCCTACACATTTGCAGCTCCACCTGGCAAACGCACGTTTCAGTACAACTCCACCTAGCAAACGCATGTTTCAGTACAGCTCCGCCTGGCAAACGCATGTTTCAGTCCCCACACCTTGAGTGTCAATGAGTGTGATAGTGTGTTTCAGTCTCCATACCCATGTTTCAGTCTCCACACCTTTTGATCCTCAGGAGCAAAACGAAGCTGGAAACTCTCTTCCTTGCAACAGGTGGTCAAACAGATTTTGTGTAGACTCATCGTTCCCTACCGCCTTGTCCCAGACACTGCCTGAGGCACACCTCCCTCCCATTGCCCTTAATTAGGGTTGGCCAGATCCGTAGGTGTATCATCTACGTAGGAAATACGGGTACGGAAATTCGGGCATGATAGACCTTGCCCACTCGTAGAGGATGTGAGAAGTGTAGAAAATATGGGTATGGAATACAAATACGGGTACGGAATATGGTATAACTGCGGTATTTATATGTATTTGGAATTCTGACTTAACGAATTGGCCAACCCTACCGTCTCTTAATGCTTTTGCTTTGTCATTTGCCAATACTGGCAGCAGTGATGCAAACACTGCATTGTCAAACATCCTATTGCTTTTTCAAGCAACCCCCATTTCTACTTCAAGTTTATGGGCGCCGCTCGTGTTGCCCCTCAAATCCTCATCTTATCTCCATGAACTCCAGCGCCTGGAACTCATCATCCAGGCTGCGTGTCAACGCACACCTCCATAATTTCCAGAGCAATACATCCAGGCCGCCTGTCAATGCATACCTCCATAAATTCCAGAGCAATACATCCAGGCCGCCTGTCAATGCATACCTCCATAAATTCCAGAGCAATACATCCAGGCCGCCTGTCAATGCATACCTCCATAAATTCCAGAGCATCATACTCCTCATCTAGGCCGCGTGTCAATGCATCGGGAGCTGGTTTGGGGGCTGATTTGTTGGGTTGCTCCTTCACCTCCGTGTTGATTCCAACCATAAATGCGTCCAGAGGGTCATATTCCTCCTGCATCAACATTGAGTATATATAGTCTCATGTGTGAGCATTCGCCACACCTGAACAGTGTTCAGACATTGCCGAAAACAATCGGCATGGGCGCGCGCACTCACACACACACATGCTGCAAAACAAGCTGATTAGCTTGCTCTGGAGCGCAACTTGCTCTGGCAACAACATGTTAACAACTGTAGGTACACACTTCTTTTCCTGCTGCTTGCCTCACCTCTTTCTCTGTAGGGAGCTGGTCACACACATATGCTGCTCACACACACACACATGCTACAAATCCCTGCTGGTCACACACACATGCTGCAAAACAAGCTGATTAGCTTGCACTGGAACGCATCTTGCTCCGTCACAACATGCTAACAATTGTAGGGACACACTTCTTTTGCTGCTGCTTGCCTCACCTCTTCCTCTGTAGGGGACTGGTCTCACACATATGCTGCTCACACATACACACATGCTACAAATCCCTGCTGGTCACACACACACATGCTGCAAAACAAGCTGATTAGCTTGCATTGGAACACACCTTGCCCCGGCACAACATGTTAACAATTGCAGGGACACACTTCTTTTGCCGCTGCTTGCCTCACCTCTTCCTCCTTCTTTTCAGGGGGCTTTGCAGGCCCTGTGTTGATCTCCACTTCTTGTGCCCTTTCAACCTGTAACCGTGTGTTTGAAAGTACTTAACTTGTCTCCGAGGGAGCACTTGAAAGTGGTCACCATGCGTAACGCAGCTTGAAAGCATTCAACTGCTTGGCAGCAGGCTTGTGGAAGCAAGGGGGGCCTCAACAAATCCTGCAGAAGCTAGCCACCCTCCAACCATGAGGCCAGGGGGTGCGACACTTGACTCCACATAATGCATGCGAGCGAAATAAGAGGCATGCGAGGGCAGGGCTGGGTAGCCACTGCCACTCACCAATTGCTCAAAGCTTTGGCAGTCATCATAATCTCCACCCCGCTGGTCCAGGAATTCCTACGATGAAGAGGAAGGTACGCATGGTTGCTCCAATAAGGGATAGTGAGAGGCACAGTCTACAAACTTAAGGTATTAATGGTACAGTCCCAAAAAAAGGGTATGATCCCAGTCTTCGCAAATTGGGTCCAAAGTAATACCAGAATACGCTTAAGTACACACAAATCCAGGAGCTGTCCCCCGAACAATCTTTCTGTGTGTGTGTGTGTGTGTGTGTGTGTGTGTGTGTGTGTGTGTGTGTGTGCGTGCGTGCGCGCATGTGCGTGTGTGTGTGTGTACACGCGTGCATGCGTGCGTGTGCATGCGCCAACATGCTTACTCTCTATGATCAATGTATACATGTTTTCTGTAACAGCGCTTTTACCTGGCATTTGCAAACAAGTGCAGTTCTGCTTGAATAACATCTACAAACACTAATCACACCATTAACTCTGCAAGTTTGCTGGAACTGTTTGCTCCAAGCATTCTGCGTGTATTCATGTAGCATGGTGATGAATCTCTACCAGTTGGACGAGAAAGTGGTTAAGTCTCGTGAGATGCCTTACCTTGATGTCCTCAGCTGACCATTTCCTGAAGTCAGTGCTTGGCCTCTGCGTGCATAAAGAACAACAAAAGGAGTATCCATACCTCAATGGAATGACACAGGAAACCAAACGCGAGCAATGAAGCCCAAACAAACAATGATGAGCCTACATTCATGGGCTCTCCATAGTTGTCCAGCTGAGGCTGTTCAAATATCTTGGGCTGTGTCATGATATGCCCTGCTTTTGTAGCCTCTGCTGTGACAGCAGGCTTCTTGATAGAGAACTCCTGAGCATAGTCACTTTCAAAACGCCTTTTGTGAGGATTCGACATTTTGCTTATTTTAATTATAACATTTTCACGGACATATGGAACAATCACAATATGACGTTGAACTGATGCCACCAAGTTGCACTCTTCCCTGCTAGCTCTTTTGGAGGCTACACACAGCATCATATGTCTTGATGGAAGCACGAAGCAGGGTGTTGAAAATTTTTAGGTGAGTGCATGTGTGTGCATGCGTGCGTGCGTGCGTGTGTGTGTGTGTGTGTGTGTGTGTGTGTGTGTGTGTGTGTGTGTGTATGTGTGTTTGTGTGTGTGTGTATGTGCAAGCATGTGATTTTGTGTGAGTGTGTGCACGCGCGCGCTCATCTGGGCTACTGTGAATTAAGAGGAAGCTCATGTGTCTCAACCTTCTTCTTATCTCTTTGAACTTAATGTAAAATCCCCGTCTGCTTATGCATTCAGAGATCTACTGCGAGAGGCCAAATACATGCCAACAGAAAACAGAGCTGTGTTCATCCAAAAAAATGTGAGTGGGGCACATGTTAATGTGTTGCTCAACGCACATTCTGAGGGATGGGATCATCAAATGCAGGTTCGGCACAGCTTCAGAGAAAATAGAGCCCTTCAAGGCCAACAGCAAGAAGCAGGTTAGTGTAGGGTAAACTCATTGATCTAAGTTTACTTTGTTTTTGTGTAGCAGCTTGTTAGATCTCTCAGGCTCCAGCCTTGTAGCATTTAACTTGGCTAAACTAATTGAATGGCGAGCCGCTGCTCCCAAGGCTTGGGAATACAAGTGTGCTTGTATTGATCATGGGAAGGGAGAGCTTTTTTTATGCTTACACTATTGTTGCTTAATCAATTTACTGATAGTGTTTGCATGAGCGTAGGTGGATGAGGTTCTTTCTCTTTTTCAAGGGGTGCTTGAATTCAGGCAGAATGCTCCAATTATTTTGATTTACTTGCAATTATTTAAGCAGAGGTGCTTTCTTTGGGGGCACCACTGATGATCAAATTCGCTTTAAAGGGAAGCTGCATGGGCCAGGCATATGCGCGGGTCAAGCACCAACGGCAAGTCGGTTATGAGGGAGAAGGGAGAGGGTGTTCCTGGCCCATCACAGTGTATTAGTGTCAGTGGCAAGTGTTTTTTGGGAAAATACTTTGAAAAATTGCTCTCTTGGCCTTGCTGATTACTAACCACTCCCTGGATGGGTCACGGCCAGGCTGCTTTCGTACGAATAAAGGTCTTCATTTATCTACTTTACGGTGTTGAATTACGCTACAAGTGCACAAGGTGCGACCAGGGAGGGGGGAGAGTGAGGTTTGCTGTGGCACCTTTGAGGGTACTGAGGGTCAGCTCAGCCAAGCTATGTGTGAAATGAGGAGTTAATGCCCCGCTGAGTATGCAGAGTTGCTTAGATAGGTCTAGACAAAGGTTCTGCATACTCAGAATCATCTGGTTGCAGTGGGGCACTAACTCAAACCTACTTGGCTGACCTGACTGAGGGCTTCCGTAATACTCAAGGTGCCCATAGGTGTCAAAAAAGTTCCAGAGCGAACCCCTCAACAATTACATACAGAGCCGAGCGCGCTGCTGCCTTTTGCCTCCTGCCCTCTTGGCTCCAGGATCTGGCAGCGGCTTGTATAAAGAACGAGACAAAGCTCCAGTGCAAGTCCTCCCTCCAAGGAGGGCTTCCTTGTCTTTGGGGAAGCCTCTGTGCAAGAGGTGCAAGCCTGTTGCGCAAGATTTCAAGATTGTGGACATCGTGTACATTTTCTTTTTTATGAAAAGTGGGCTTGTTTGGGCTCTTGAGAGATCATTTGTGTGGCACGACCCAGCAATTGCACTTACCACTATGGCCATGCCAAGCAGCAATCGACAGACAGGGGTGGGGGGGGTTCGAAGGTGTGCTTGTGTTGTGTACTAATTTGAGCAGCTCATTGGTGTGAGTAGCCTGCAAATTGATCAAAATCCTCACTCAGTCAAGCGAGTGCATCCATTTCCTTTCCCTGCTGGTCACCTTGAATTGTCTTTTTCTCCCCGTGGAGGAGATTCACAGAGCTTTGGCCTGCAGGTTCTTATTTTCCTAACTTGCTATTGGGAGTGCTTTGTAGCCTAAGCGGTTTTCCCCTTTAACTCAAAGGCAATATAGCTCGGAGCTAATATGCAGTGCAATGAAAATTAGAGGGGGTCAACTGGCCTGCATTGGCCAAATATGTTATTTCTTGTCAGAGGGGATTCAAAGCTGCCAGTTAAGGGGCACGTGCCTGGTTTGCTACGGCGTGAACCCTAGTTTACGCCACCAAAACTCCACATCTGACCACCCTTTGCACCAAATTTGGTAGTTTTTGGTGATTTAGAGACTTTGTAACAAAAACAATACCATTGCAAAAGAAATGGAGTGAAAAGACCCAGTGGTTGGTGTTTTATGGCGATTTCAGCCATTTTCCCATAAAAAGCACCGATCTAGGGTTTATGTGCCCCATGTGAGCTTTAGCCCATCTATCTAAGCACACAGGGCGACTCACAAAAATCTGAGCATATGCTCTGGAAGCTTGCAATGCCAGCTACACTTAAAAGCTAAGGTTGTCCCAATCAGATGATGAGGCTGTGTATGGGCGCACTTTAATTCCAACAAAGGAGCATATTTGGGGATTCGCTCAGATAGCCCCCTCTGCCAATTTGGTGCAGTGGGTGATCGGAATTGGAGACTTGGTGTGAAGGATAGGGTCCACGCCAGGGCTACCATAGTGACATGATATTCCGTCACAATAACAATGCTGTTGGGTGCGGACAATTTTTGTACCTCAAAAAATATTTTTTCCTAGAAATGCGGATTTGCACGGATAAATTTAAGGAAAGTATTCATTTTTTATTGCTGGGGCTGGGGGTGTGAGTGATGAAGAATTAATTTGGTCCAAAGGGTGGACGGACTATTGATATGCATGGCTTCCTTGATGACAGTAGGCTTGCTGTTTCACCAGAATTTGACCAATTTGCAGACACAAAAGTTCATGCATATGGCACTACACAGCAAGCACCAGAGTTTGTTTGAGATTTAGAAAGTATGAAGCCAGATCAGGAAGTGTTTCCCTTTGCGGAGTAGTGCGGATTAACACAAACATTAACGTTTCTTGAAGGGGTGTGGTATCACTGCAGGGTTGTTTGCTTTTTCAAAGGGTGCGGAACGAGTATGTTTCAGTACAGTAATTGGCATTTGCGCCCAAACTGGCAGGTTTCAAACCCTAGTGCTACAGAGAGTGCTACTTTGCATGGAACCCAAGCTTAAAACCTGCAGGTCTGGGCGTATTTACGCAGGGAGCATTTTTAAAAAGATCTGTTTGGGGGCCTCACACAACCCCCTCTGGAGGAATCTCACAATGTCCCAAGTGGGTCTAAATTAAGGGACCTGTCTGCACACAGAAATTAACGTGCAGCCCAGTCATGTTGGTGCAAAGCCATGAGTATTGGAGTATTGCAAGCTTGCCTGTTGGACCATGCTTGACATATTGTATGTGGTACCATAGTGTCACTCATAGAGAATGATGGGGCATATGAGCACCGCCACGCCACCCACTCTTGGGGACCCATCAAGCGGCTATGCCATGCTTGCACATGCATGCAAGCTAACTAATTGACCTGTGCACTTGTACAGAAGCTGTGACACATGCTGCACCTGTAACTTGCAAAAGCTGTGACATGCAGCAGCAGCATGTTTCACAGCGTCTGCACAACTGCACAGGTCAAATTGTTAGCTAGCATGCATTAGCTAGCATTCAAGAAAGCATGGCATGGCCGCTTGGATAGGATAGGATAGGATAGGGTTACATAGCTGTACCTGCCTACAAGGGCAGCTTAGCTGAAGCAAAAGGTGCCTGTAACCAAACCAAACTAAACTTGTGTAAATGTCAACTGGAAGCCTTGAGCTGAGTTCAGAAGTGTCAACTGTAAAAGTCACACACACTGTCACTCTAAATGAAACAAGCATAGCCGCTTGGTGGGGTCTCCGGGAGGGGGTGCAGTAGCTGTGACATGCAGCAGCTGCGCTGAGACTCCTCACGCATGCTGTTCAGCCGCCTCAGAACCAGCTGCTGTTTGTCAACTTTCAAAGCCCAGCTGCATGTCATCTTGCCAAAGGACAGGAAGGATAGAAAGACACAGCTGCACCTGCTCACAAGGGCAGCGTAGCTAAAGCAAGAAGGTGCCTTTCATCTTGTAAAGCCCAGTGGCTTATTCACCCGCCCCCCTCATCTTGCAGCGGTCCAACTGGCAGAGGTCCAACTAGATAACGTTCGAGCCCAAAAGCGACACCTCAATTGGCTGAAGGATAGGGGCTATCTCAAATGTTGACATCCCGATAGGTGAGATCCGCTGGAAGTGACTGTCAACCAAACATTGTTTTGTGCCATGTAAGAAGTGATTAATGTGTTGTGTGCAGGCAAGACTAGCTAAATTCAGGATACAAAATGCATTGACCCGGCTTGCGCTCCGAGACATTTTAAGGAGAAACACCACCATCCATGAAGAGCATACATGCACGGCTCTCCATCAGATAAGGAAAGAAGTCATCCACCCTTCAAAACAAAGGCATCATGTGCAAGAAGACACCTTTCAAAGAATGTTTCAACTTTCATCTGTGCTTGCCAGTCAATAAGCCAAGACTATAGCATCCACATAGAGTTGCCATGTACTCCAGAGATGAATGACCGTTACCAACATGAGGCGTGCTTTACATGTGCAGGAAGCTTCCAGGGGGGAACATTGCTGGGCGTGGAGCAGAAAAAGTCTTAGCTGGACACCAAACAGTGTGCATTAAGGAAAGGCTCAACAGTCAGCGCTGGCATGAGGAGGAAGTCCCACCAACTAGGCATGCAGTAGTGGAGAACAGGAAAAGGAGGATGCAGACGTCCAGGAGCATGGCAGTGAGCCAGTCGGATTTCCACTAGCTTTTTTCTGGCTTTCTCCGTAACAACGTTTTATTTACTCTGTCTTGTTCAAGATCAGGGATGGGGTGCTGAAAGTATCCTGCAACCCTCCTGATCCCCATAGACCTCTTTCTTTTCTTTCTTCTCTCAGTGAAGGAAGGAAAAGGAAGGGTAACATAGCTGTACCTGCTAACACTTCTCGTGATGAAAGAGATACATGATACCTCGGCCCTAGATAAGGTAAGGTAAGGTCAATCAAAGGTTAATTAATAGAAAAGAAAAATACGCAGGCAGAGGAAACTCTCCCTACATGAATTAAGGAAAAGGAGACACATTGGCTGAAAAGAGCCGTGAGTCCCTCCACCACGAAGACTACAAAAAGAATATCCTAATGGGGATCTGGAGGGTTCAACATAATATTGGAAGCACCCGGCTCCATAACCTGGCTGCAAGAAGTATTCTTGTTTTCAATAGCACGCCTAGTGGTAACAAGCTTGTTGGCATACATGACAGAATGGGCATGAAGTTTGCGAGCAAGTTTATTGGCGCGTTGGTGGTCAAGTCCCAGTTATTTATACTGGTTAAGGGTGTGCTCAGTGTAGCAGGTCCCACCAACACCCAAAAGGATGGTGTGGAGAGTCGCAACTTTTGCATTCATGAGTTTGCAGAGGTCTGCATGCTGCCGCTGTGACGCCTCCAACTGCTGTCCAGGCCTCGTGTCTTCACAGTACTTGACTTCAATCAAGTGCACATGCCGCTAGTTTATATTCAGTTGGTGGGGTTGCCTCACGCAGTTGGCTGTTGTGGCCCTCAGTGTGGGACTGTGTCTGCTGCGTAACACATGATGGTGTGAGCAGGAGGTAGAAGGAGAAGAAGTGGGTTTGGCTTTATAGGGAGTAATCAGTATAGCATCAGGACGGCTGGAGGTGTGTCTAGATCTCTTAGAAGAATTTATTGAAAAGAGGTGAAGGGGATTCACGGTGCCTCGGCCCTAGGTATCCTCTTTTCCTTAATTGATGTGGGGAGTGTTTTCACTGCCTGCGTAGTTTTTCCTTTTTCCTTTCCAGAGGTACTACCTTAGTAAGGGGGTATAATTCTGTTTGAAGCATGCGCAGGGATTTGAAGGTTGTGCTGCGCCAACCTATCACCACTCCCTATGTCCATCGTTTGAAAGCCTCATGCCCATGGATACAAAATTAGTCTTACGAGGCCGATGTGACATATGATTGAAAACAAAAGCAATCCTTAAAGCCACGATGCCCTGGAATCATGCTGCTTCCAGAGGCCCACAAGAAAGAAAGAAAAGAAAAACTATGTAGGCAGAAGATCCTAATCCCCAGAGAACACTCAGAGTGTTCTCACTGCCTGCGCAATTTCTACTTTTTTCCCTTCTCCTGATCAAGATACCTGGCCAAATGCCTCTTGTAATCCCGGAAAGGGGCCCTTTCCTTTTTTCCTCTCTTCACTTTCAATATTATCTTCCTTCCTATTCATTATAGTTGTCTCCTGCCAGCTCCTAGTACAGGAAAGCAAAAGGTTACATAGCTGTACCTGCCTACAAGGTCAGCTTAGCTGAAGCACAAGGTTTAATTTCTTGCCTAGTTTAGGCTGGGTTACAGTTGGAGGCGGCACACCGGCAGCATGCAGATCTATGCAAGAACATCTTGGGGAAAGCTGTGACGTTACGTACCATTCTTCAAGGTGTCGGTGGGACTTTTTGTATTGAAAGGAAAAAAAGGAAAGGAAAAGCCTACGACAGTCAAAAGGCCGCGTGTATTAAGGAAAGGTTCCCTAGCTAGTAAGCTAGCAAGGGTCCCATGGTAGGGCCCTCAAATCCAAACTAGACACAGCTTGCCTAGGAGAAAGCTAGAGAAAAACCTATTGAAAGTCTGGTGGGTTGTAAGCAGTGCTCCTGAATGCCCGGACAATCCTTCTCCTGCTCTCCAGCGCCACATGCCCCCCCCCCTCCCCCCCCGAAGGTGAAAATGAAGCACGTGTCTGGTTTTAGTGGTGGTCGTCAATCCTTGAATTGCATGGCAACTTAATTTAGATGCTAATGGTTTAGCCTTTTGCCTGAGTAAACCCAATTTCATGGAAGTTTTAATGGTGCAGTCATTATTAGAAAAAGCTATATAGACAGAGAAAACCCTCGCTACATCAATTAAGGAAAGAGAGGCACATTGGCTCAAAGAATATTTGTGACCATGCGAGTCGTTACAGATAGTGCCTGCCACGCCAATTAAGATGATGTGCAACTTCACTCTGTTGTTCCTGTCTGGGTTTCTCAAGCTGTGGTTTCTGAGCCTGGTTACAGTGCTGGCATACTCGGCAGTTGCAGCTTCTAGAATGGGAAAGGGGTTGGAATCAAGACACAATTTAAGTTCGACGTAGTGAATGTCCTGTCTTGAGGAGGCTGCTACATTAAGTATATACGCTGGTCAAGCGCGAGGAGGGCGACAGCAAGGAGGAGGTCCCCGGATCAAATCCTTGTGGCCAGGGTGGAGATGAAGATGCCCTCTATCGGTGGGAGTCGATGGGAGACTCTTTCCTTAATTTATGCACGCGGCCGAACGGCAAGCGTAGATCTTTATTTTTTTCTTTAAGCATATACATCCAGTTCAAACAACCAGGGCTGGACCACTGACGTGCCATGAAGCTTGCTCGCAAAGTTTGTGCACATTTTGTTAAGTATGCCAACAAAGCTTGTTACCACTAGGCACGTTATTAAAAACAATAGTACTCCTCACAGCCAGGCTCTGAAGCTGGGTGCTTCCAGTTATTCAACAGATTTCCAATTTCCCTGATTTTTCTTTAGCTTTGTGGTGGAGGGGACTCGCAGCATTTTTGAGCAAACCTATTTCCTTTCCCTCGTCCCCAGGTGGATTCCACTAACACCCAGCCTTTCCAAACTCCCATATTATCTCAATTACAGGAAATTGTGACCAACTCCTCAACTGGCTTCGATTCCATTTTACCGCCTTTTTTTAGATATGCTCGCAAGCTAGAGAGAGAGAGAGAGAGAGAGAGAGAGAGAGAGAGAGAGAGAGAGAGAGAGAGAGAGAGAGAGAGAGAGAGAGAGACAGAGAGAGAGAGAGAGAGAGAGAGAGAGAGAGAGAGAGAGAGAGAGAGAGAGAGAGAGAGAGAGAGAGAGAGAGAGAGAGAGAGAGAGAGAGAGAGAGAGAGAGAGAGAGAGAGAGAGAGAGAGAAGAGGATGGCAGAGGCTTTCACCTTATTAATGTACTGACTCCTCTTGTCTCCAATTTTTTCATACTCCCTTACAGCGTCCACCATTCCCATGGAAGTCAAGTACTGTGAAGATATGAGGCCTAATACCCAGCTAGAAGCCTCACAGCAACAACACAGCGAACTGTGCAAACAACTCCAAGGTGCAGAGATTACTATCCACCCTATCCTCCTGGGTGTGGGTGGGACTATCTACAATGCTCATACCCTTGATCAATTTAAAAAGTTAGGGATTGACTCACAGAGATCTGGAACACTTGCAAGAAAACTCCATGCCCATTCTGTGCAATTTGCGCATAAACTTACCTATACCAGGCGTGCCATTTAAAATAAAAAACACTCATCATAACACTGGTGCCCTGGAGCAGTGTGCTGCCAGAAACCCATCCGATCCACATTAATTCCCCTCTCATTTTCTGGTGAGGGAGACTCACGGCTCTTTAAGCCAATGTGTCTCTCTTTCCTTAATTGATGTAGGGAGAGTTTTCTCTGCCTACGTAGCTTTTTCTTTTTCCTTTTTCTTTTTTAACTTGGGTGATGGGTAAGGGGAATATGTGAGCATTCCTGGTAGGGAGAGCAGACCATCAAATGGCACTTGGTAGTACGTGGATTTACTGCTTCTTGCACATCATGTTCAAGGTTGGATGATCTCCTTGGATGTGCAAGGTTGGATGGTGTCAATGGCCTTGTTGTACGTATCATTTCTTGGATCCTGAACAGAGCACTTCCTGAAACACAAGGCTGCGCATGAGAACAGGGGCGCTGGATTTGTCTTCTTATAAGAAGCCCAAATGGATGTGAAGGCACATATTTCAAATGCACATATTCCCAGGTTTGCCATTGACTTCTTTCTTTTGCTTCTCGTGGTGAAAGGGATGCACAGTGCCTAGGCACCTAGGGCCGAGGCCTCGGCCCTAGGTATCCTCTCTTCCTTAATTGATGTGGGGAGCAAATCCACTGCCTGCGTAGTTTTTTTCTTTCCCAGATTTGCTCTCTTTGCCTAAAGCATGTTTCCTTATTCTCTGGGTCACTGCTTTCACTTTGCAGCCCCTTTATCTGCACGGCTTCGTATCTGTCTTCCATTCACCACATTCAGTCTTTTGATATGTATGCATTTATGAATCAAAGCATCAGGCTTTAACCTTTACAGCATGAACTCCTCCTTTTCTATGAACAGGCTAGCAGTCTGTTGTTTTGACTGGAGGCCTTCTGCAGCCGTTCCCTCGATAAATGTAGAGAGTTTCATCTGCATAAAAATGCAACAAATGTGATTGACATACTGCACAAGACGAAGAGCATCTGCTCCTGGATTGCTCTTTCCAGGATTTGACGAACCTGCACCTGTTCAGTTCTGCACCCCCAAGTAATGCACCACGTCTTCACTACTTCATGAACCGAGCTTGTGTCCTGAAAATAGGCAAGCTTGTATCAGCATGCCTCTTATGCTGAAAAGAAAAACTGTGCAGGCAGCGAAGGCACTCCCCGCATCAATTAAGGAAAAGAGGATACCTAGGGCCGGGGCACCGTGTATCCCCTTCACCAAGAGAAACAAGAAAGAAGTCAATGGGGATCAGGAGGGTTACAGGCAGTTGCCTGTGCCTGATCATGGCAATGAGAGTTGAGAGGTGTCTTCTCAAGAGCGCGTCTGGTGCTAGCAAGTTTGTAATTGAGTTTAATGGTTATTGCACTTGTTCTCCAGATCGGACTAGTTTGGTTACAGGCACATGTTTGTTTCTGCTAAGGTGCCCTCCTCTGTGTTTCAGGTTATGGGGAAAAAGAAGGCCTTCAGTCAAAACGGCTGACTGCTAGCCTGTTCATAAATAAGAAGAAGTCCATGTAAGGAATGATAAAGCTTGTTGTTGTCCTGATTCGTCAAGGAAAGCATATCAGAAGACTGTACATGGTGAATAGCAGGCAGGTAAGGAGCCATCTGAGGAGAAGGGCGGGAGAGAGGGAGGAGAGGGCCAGAGAACAAGGAAGCATACTTGAGCCAAAGAGAATAGACCTGGGGGGTAAACCACCAATATAGAAGATTGGAGACATGGAAGTTGGGTGTGCCAGGGCACTGCCTATGTGGTTTTTCTTTTCTTTTCTTGTGCCAGTGCATGCTCCTTCAATACCCTCAGAAATTTCATTGAGATACAATGAGAAAAGCAGTGGAGATAGGGGCAACCCTGCTTCACACCATAGATAGGGCTAATACGAGCATGTTTATCCCCACCCACCAGCATGTTTTCATCATTTTGAAACAGATTTTTGAAGATGCTGAGAAGATGATTGGGGAGCTGGCAATGGTGTAAGTGTTGCCACAATTTGTCACGGGGGATGGAGTTGTAAGCCTGTCGGAAATCAATAAATGCAGAGTACGGGCGTGAAGAGCCACAAGGCTTGTATGTTTGGGCAGCACGTTTTAAATGTATTCATATAAAGAGTGGCTGTAAAGTGCTGCACCCTGGGAAAAAACAAACTGAGAATCAAAAATCTTGTTATATCTGACATGGCCTCTGTTGTATCTGACATGTGCACCTGACATGGCCTCTGACTCTGACTCTCCACACCATACTTTTGGGTGTTGGTGGGACCTGCTATAGAGAGCACACCATTACTAATGGTTAGTAACCAATTTAAACAACTGGGACTTGACCACCAACGCGCCAATAAACTTGCTCGCAAACATCGTGCCCATTCTGTCATGTATGCCAACAAGCTTGTTACCATTAGGCGTGCTACTGAAAACAAGAATACTTCTCACAGCAGGTTATGGAGCCGGGTGCTTCCAATAACCCTCCAGATCCCCATTAGGGTCTTCTTTTTGTAGCTGGTGGAGGGGACTCACGGTTCTTTTGAGCCAATCTGTCTCCTTTTCCTAAATTAATGTAGGGCGAGTTTCCTCTGCCTACGTAGTTTTTCTTTTCTTTCTTTGTGGTGGAGGGGACTCACGGCTCTTCAGAGCCAATATGTCTCCTTTTCCTTAAATGATGTAGGGAGAGTTTTCTCTGCCTACGTAGTTTTTCTTTTCTTTCTTTGTGGTGGAGGGGACTCACGGCTCTTCAGAGCCAATATGTCTCCTTTTCCTTAAATGATGTAGGGAGAGTTTTCTCTGCACACGTAGTTTTTTCTCTTCCTCTTTTTTCTTTTCTTTTTCTGTTTCTTTTTTTCAGCGCAACGCTGTTGTCTACTTCTCTGAGCATCATGTGGGGATGCGGGAGTGTATTTTCTGGAAATTGACATTGTCTGCATCCTGATAGAGTGCGAGTGGATACACTTTTCATGCTTGCTTCATGAAGAGTGACAGTGTGTGATTCTCTTTAGCAATTGGCACTTCTAACCCAGCTCAAACACTTGCTTCCTTCTCCAGTTGACGTTTTTCCACAAGTTTGATTTGGTTACAGTGTCACGACGAGAGCCTGCTGTGCCGAGAGTGTGCTGCAAGTTGGTTAAGTTAGTTGGACAGTGGTATTTATCCTTGTGGCAACACAGTCATGGGATGTCAAGACACTGTTATGGCTGCGTCACTTTCTCAGCCTGACAACAGGCACCTTTTGCTTCAGCTAAACTGCCCTTGTAGGCAGGTACAGCTATGTAAACCCATCCCATCCTATCCTGGGGAAAAACAAGCTGAGAATCAGCGATCTTATTGTTTTGTAGGCACCACTCTTGCAGTAACGTGCATAAGACATTAGCGCAGAGCCGATAGAATGTCCCGCTTCCAGCAATGCTTTGTTGGAGCCACATACGTCTGTCAATCCTCTGGTTGCTGGACACGGTACTTCACTGCTATCCTGGCAAGCATGGAGCTATACATGAATGTCGCACGGAGGCATGGTTATTTGAGAAGCAATCTGAGCAACTTTTATACTTCCAATAAAATCTCTGCTTTTTTGGAGCAACACAAAAACAGTTCTAGACTTCAAGCTTTTCTTGTTTACTACCTACGCCTTTTACTACACATAGGTAGTGCATTGTTAAGCTAAGGTCTGGTTTGATTGCAGGCATCTCTTTTTATGCTTCAGCTAGGCTGCCCTCGCAGGCACGTACAGCTATGTAACCCTGTCCTTTCATTTTCTCCTTTTTCATTTCTTGCAGAAGCAAATTAATCAGACTTATCGTTGGAACAGTTGAGCAGACCGAGCAACCAAAATACCTGGCTGAAGGTCGAACCCCATTGTCACCATTCCTGTAACCATTTCTTTCCTTTTTCTTACAGCAAGCATGCCGTAGTTGCAAGCGTGGGTCTGTGTTTCCGCTCAGCTGCCCTTGTAGGCGGATATAGCGATGCAACCTTAACCTAATTAGGTTATAAGCTGCTCTCTTAGGCAGGTACTTATGACAAGGCACAGAAATGGACAATCAGCTACAGAGGTGGATTCTGAACGTTTTGCGGAACCTTCTTGGGGTGAAATCCACAACACCATCTTGGAGCATTTTACGAGAATGTGGCATTGAACCTTTTCAATTCAACTGGTTTTGTGTCCCGACATGTTTCATTCTTTTGCAGCTGAACAGTGCTCCAGATTAGTTAATGTTGTGGTGAGCTCTCAGCTTGCTTTCCTTTGCAAGGACATTGCTTGCGAGAATGTAAGCATCCTGAGGGGCAGGAGGTGTCTTTTAAACCATGAGCCATCCATACATTTCAGACTCTATGTTACAGTAGTTAGCTATATACAAGTACAATTGAGGCATGGAAAGGTCATGTAATAACATGGATTGCTCGGTACAAGCACTGAAAGTAAGTTTAACTCCCAAAGGAAATCGCGCCACATCCTTGTACAGGACAACCCTTACCCATGTAGCCAGGGGAAAATGGCACAAAAACCTGCCCATCATGGGAACACACCACAATACTGGTTTGGGTTTGATTTGCAACACAACGGACAGCCGGCAACAGCTATGTGGTGAGGGATCAGGATGCCTTGGCTGATGCTTTTGCCAAGAACATGGTGCCTACGAGTACTGCGCCCAGCACTACCCAGCCGCCTACGTCATACCAAAAATCAGCTGGGCTAGGGGGCGCTTTAGCGGCAGCAGCTCCACCTGCCATGTCCCCCATGAGCTGGGCTTGGATGTGGGCTTGGATCTCATCATAATACTCAGGTGCCTGCAAGGTGCAGACAGACAAGGCAGGCGCCATGACAAGCCTCCACATAACACTTCATTCCAGCAGGCAATAGATGTTGTTGCTGAGCATCAAAGCAAAAACATGTGAGTGCCTACCCATAACGTACACACACACACATGTGTGTGTGTGTGTGTGTGTGTGTGTGTGTGTGTGTGTGTGTGTGCGCGCGCGCGCGGGATCGTAGTTCATTCATGTGCGCATGCTGGATGCACTGGACAGGACTTCCTGACAGGACAAACGCCTGAAAGGCTCTGTCCACAGCAGTGAACCCTTTGGTGTCTATGCAAGCTAACCCACCTTCTCGCACATCTCAATGGCCTTCTTGTACGTCTCATTGCTTGGGTCCTGGACAGAGCACTTCTTGAAACACAAGGCTGCGCGTGAGAACAGCTCCTGGGCGCTGGGTTTATCGTCTTGCAAGAAGCCCTGCATGGTGGTGGTGATGATGATGAGAGGGCGTTGCTCCTCCCTCTGATCCCGGCAATTCCGTCCCGGTAGAACTCGTCAGCTCTGACCGGGATGATGATCGGTGCGACATACCAATGAACGATGGTTGCAGCGTTTTCGAACTGCTTGCAAGTCAGTCTGCCGTTGCAGAATCTTCTTACCATGGATGTGAAGGCGTTGCCCAGGCACCACTCTGCATCTGCTCGACTTGGGTCGATTTCCAAAGACTGTTGGAGTTTCACGATGGCCTAAGGGAGGGGAGGGACAAAAGCTTTTCAGTATGCTAGGCACAGCATGTGGCTGTTTTTCAACATGCTGCTGCTCCTGGCCTGGCAGCATGCTTCATTGAACTTTGCTGCGGCCGCAGTAATGCGCATGCGCACCTGCTTGATCATGTCAGTGGACTCGCGCCCGGACTTGTAATGTGCGAGCTCTAATAATGCACCTCCCCATCTCACTAAAGCCTGCATGTGGCATGGAACATCAGGATGTGACAGTGCCGCATGAAGCATCAAAAGGATAGTGAATGTAGCTGGGAAGTGCATGCCCAGCATCCTCTTGTAGCCATCTTGCAGACGGACCTCTGAAACCACCCTACCTGGGCATTCTTCTTATCTTTCTCAAAGTCACGCTGTGCTTGCAGCCTGGCAGCCTCAAAGAAGTTTTCCCTGCGTGCACACCAAGTGTGGAGAAGAGGGGTGATGGCTCCTCATCCACTGCCAGTGGTCCTAACTTTCAATCTGCCAGGGTGACAAATCTCCTTGACTTACCTGTCTGCATCATCTCCAAACATGGCTGCTGCTGTTGCTGCTGCTGCTGCAGCTCGTGTACCTCAGCTGTTTTGCAGCCTGCCTGCCAATCAGATGCCACGCCTAATACAATTATCTGGTAAAATTATGTGAATAAGTTTGAACTGTTGTACGAGTATGGACAAGCCTCTTCATACTTGGCCCGTATTTTTGATCACTTTCCTGTTGCATAAGATGAGACGGAAATTATGATTTGACGTAGAGGAGTGTCGCCCATCTTACCAGCTCCATTTTACCGGGGACGATGGGGTGATATGAGTGGAGACAGCTGCATTGTGAATGCTGTCCCAGGGCCCTGCGCAGACCAGCGGACATTGAAGATTTTGTCATGTGAGTTGAAGGGGAGCGCAGACTCACCAGCAAGTTGTGCCAGCCTGCCTCGTTGATCTACTCATGTTCCAGCGGAAGGAGGAGATGGACACACACGCATACATTTACACATGCACACGCATGCACGCACGCGCGCGCGTGTGCGCACACGCACACACACATACACACACACAAACGCACGCACACACACACACACACACACACACACACACACACACACACACACACACACACACACACACACACACACACGCACACGCACGCACACACGCACACACACACACAATCACACGCGCGCGCACGCACACACACACACACACACACACACACACACATACACACACACACAAACACGCACACAAACAAGCACGCTCACACACGCACACCAGGGGCTAACAAATGTGCACGCATCCTTGAATGCATGTGCACACCAAAAAAGTTTCGCCTAATTGCATTTTTTTGTTCGCACATACACACACATGAGCGTGCTTTGCAACCTATCAGCTCTGGGTAAGAAAAATCTGGGTTGGGAGAATCCCTAAATCAACGAGCCTTCGATCCTTGACTTTGAGTATGCAGGGAATGTCAATGGCCTCAGGCCCACTGCTGCCAAGTTTGGGGGCCTCTCAAAATTGCTGGAGGTCCTGGATGCAGGTGCATGATATATGTGTGTATGTGTGTATGTGTGTGCGTGTGTTGTTGTCCTTGTTACTTACCCTGCTTTGAATGCTGAAGTAAACTACATAGAGGACAAGTGCTTGTTCATTTATTGTGCATGAAGCCTGCAATCTTTGGTTTGACCTCATTTTCAAGCTTATTCGCCCCCCTTTTTTCCACTTACAGACGTCATCTGCATTCAAGAACACAAGCTCAGGAAGTGCGATCTCACCAGTGACCTTGCGCTGGCAGATGGATGGTGAGTAACCTTCATTCTGCCTCCGTACTTGGACTTCCATGCACACCCGCCTCCCTTGCCCACCTGCACATACATAGGGATCGGCGTTGGCCTTCAGCGCTATATATCGCTGTTAAGCACTATAGAGGGCCCTCATATAATGCTATCTGCCGATCCCTACACTTAAACCCTTACTTCATTTCAAAGGAGCTGACCCAGCTTACACAGAAAAAAGAATAATGTAGGCAGTGAAAACAATCCCCACATTAGGTGAGGAAAAGAGGATGCCTAGGGCGGAGGCACTGTGTATCCACTCCACCAGCCCACACTAGGCAACACCTGTGGATCCACAGGGAATCGTTTTTTGCCTTCAACCGCGGGAATCAGGGCTACTCCGGTGTGGCTACCTTCTGCAAGCACAGCAAGACGATGCCTGTCTATGCAGAGGAGGGGCTGTGTGGTGTGCTCAACTTGCAGCCAGGTGGGCTGTGTGGAGCTGCCTGAGTGTGCCTGCCTGCCTGCTTGTCAATGCGTTAACAAGTCTAAGCAGAGGAAGGATGGTGTGGTGTGCTCGACTTGCAGCCAGGTGGACTGCGTGAAGCTGCCCGTCTATGCCTGCCTGCCAATGCAGAGGAAGGGTGGTGCGGCGTGTGCCCAATTTGCAGACAGGTGGGCTGCGTGGAGCTGCCTGTGTATGCCTGGCTGCCTGTCTATGCCTGTCAGAGGACGGATGGTGTGCTCTTGAGTATTTACATGAGAAAGAGAGAGAGAGAGAGAGAGAGAGAGAGAGAGAGAGAGAGAGTGAGAGAGAGAGAGACTCTGAGAGAGAACTGAATTATTGCAAGGTGGGCTGTGTGGAGCTTCATCTGGAGAGCGCATGATCAACAGGAACTGAAGTCTTGAATCTGCAAGATGAGTCCTCATTGGCATCACCTCTCATGGGACCTATGTCATGTCTGCCACCAGCCACTCTAGGGCTCTCTTAGGCCACCCATATGCACGCCGTTTTTGTGCACAGCGTTTTTGTGCGCCTCTGCTGCTTCTTGGCTGTGTGGTTGCTGGTGGTGGCAGGCGGAGCACATTGGATGAGCTTTCTATACTGAGAGCCAAAAGGACTCTTGGCTGTATGGTTGCTGGTGATAGCAGGCAGAGCACATTGGATGAGCTTTGTATATTGAGAGCCAAAAGGACTCTTGGCTGTGTGGTTGCTGGTGATAGCAGGCGGAGCACATTGGATGAGCTTTGTATATTGAGAGCCAAAAGGACACTTAGCTGTGTGGTTGCTGGTGATAGCAGGCGGAGCACATTGGATGAGCTTTGTATACTGAGAGCCAAAAGGACACTTGGCTGTGTGTTTGCTGGTGATAGTAAGCGGAGCACATTGGATGAGCATTGTATACTGAGAGCCAAAAGGACTCTTGGCTGTGTGGTTGCTGGTGATAGCAGGCGGAGCACATTGGATGAGCTTTGTATATTGAGAGCCAAAAGGACACTTGGCTGTGTGGTTGCTGGTGATAGCAAGCAGAGCACATTGGATGAGCATTGTATACTGAGAGCCAAAAGGACTCTTGGCTGTGTGGTTGCTGGTGATAGCAGGCGGAGCACATTGGATGAGCTTTGAATATTGAGAGCCAAAAGGACTCTTGGCTGTTTGTTTGCTGGTGATAGCAAGCAGAGCACATTGGATGAGCATTGTATACTGAGAGCCAAAAGGACTCTTGGCTGTGTGGTTGCTGGTGACAGCAGGACAAGCACATTGGGGATGCCTGTTACACTGAGAAAGCAATTACTGCCAATGGTGCAATAGCAGAACGGCATTCCATGGCACCATCCTGAGCTCCATGCGCAGCATGTGGAAGCATGCTCAAAAGACCACAGGTTTCAGAGCCAAGGACCTTCAATCAAGACGCCTGACTGTTAGCCTAGCATTAGAGAGCATGCTCACAGCACCGCGATTACTTTTTGTGTATAACAAAGCACCCCTGCTACTCGTGAGTATTTAACACAGCACCTCAGATGCTTGTGAGAAAACAACGAAGCTTTGCTGACACTTGTGATCGCAGCTGAACGCAGCCAAGCCCTCAAGGACTCAATATGGACAGGCAGCAGCTACACCGTAGAAGATTTGATGGCCATCGACAGGGAGGGGCGTGTGGTGATCACAGACCATGGTAAGGAGCCCAGGATGTCAGGGTTCCTGCCGTCTCTACATGGCTGCCATGGTGCTGGGGCCCCCCTCATTTAGGGGGATTGCAGATGCCAATTAGCGGTGGTGCTGGCTGGGGGGTGAATAATTGGTCCACCAGGAGGCAGTTTGGGGAGAACATTTGTATTCTCGTGACTAGGCGCACTTGTGAAAGCATGAGCTCATATACACGCGCACACGCACACAGACACACACACGCGCACACACACACTCTTGCGCGTGCACTCACGCATTCACGTACGCATGCATGTACGCACATTTGTATATGCATGAATCGAGTGACCCACAGCACATGCCTGACCAACAAAATTTGACTTGGGTATGTGTATGTGTTTGGTTCTTTCAATGAAGAAGTTGTATGTTTTGCAGGCTTGACCGACGTCTCATGATAAATGTATTAATACTGGCGCCTATTGTGCAAGCTCAGGGCATCTTTTTCTTTGCTGCCTTCAGCAATTTGCTGTGCTGAAGCCTACTCATGGTTCAACCCATTTTGCGCCAATCAATGGGAGTGAAAGCACAATTCACTGGACGGTGGTGTGCGTTGCAATGCCTTCTGAAGCTTGTTTCCGAGGGCAGGTGGAACGACATGATGACCAGCTACCCTTTTCCCCCAGAAGCAAGACAAGTCCACAAAGAATCCAAACTGGAATGGTGTTCCTGCAGGCTCGTTTGTCCTCTTTAACATGTACGGCGTAGCCATTACCGGAGAGGATGAGAATTACGAGCGGAGGACCCTTAAAATGGCTCTATGTAAGGTGTGTGGGAGCCCAGGCTTTGCCTGAAGCACGTGTGGAAGGAGGTTCCTTTGCCAAATATCCAACATGTTGGCATGTAGGTATGTTCCAACTTGCAACATGAGTTTGAGGTGTCCACGATGCTCAGGTGCATGACTGAAGGATACCTCCCTTCCCCGCTGTGCTTGCTACAGCAGTTCATATTTTTTTTGTGTCTTAGCCTGAGCCTTAGGATGCTGATCAATACAGTCCTTTGTCATTTCTGCCCAACTACCATGGTTGGACAGGCTCAGAATCCTGCTTCATCGCATGGCTGAGCAGGCTCGGCGATCATCTCATTGATGCTTCCTGGGCTTTGCAACTGTGCGTTCATTGCCTTTGGTTGATCTCCTAAGATCTCTCTCTCTCTCTCTCTCTCTCTCTCTCTCTCCTCTCTTCAGGTATCGCCCTCAACCATGCCGCAAGCCTGATCCCTTTGCAGGCAGGCATTATTTGTCACATGATCTGTGCCAGCATCGCGCTCAATCACTCATGCTGCAAGCCTGATCCCTTTGCAGGCATGCTTTGTTTGCCACATGATCTGTGCAAGCACCGTGCCCGATCGCTCATGCTGCAAGCCTGATCCCTACTCAAACACTGGAGGCCTTTAGGCCGGCATCCACAACCCCTAGAGATGGCCTTGCAGTGATGGTGTTGCAGAAATGGCCCAGCTGCGGTGGCAGGCTTGACTCCATCATTGACCTTTGAATCTAGATGCCATCTATCTCCTTCCTTGCGTTTTGATGTGTTTGTGATGCAGTCTTCAAGCTGCATAACCGAATCGAAGAAGCTTAAGAAAAAGACCAAGGGTACCTGCGTTTGGGCCCCTCCCTTGCCATTACCGTATATCTGGCATTCCTTTGCATACACTGGGGGCCCAAGTGCTGGCATTCAGGGATCAGGGTCCCTGGTGACGGCATTGCAGTGGTGGTTTTGCAGTGGTGGCATTGCAGTGGTGGCATTGCAGAGGTGGCATTGCAGCGGTGGCATTACAATGTTGGCATTGTACTGTTGGCATTGCAGCGGTGGCATTATACTGTTGGCATTGCACTGTTGGCATTGTACTGTTGGCATTGTACTGTTGGCATTGCGCTGGTGGCATTGTACTGTTGGCATTGCGCTGGTGGCATTGTACTGTTGGCATTGTATTGTTGGCATTGCGCTGGTGGCATTGTACTGTTGGCATTGCAGTGGTGGCATTGCAGCGGTGGCATTGTACTGTTGGCATTGCAGTGGTGGTATTGTACTGTTGGCATTGCACTGGTGGCATTGCGGTGGTGGCATTGTACTGTTGGTATTATACTGTTGGCATTGCAGTAGTGGCATTGTACTGTTGGCATTGCAGCGGTGGCATTGCAGTGGTGGCATTGCAGTGATGGCGTTGCAAAAGTTATAAGCCTGATCCTTATGCTGATACTTAGGCCTGCGTACAAGCATCCATGATCCCTAATGAAAGTTACGGGGATGGTACTGGTGTGGCTGTGATGGCATACCTTCAGGCATCCTTTGCTTCCTTTGCTTGAGGCATCCTTTGCATCCTTTGCTTGAGGTTCAAAGAGGCCTCAGTGATGGCACCTTTAGTATACCTTTGCATGCCTGAATCATTCCATTCAATCCTTAATCACAACTCTTACAACATGCCCTTGTAGACGCTGGAGGCCCGAGTGATGGCTTACCTGCAGCAGGGCCGGCGGGTGCTGGTTGTGGGTGACCTGAACATCTCGCCTCGCCCTCTGGACACTTGCCAGGTAGCTGTCCTGTTGTACCCAGAATCTTCAAAGGAAGCAGGAGCTCTTGGGTGACATGAACATCTCGTTCCGCCCTCTCAACACTTGCCAGGCAGCTGGATTTGTTTCCAGGCGTTTCAAAAAAGCACGAACCGGACTTCCCTGTAACTGCACATCGTCTCCCTGGGTGCACATTTCCCTGTGTTTGTGTACAAATGGATGCAAGAACTGCCTGCTCCTCACTGCATGTGTCTCACCTTAAACGCATGCCAGAATCACCCATTAATGCAACACGCTTGTGCAAAAAGCAGCTGGGGTGACCTGAGCGGGCGCCATCCATCAGGGCCAGGCTCAGAATCAGCATTATCCCATACAGCTCGGTCAATGGCATCTAGTTCTTGATTTCAAACTTGATTCGTGACTCCCACAGTTTGCTGACCCACTTTATAACTGGGCGCCTTGCAGGTGCTTCAAGATGTGGACGAATGGTGAGCAGGATCTGGTTTGAAGGTGTCGCTGCAGTGGACATTGGCCCATGGTTTGAGAAAAAGGCCAATCTTGGTGGTCTAGATGACATGCTGGTGCTCATGCCTAGTTGTGCTTTTACCTCGAAAGTCAAGGCTCTCTGCTCAATGAGCAACAAACCTCCTATATCAGGACTAATATAGGACATATATATATAGGACATATCAGGACTGATCCTTGCTGCCCTCCCTTTCCTGCACATAGCCCTTGCATGCCTGCACATTGCCAGCTGCCCTCTGCTTCCTGCATGCCGCCAGCTGCTGGCCTGCAATGTTTTCCTACAGGTGCATGATCTACGAATTCTGACAGCCTTCAGTCAAAATGAGTGACTGCTTGCAGTGTTTTCCTACCAGCCCAGGATGGCTTGGCAGCCAGCCATGTTTTCTCCACCCTCCCCTTGCATGACGTGCAAGCAAAAACACGCAGGATCCCATTTGCAATTTGCATGGTTTGCAACTGCATATGTACGCTGCCTGCTTGAGCCATTCTCTGGCACACGTGAGGCATGGAACACATGAGGCATGGCACACGTGAGGCATGGCACACGTGAGGCATGGCACACATGAGGCGTGGCACACATGAGGCATGGCACACGCGAGGCATGGCACACGCGAGGCATGGCACACATGAGGCATGGCACACGTGAGGCATGGTACATGTGAGGCATGGCACACATGAGGCATGGCACATGCGAGGCATGGCACACATGAGGCATGGCACATGCGAGGCATGGTGCATGTGAGGCATGGCACACGTGAAGCATGGCACACATGAGGCATGGCACATGTGAGGCATGGCACACATGAGGCATGGCACATGCGAGGCATGGCACATGTGAGGCATGGCACACGTGAAGCATGGCACACATGAGGCATGGTACATGTGAGGCATGGCACACATGAGGCATGGCACATGCAAGGCATGGCACACATGAGGCATGGCACACATGAGGCATGGCACACGTGAGGCGTGGCACACATGAGGCATGGCACACGCAAGGCATGGCACACGCAAGGCATGGCACATGCAAGGCATGGCACACGTGAGGCATGGCACACGCGAGGCATGGCACACGCAAGGCATGGCACACGCAAGGCATGGCACACGCGAGGCATGGGGCACTCGTATGCTGTCATTTTAAGGGGCCTTCTGCTATTCGGAAAGGAAAGAAAAGAAAAGGAAGGGGTTATACAGCTGTACCTACCAAGGCAGCTGAGCTGAAGCAAAAAAGGTGCCTGTAACCAAACCAGTCTGATCTGGAGAAGATGTGCAAAAAAACATGAATCTCAGTCACAGCGTCTCAGGCAAGCCTGCTTCTTGGCTACCTGGCATTCTTTCCCCCCTGTTATCCTGCCGCGTCCAACAAATGCACAAACACTATGTTTCAAACTTTAAAATCTTTCGGACCCAGGATGAGCAGCCGGCCGCGCCAATGGCTATACCGCCTCTCCCATGATGGGCCTTGCGGTGGCGGACCCTTCGTGGACACCTTCCGCATGTTCCATCCCACCAGGTGAGGTTGCTAGCATGAATTCCTTGCTTCTTGAAGGTTTCCTTGCTCCATTTCAATCTTCACACGAGCTTCATGCTCATCAACTTAGGCTCCGCTTTGACACTGCACACAGCAGCTGTGTAAGTTCTATCCTTGCTGAACTGTATGATCTGCGTTGTAAGCACAAGGGTCCTCACAAGCCAAGGTCATTTGAATCCATATTCATCACTGCTCTATCGAGCGCAACCCCTCTTCTGCTTAAGCGCACGCACGCGTGAGAACACGAACACACACAAAATATAATCCAACACCAAATGCTTAGTCCCTAGCCCGCTCCTCCAAGCCATCTGCCTTATGGCACACATACACACATGTACACACAATTTATCATTAACAAATGCTGAGTTCCTGCCCGTCTCCTCCAGGTCTGCTGCCTTCACATGCTGGTCCACAGCCACCGGAGGGCGCGTTAACAACTACGGCACCCGCCTGGACCTGCTGCTCGCAGCCGGCCCCTCACCCTCTTGCCCATGCCCCTCCACTCCTGCTGCTGACCTTGTCTCCAGCTCCCAGAAAACAGCAGCACCACCACCAGCACAAGTACCTGAAGTAGCACCAGAAGCAGCAACAGTTTTGGGGAACGGCTGCGAGACAGCAGCTCATGTGCCCTTAGCTCCTCAGCCTGCAGCAGTCGTCCATCAGGAGTCAGCTCCAGATCCATCAGCTCTCCAGCCCACAGCACTCCTCCCTCAGCAAACCCTTCCACAGCAAGCTGACAGCCAGCTGCCAGGCCCTCCAGTGGGAGCAAGCACATCTCAGCAGCAACAGCAGCAGCAACAGCAGCAGCAACAACAGCATCAGCAACAGCAACAGCAGCAGCAGCAGCAACAGCGGCAACAGCAGCAGCATAGCACAGGGCAAGCAGGGAAAGTCTCAGTACAGGAGTGGCAGGGGCTCGGTCATGGCAAGGATACCGCAGTGCTAGCGGAACAAGATGGAGAAGGGGGCGTGTCGGGGAAGCTAGTGGGGCGTGAGAACAGGGATGCAATAGGAGCAAAGATGCAGGACAGAGGGGAGTTTGGGTGGAGCAGTGAGGCGGCGGTTGGCGAGCCAGGGGGGAAGGGAGAGGGACATGGTCATGGGGACGAAGAGGGTGAGGCACGGGCCCAGGAAGCAAGTGTGCCCAAGGTAGCACGTGGGCCGCAAGTGGTGCAGGGCCAGCAAGCCCTCCATGCTGTGGCGCAGTGGGTTGTGGGCGCGGTGGGTGCATGCATGGGTGTGTATGTGTGTGTGCGCGCGCGTGTGTGTGTGTGCGCGTGTGTGTGTGCGCGCGTGTGTGTGTGTTGATCATTGTTGTGTCGCCGCTGCATTGCCTCCTTCCTGGACAGGGAGGGATTCCTTCCAGGCCTCAGGAAGATGGATGGACATGCAGCTGCTTGTTCGGTTCAAGAGTGCCTGTGCTCCCTGCTGCTTTGTGCGTTACATTGCATCGCATGGATATGTTGTGTGGGTCGACAAACATCAGGCAGTGTGCAGGCAAGCCCATCCATAATCCTTGCCACATCATGGGAAGGGAGGAGTGCACTTGCTGCTGCTCTTTTGCTTGATAGCACCAGTGCTCTGCTGCTTTGCACCTTGCCAGCGGGTTGGGATGCTCACCCATCTTTGCCACATCATCTAGAGGGGGGAGACGCACTTGCTGCTGCTCTTTTGCTTGAAGGCACCAGTGCTCTGCTGCTCTGCACCTTGCCAGCATGTTGCGATACTTACCCTTGCCACATCGTTAGGGGGGGGAGACGCACTCCCTGCTGCTCGTTTGTTTGATAGCGCCAGTGCTCTCCCTGCCCCTGTGCTGGGATGCTCATCCATCCTTGCCACATGCTTTGGAGGGAGTGGGAATGCAAAGGCGTTATTGCTTGCAAAGAGGGCTGCAGGGTAGTTGCCCCCCTTCCTTCCAACTTCCTGCCTCCCGTGTGGGAAGCGTTGTTTGAACAACTGAGGGAGGGACTCCCTGCATTAGCACCTCTATTCCTGACAGGCACTCTGGTGGCCTGCTTTCAGACGTTTGCCATGCGTTTTGCATGATCCTCCCTTGGTTGTATCACCAAAGCAAGCAGCCTGCGCATCCAGACCAAATGTTAATGCTAGCGCACTCACTCATTTGGATTTCTCACGTGTGTGAGCGTATGAGCGTGTTAAAAGAAAAAGCATGTTTTCTGGCTGTCCAGCCTGCGCTTCAACGTCGTCTGTCACATGCATTTCACAAATAAGGCAACCAGCTTCCTGAGTCACAACACGTGTGCGCAGGACATCTGGCCTGAGCTGCAGGGATCGGACCACTGCCCTGCCTATGCCATGCTTCTGCTGCCCCCCGCGCCGGCATGGCAACCTCAGGCCTTACTCTCCCAGCCATCACAGCAGCAGCAGCCGAGCTCCTCCTCTCAGCTATCGCAGCAGCAGCTGCAGCAGCAGCAGCAGCTGTTGCAGCCGCCCCCCCTCAGCAGCCGCTACCTGTTTGCCAAAGCCAAGCAGCGCCGCCTGGATGCCTGGCTGGCAAAGCGCAAGGATGCTGGTTCTTCACAAGGCTTGGCTGGCAGAGGGGAGGCCCTGCCACAAGCGGATCCAACCCCAACCTCACACCCCCCTCCCCTAGCAGATCCCCCTCCCACACTTTCAAGCACGCAAGCAGCGGCCAACACTGTGTTGATTGCTGCTGACGAATGTAGCAACAGCGGCTGCTGCCTGCCTGCTCTGCAAGGAGGAGAAGGGCTACGATGTGCAGGGGCTAGAGCGGCAGCACCACCACCTTCACGAGAACCACCACCACCATCGGAATCAACAGTATCTTTACAGGGAGGCAGCCTCCTCCCCAAGCAACCGCCTCCACAACAACCAGCTGGTACAAAACATGCGCAGCTCCTGTGGGAGGTTAAGGATTGCCTAGCACAGCGATCTCCTTGTTATGGCACCGAGTTTATCCACGTTAGCGACAGCAATGTTGAGGCCTCGCCACACTACTGCCTGCTGCCATGAGCTCACAGTGTGCTTTACAGCTGGATGCCTGTGCTGTGCCCACTGACAAATGGGACGATTACAGAGGCAGTGAAACCAATTAGAAGAAAAAAGGGAAAGGGGGCCACCTTGGATTGAATCAAGATATGCCCCCCACCAGTTTTGCTTGTTGTGCAAACCTTATAATGCGTACGCAAATGGTGGCACACGTCGTATGGAGCGCATGTGTATGTCACGATGTGGGGTGCCCTCAGGCATGAGCAAGGGCCAGCGAGCAGGCTCACATGTGCATGGCTTACACTATATACACACAAAGTGGCACTCATTGTACATAACACATGCGCACTTCATGATGCGTGGCACTCTCAGGCACAAGCAAGGGCCAGCAAGCAGGGGCGGGCAGCCTCCCAGGCAAGGCAGCCACACCCAAGAAAGCGGCCAGCATCGGCCAGCAGCGCTCCTTGCTAACTTTTCTGAAGCAGCCGCCTTCTGCAACGGGGCGGCAGGGGCAGCAGGCAGGGCCCCAGCAGCAGCAGCAGCAACAACAGCAACAACAACAACAACAACAACAACAACAACAACAACAACAACAACAACAGCAGCAGCAGCAGCAGCTGCAGCAACCACAGCAGGGGCAAGAGCAACAAGGGCTTTCTGTGGATGAACAGGCACTGCAGCAGCAGAGTGCCAGCCAGCAGCAGCAGCAGCAGCAGCAGCTGCAGCGGCAACAGCAGCAGCAGCAAGCTGCTGCGTCTTGGTCAAAAATCATGAACAGGATGCAGGTGAGCCTTGTCTTTCCAAGGGAGGGTTACCCTGACCAAGCAACATCACGCTTCACACTGGAGCGAGTGCACTGGTGTTCTAATTTGCTGTCTTTTCATTATACTTGCATTTCTATTTCTTAAAAAAAATTTCCATGGTTGGAGGCCGCGCGTGCAAGTCCTTGTAAGCTGTGCTGCACTCGTGCAAGCTCCTGCAGCAAACTCTGTACGCACACCTGGACAGGTAGCCTTGCGAGTATCAGGCTAAGTTTGCCCAAACAGAAATGGGATTGGACCTTGAGTCAGAGGAGTTGGCTGCTTGGCTTACTGCTCGGGGTGCTGGTTTGTGCCAGCTATTGCCTGCCTAATCAGTTATACAATTGTAGCTTAGCCCTTTTTTGACCTTTTCCTTGGTAGCAAAATTTGCCCCTTGCTTTCACAATTTTAGCCAGACTGCCATCTTTGCTCATAAGGCAGGGTTTGAAGCAGTCAAGGAACGTGGTGGGGCAAGTTGCTATTTCCACTCACTCGTGCAGGCTAGATACCCCTGATTTTTTCAACACACAATTCCATGATTGCTTGCACACACTGAACAATTTTCTTCCTCTGTGCAGGCCCCTAACTGCAAGGAGCACAATGAGCCTGCAGTTATCCGTCAAGTCAAAAAGAAAGGCCCCACCCAGGTGTCGTTGCTTCTCTCCACTTGCTTGTGTCTTGTTGGGTGTTCTACAGAATAGAACAGGAAAGAAAAGAACAGGAAAATTACCGGAGAAGGAAAGGAAAGGAATTTTATAAAAATGAATAGGAATGGAAAGAAGAAGAAGAAAAAGAAAAACAGGAAAGAAAAGGAAAGAAAAGGAAAGAAAATACTGCGCCCGCCAGGTCCGCTGCGTGCATTGAGGAAAGGTTCCCTGACTAGCAAGCTAGCTAGGGCGCGCTTTGCTCTGAGAAGAGCCCTCAGTGCACAGGAGCCATCACCAGCAGTAAGAATAAGAAGACATATTCTTGATCCTTTCATCCTCTGGAAGTATTAGCTGTTCTCTCCTCCCTTGTATAATCCTAGTCACTTATTGATTGGTTGGGATATTGCTGGTTTGCCAGTTACTCAGTGACTGGTCGGCACGTGGCTCTTAGAGCCAATGTGTCTCCTTTTCCTTAATTGATGTAGAGTGCTCTCTCTGCCTACCTGGTTTTCTTTGTCTTTTTTCTGGTTGGGCCACTGCTGACTTGCTTAAAACAATATGATTTCTTTCTCAGCTCCCAGACGCTTATAAATCTCCCTCACAGTTTTCAAGTTCTCCCTAAGATCGTTGTCTATGCATGGCTGCTGGTGCATGTGCAAAAGTTTGAAACCTTGTCTCTGGTCAATGTTTGCTGCCTGGTTTATAAAGATTAAGATCCAGATTATAATGTCCAATATCTGCCTGGATGTATGTTTATAAATATAAATAAGAAGTTGAACACCCTACCTTCACCTGATTGGTGCTTTGGAGTTGATGCACATTGCCCTGCCTTGCGACTCAGCTTCAGGTGCATTTGGGGAAGGGTCAGGTGGTTCTCATTATTTTCATGTCTCGGTTTTAACTTTGCCTGTGGAGGTGAGGCGAATGCCTCTGTGAATGTTCAGCTTAATTGTCTAGGCGGCAGTACTGATTGATTGCCTGAACTATAGACCATTCAGAGGCACTTGAACTTATCTTCACTGGCAAAAGTGAAGGCTGGATACAATGTTAGACTTTTTACTTCTAACTCAGGCAGCACGCACTGACTGCCTGAGTAATGGAGTTGTGAAATCTGGGGACATTTCACCTTCACCTCATTGGTGCCTTTTGGAGACGATGCACACTGCCCTCTCTTGCATTTCAGCTTTCAGGTACATTTGGGCTGGCAATTGTCAATAGGTTCGTGTCTCCATCTTCACTTAGCTGTGAAAACACAAACTGGTGCTGTGCACATGTTGCATACATTAGGGCCTGATACTACTGTGACTCGATTACAAAGACCCATTTCTTTCACACACACATATACACACACACACTGCTTGTTGTACAGGGGAAGTCCTTCTATGTGTGCGCAAGGCCCGCTGGGCCACCCCCACAAGGCAGATGCGACTTCTTCCAGTGGGTGAGATCCGCCAGGTGTCCAGTCCTGAAGCAGACCTGTTCCTGCAAGCTTTCCAGCCATAATCTAATTTTGCTGATGTTGGAGTGGCTTCCATGTTGGTAATTGATTTTGAAGCTTTGCCAATATCAAGATGGGTCAGACCAATGTTTCCAGTAGCCGGGCTGTGATTGATCCTTGAATCAGGGACTTGCAAGCGCCAGTGGCTCACAATATCTCTTTCTATGCGAATGTCACATGTACTCTAAGTATCTGCTGTAAGAAACAAGATGGGCTTTTAGTGTCACAGAATACCGTGCAATTCAAAGCAGACTTTCATTCTTTTCATGTGGTCCACCCATCAAGGCTGACTTTTGTAAAGCATCCTCTTCAGCCTGGCCTCTGCTTGATACACCCTGACTGCACCTCTCCTGCATTCCTTCTGTCGAGATCTGACAAACAAATACATCTTTTCACTGCCCAGGCCCACGACAGCCGCAATGGAGGCAGAGGACGAGGGGCTGCAGGAGGTAGTAACAGCGGAGGCAGGGGCAGTGGAGGCGGCTGTGGTAGTGCTGCTGGCCCAAGAGGTGAAGGGGGAGGTGGTCGTGGCGGTGCTGCTGGCCCAAAAGTCGAAGGGGGAAGTGGCCGTGGTAGTGCTGCTGGCCCGGGGGTTGCACGGGGAGGGCTAAGCAGGGTCACTAGTGATGGTCCAAGCACTGCAGGTGGCAGTCTCAGTTATGTTACTGCCAGTGGTGAGCCCCTTACCTACAGTGGGAGCGCAGGAGGTGAGGCGAGTGCAAACAGTGGGCCTGTTACTGGGATAGGCGGCGCGAGTGATGGGGATGCGGTGAAGCGGCAGAGGCTTGTGTAGTCAAAAACGAATGGGGCTTGGGAGGGCCTGTGGGGATGGTCCCACTTGGGATCTGATGACTTAACAGAGAAACTATGTGCTCCATGAAGGCCATTAAATAGTCCTGTAGGGTATGTGTGGTAGGGACAGTTCCGTCATGGAAATGCGTGTGAGGTTAAAAAGAAGGGTATGCTGATGCACTAGTGATGCAGCCATTGCCAGGCAATTTGTAGCAGTAGCCCCAAGCATTTGCATTAGAAAGCTGTGGATGAAGATGGCATGAGGGACACGTGGTCAAGGTTAAGTTTCCATGCTGCATTGAATTCACATCGCATCCTTCTGCTTTGCAGGCAGGCTGTCTTGCACATGTTTCTGTGAGTGGTTTCTACAGGTGGCTCTGACTCAGCTTGCCAATTCATCATGTCTCAAGTGTGGGTCATTGTGCATCCGATCCCGTCCAATCTGCACTTTGATTGTTTCATGTCCTTTACCGTTGCTTGTACCATCCACACCTGTACTATTGATCTGTAGAAATAGAGCATCAATAATCATTTTTCTTCCTGTTTGACGTATCTAAACTGGATAGCTAATACCAGGCGTTCTTTTGCTTCAGCTACGCTGCCCTCTTACTTTCCCCTCTCCTAAACTAATGTGGAGACATACATTGCCTGTGTATTTCATTTTTTCTGCCCTTCCCTCTTCTTTCCTTACCAAACAATGCTTTAAGTGGCGTGACTTGCAGAGAAAGTTTTAATCTCAGAAATGAAAAACTACGTAGGCAGTGAAAACACTCCCTGAATCAATTAAGGAAAATTACGACACCTAGGGCCGAGGCACCATGTATCCCCTCCACAAAGAGGTGGAAAAATCCAATGGGGATCAGGAGGGTTACGAGCAGTACCCCGTGCCTGATCTTGTTGACAAGAGTTGATTGTGTGTGTGAGTTTTTTTAAAAAGAAGCCTTTTCAAGAGTGTGTTTGTTGCTAACAAGTTTATAAGCGTACTGAAGCTTCAGATAAGCTCAGTGGCTATGAGCGTCGAGACCAAGCTCTTCTAGGGGCTCCATAGTGTAAGGGGCATAGATGACCCCGCCCACACCTAACAGAATGGTATGTAAGATAACTTGAGCTGAAGCCCTTGAAAGATGGGGACACAGATCGCGGTGCTGCTGCTTGGAGGCCTTGAGCTGATTCTTGGGCCTGGTGTCTTCACAGTATTCAACCTCCACTGGTTGTGCCCCTGTTCTGGAAGGAGCTGACTGGGGTCACCCAGACGTCACGGTGACGGAAGCACTAGAAGTAGCTGTGGCTGGCGGTGAGTGCTCATTGCTCCCCCGCGCCCCCATCTACTTCTCAACAGACACTGGGAATCGGTCCTTCAAGTTGACACTCTTTTCAAGGGCGACTAGGAGTGAGTCTTAGCTTGTCAGGGAAACAATGAGGGAATATGTACTTAAGCCCTGCTTGCTGAAGGTCTGGAACTCCAGTCTTTCGGCTATCATCTTGCTCTCTTTCTCGTTGCTGGACCTGCTTCTTTCTCTGCCTGCTGTGCGTCTCTCAATCCGAACTTTGTGGTAGGGAGGTCATACGGTCTGTGCACAAATGTGGCCCCCTTTTCTTAAATGATGTGGGAAGTGTTTCACTGCCTACGTAGTTTTTCTTTTCTTTTTAAGGTAAGGAGGGTACCAGAGCTTGCTACCTCAAGTAAGCAAGAAAATTAGCAATGCCTTTTGGAACATGCCCGGTCTCTCAACTCGAATGAAACGCACTGTCTTCCAATACCGCACAGGCACCCTCTACAATCAGAAACATGCGGTCCGATATAAAAGATCCACTAGCCTGACATGTCCCCTACCTGATTGCCATCACATGGATAGCGCTCTCCACATCCTATCTGGCTGCCAATGCCCCGTCATACGTAACATGGTAACTGAGCGTCACAACATTGCTTGCAGGATGATTTTGAAACTGATCAGTGAAGGCTCTTATGGGGCCAATCTTGTGCACTTGGATGCAGGCAACAAAAACCGTTTGGCCCAGCACGACCTGCAAGTCCCTGAGCAAGTCTCTAATCAAGCTGTACCTCCCAACCTCTTCAAACCCACGGTTTCTATGCAAACCAGACGCAACTCCAGCCGCCCTGATGCAATCTTGGTTGCTCCTCACCTAACCAACCCAAACAGACCACCCACTCCACCCTCAAACCGGGTACTGCGCAGTATGGGGAGTAGCACGACTCCAGCCCGCCATATTCACTTAATGGAAATCAAGTACTGTGAAGATACGAGGCCTGGTGCCCAGCTAGAAGCCTCACAGCAACAACACAGTGAACTGTGCAAACAACTCCAAGGTACAGAGATTACTATCCACCCTATCCTCCTGGGTGTGGGTGGGACTATCTACAATGCCCGTACCCTTGATCAATTTAAAAAATTAGGGGTTGACTCACAAAGATCTGAAACACTTGCAAGAAAACTCCATGCCCATTCTGTACAATTTGCGCACAAACTTACCTCTACCAGACGTGCCATTGAAAATAAAAGCACTCATCATAACACTGGTGCCCTGGAGCAGCGTGCTGCCAGAAACCCACCTGACCCACACTAACTCCCCTCTCTTCTTCTGGTAAGGGAGACTCACGGCTCTTTGAGCCAATGTGTCTCTCTTTCCTTAATTGATGTAGGGAGAGTTTTCTCTGCCTACGTAGTTTTTTTCTTTTTCTTTAAGGAGGGTTATTTTCAATGAGTGTTTTGGGATCTGAAGGTTCTGTAGCAAGACAACCTGCGCTGCCTGCGTCCATGGAGACGAGGCCTGCTCCAAGAGGAATTTTGCTGACACCTCGAAGAAGAATTCTGCTCAGCAAGGCTTGCAAAATTGCGGCGTTTGGTCACCATCATGAAAAGGAAAAAAACTACGTAGGCAGGATCTCTCCCTGAGCTGAATTAGCAGCAATTGTTGCTGCCACCATGCACTCTTATTCATGCATTGCTTCAGACAGTCTCACCTCTCTTTGTCAAATACCGTTACGTGACGTAAACAACTTATTCACCCTGAGAAGCACAAACAACATATGCAAGGGGATGTTCTTTAAGTCATATCCTCTCTCATTAGCAACTCACAAACCAATATTTGTTTCTACGAAGTAACATCTCATGCAGGCATTGCTGGTAACGAATGTGCAGATGCTATAGCTAAATATCAGGCTAACCAAGCCAATGAAAACGAGGCTGATACTGGGATCCCTAGAGCAGGCCCCGGCGGAAATCCTTTTTCTCATTTATTCTGGTTAGCCAAAGAGGGAAAAAAAGAACACAATGCTGGCACATCCACAGCTCCTGCACCGAATCCTAAAATCACCTACCTCCCCAATCTTCAAGACGCTCTCAAATCGCATATGCATACAAAACACAGACTTGGATATGCCAACTCCAAAACAGGCTACTATTCATATTATTTGAGTTTGTTACCACATGTAGATTAGAAAATCAGCAATGCCTTTAGGAACATGTCCTGTATATCCACACCCATGAAGCGCACCATCTTACAATATCACACTGGCACCCTCTATAAACAAAAACATCATGATGCGGTTCGCTTCAAAAGGTCTACTGACCCACTATGCCCTCTTCCAGGCTGTCATCAATTAGACAGCGCACTCCACATGCTTTCAGGCTGCCAAAATCAGATTATCTTCAGCATGAAAACTGAACGCCACAGTGTTGCTGGAAGAATGACCACCAAAGCTCTTAGCAAAAGCCCTCGGGGAGCAGGTTTGGTTAATACAGACGTAGGAAATGATGCCCACACATTAATAGGGCTGGAAAATGCCTTGTGGATGTGGCATCTAACCTGAACTACATCATTACCACTGGGAGAGCGCCTGGAGATATGGGAAAACCTTCCTTTATAGGCTACAACAAAACACGCAGAAGCAGACCAGACCACCTTATAGTGTCCATTTGCCTGTACTCGTTCATAGAGCACCAGACCACCTTATAGTGTCCAAATGCCTGTACTCGTTCATAGAGCAAGTGACAATCACCGAGCCTATCTGTCTAGACCACTGCTTTCATACAATCACCTTTAGCACCCCGGACACACCGTGCATATGACATACAACGCACATTGACAAACGATTCCACTCCATTGACAGTGAGATGTCACAGGACTTTCCTGAGAGGTATCTATTTAGATGGAGGGCTGATAAAGCACAAGCTTATGCTGCACACATTGAAGGGGATGAGAGTAGCAGGGAGGCTTTTGGATCCGCTGTCACAGATCAGGATGCTGAAAGAGCATGTACCTGCCTGAAGTCTTGGATTTTTAATGCTGCCAGACACCCGGATGTTGGTATGATTGCTCTTAGACCTCGCTCTCAGCAAATGGTGCACAACAAAATCACAAACGGCCTGAGTGGTTCAATGATGTGTGTGCAGCCAGAAAGAAGGCCTTTTTATGGCATTGAAGACTGGGCAAGCCAGGCACGCTTGTGAGCAACTACACAGAGAGTACAGAGCTGAAGCGCAGCGTGCTAAGCGACGATATACCCGCACTCAAGCTGTAGATTTCATGCGCAAGCTATTCAAAAAAAAATCCGGCTGTACACATTCTTTTGAAGAAGCCTGTGAGCTCCTGTACCACTCCTATTCCTGAGCAGGCATGGCAGGAACATATCAACAACCTATTTAACCATCCTTCTCCTTCCAACAATGACATTCATGGCTTGCATGATGAAGCATTAGGGGGCACAGGCCCGCACCCTTTCAATCTGCCTGGGGAAGCTGAGCTAACCTCCCTTGTCTCTAAGCACATTTCCAACATGAGCAGTTCTTCTTCACCTGGCTTTGACACAGTCCTACCTCCTTTCATAAAACATGCATGTAAACTTGTCCCTAGACGTCATGGCAGAGGTCTTGAACATCACAATGTGCTGGCTCCATACATTTCACAACTTTTCACGCTTATGCTCAAAACTGCTCGCATCCCCTCATCCTAGAAAGCTGACAAACTTGCTCCAATATTCAAAAAGGGCACTGTGACACATCCTTCAAACTACCTGTACACAAATGTCCTCCGCTCCATGGTTCAAGACTGGTGTGTGCAAAATACAACATTATTCCTGACAGTAAATTTGGATTTTTTCCAGGCCACAACACCTTACAACCACTTTTTTATCTTGAGGCACCTAAAGAATGCAGCTCAGATACGTCAACCTCAAGGCTCCCCACGTTTATATGCCACCTTTATTGATTTCAAGCAGGCATATGACTCAATACCCAGAGACAGATCATCAATGATTGTGGGAACACTTACACAAATGCCACATGCCCAGCCAGCTTACCTCCATCATTAAAGACCTCTACCGAGACGACAAATACTGTCTTATTGACGGAGATAAACGGGCAAGTGTCCAGCCAACGCACGGAGTTAAACAAGGGTGCCCACTGTCACTACTCCTATTCTCAATCTACGTTAATGACATTGGCTGCATCAAAAATGGGAAACAGGCGCGGTGACAGGCTTAACAAATTTTCATGTTTCTCATATGCTTTATGCAGATGACCTCGCTTAGACTACAAACAACCACACCCACATGCAAGCCATGTTAAACAAGTTGCAGGGTTATGCAACCAGAAAATGCCTGACGGTCAACACAAAAAAGTCTGGGGTCATCTGCTTCAATTCCAGAGCTGACACTCTTCCCCAACTGTTGTATGATGGTGAAAACCTGCCCTACACTGATTCTTTTAAATATCCGGGTATGGTCTGTGGCAAACGTCTCAACCTTTCCACTGCTATTGAGGCTGCTCTGAAACCTTGCATGGCGAGGACTTATCGAGCCAAAAACTTTGCTCACGACCACAACCTTACAAATCGGCTGCATGCGCTCATCTGGCTCTTGAAAACGTAGCTATCCCAGCAGGAATGTATGCTAGCCAGATATGGGCCACTCCTTACGGCAGGGCGCAGAAATGGACAACCTGTTGCAGAGGTGGGTTCTGAACGTTTTGCGAAATCTTCTTGGAGTGAAATCCACAACACCATCTTGGAGCATTTTACGAGAATGTGGCATTGGAACTTTTTAGTTCAATTGGTTTCGTGCCACTATGCGCTTCTACAACTCACTAAGTGCAACAGTCTCCTTCTCAAAAAGGTTCTCCATGCTGACATCAGCCTTAGCTCCATGACTGATTTTTGTTGGACGTCCCACCTCTTATCTGCGCTGGATGGTTTGGCTCACTCGGATCTGATGAAACGTCAAATTATGGCTTGTGACCCTGTGAACCTCAGTCAATTTGTGGTGGACCTGAGATCTAGACACCTGTGTTATTGGAACCAATTCACAGCCCCTGATCCAAGAGTAAGCAACAGTAAGCGGCTGACTTACCATCAATGGTGCGCTCTCCCTGTCAGAAATGCACATGCCATTCACCCACCTTATACAATGCCTAAATACGTGTACTTGGATCTTCCCCATCATGTCCTTCGCAACACTGCCAGATTCAGGCTGCGGGTACACGCTCTCCGAGTTGAACGAGCTACTTGGTCCAATAGCACTTCTCCGGTCTGTGATATCTGTGATTCTGATGACATACAAGATGAAAAACATGTGTTGTTCAGATGCTCCAATCCCCAGGTCTGCTCTCTCCGTCAAAAGTATGCCTCACTTTTTGAGCACAACTTCTCTTTCCTACACCTCCACGTCTCCCACAGGATGTCCTGTCTAGGCACCATTCACCATGTGGATTCCCAGGATATCAATATTTTTGTAAACCAAGATAACAACAAAATTCCTTTTTTTCTTCATGACCGTCAGGTGACCTCTTGTGTATTTATGAACAGGCTAGCAGTCAAACGTCTTGACTGAGGCCTTTTTCCCTTGTAACCCTTGTAACCCCTGTAGGAAATGATGATAGGTTGGCGCAGTACTACCTTTAAATCCCTGCACATGCATCAAACATAATTATACCCCCTTACCTCTCTCCAAGTAAATTTTCTAGAAAGAGGTCTAGACTCACCTCCAGCCATCCTGATGCTATATTGATTCCTCCCTACAAAGCCAAACCCACTTCTTCTTCTCCTTCTACCTCCTGCTCATACCATCATATTTTACGCAGCAGACACAACCCCACACTGAGGACCACAACAGCCAACCGCGTGAGGCAACCCCACCAACTGAGTGTGAACCAGCGGCATGTGCACTTGATTGAAATCAAGTCTGTGAAGACACGAGGCCTGGACAACAGTTGGATGCGGCACAGCGGCAGCATGCAGACCTCTGCAAACTCATTAATACAAAAGTTGTGACTCTCCACCCCATCCTTTTGGGTGTCGGTGGAACCTGCTATACTGAGCACACCCTTAACCAGTTTAAACAACTGGGACTTGACCACCAACGCGCCAATAAACTTGCTCGCAAACTTCATGCCCATTCTGTCATGTATGCCAACAAGCTTGTTAAGAAAAGAAAAACTACGTAGGCAGAGAAGACTCTCCCTACATCAATTAAGGAAAGGGAGACACATTGGCTCCAGAGAGCTGTGAGTCCCCTCCACCACAAAGTTTTAAAACAAAAAGAGTTAATGGGGGTCAGGAGGGTTACTGGAAGCACTTGGCTCCAGAACCTGGCTGTGATAATTGTTTTTGTTCTCCATTGCACGCCTAGTGGTAACAACTGTTACCACTAGGCGTGCTATTGAAAACAAGAATACTTCTCGCAGCCAGGTTACGGAGCCGGGTGCTTCCAATAACCCTCACTAAAATATTCTTTTGTAGCTTAGTCACTTAGTCCCCCACGGTGGTGGTGGGGTTTCAAGGCTCTTCTGAGCCAATGTGTCCCCTTTTCCTTAATTGATGTAGGGAGAGTTTCCTCTGCCTACGTACTTCTTCTTTTTCTTTGATGCTGGTTGAGAATGCCTCACCAGCAGCCGATCAGCCAGAGTCTTGGGCTGTAGGCTAACCCCTTGTAACCCTTGTAATCCTTGTGTGGGCTGGCAGGACCTATGAAAAGGAGTCTTTAACCTTTTTTGGAACCTTTGGGACCTGCTACATTGAGCATACCCTGAATAGTTTAAATAGCTATGACTTGACCCCCGATAGGCTACAAAGTTTGCTCATGAACTCCATGCCCATTCAGCACTCTGTGCACACAAATTCGCTTGCCACGAAACGCGAAAAACGAATACTTCTCACTGCCATGTTCTAGAGCTGGGCACTCCAGAAAACTGGTCCCCATGTCCCTTTCAGTTTCTCAAGTTATGGTGGAGAGGACCCACAGCTATTTTTTAGCCAATGGATTTCCTCTAGAGAGGAAGATCTTCCTTAACTGTTGTAGGGAGAGTATTATTTGCCCACGTAATTTTCCTTTCCTTACTTTGAAGCAACATGCTCATTCTTTACAGTACGCCTATAAAACTGCTAGCACAAGGCAGGCTCTCGACAAGACTTCTTTCAACTCTCATCACCAAGATCAGGCACGGGGTACTGCTAGTAACCCTTCTGATCCCCATGGATTTTTTCTTCTCCTGGCGGAGAGGATACACGGTGTCTTGGCTCTAGTTACCCTCTTTCCCTCTATTGATAAGGGGAGTGATTTCACTGCCTGGGTAGTTTTCATTTCTTTTCTTGTTCATGTGTATGGCTCGATCTTGAGCAGGGATCTTTATGAATAGGGTCTTAACAAATAAGGCTCGACAAGAGTGCGGGTCTCCCTGGGATCAAGCGTACCTGGACAACGCCAGGGCGGCTCAGGTGTCAGGCAGATGAGCTCAATTGTTCAGGTAACTTTCCAGGGACATGGGACCATGTCCTGCTCCAGGAGTATTACAGGACAGCATTCCCATGTGCACCTTTACTGAAACATGCACTATTTTTCCTGACTCGTCTCCACATAAGGCAGCTTCAGGGCAACCATACAGGACATCACCACCTATGGAAAAGGAGGAAATGCTAAACTGCAAAGGCAGTTGAACACTTCCAACATCATAAAGAAAAAGGGGCTTGCAACGTTTCAAAGTCTCACACGTAGCGCAGGTGAACCCTTCTATCTTACAAGCGGGTGAATTAATGTGCTCTCTTTTGTGTGCCCCAGCGCCCCAGCTGCTATGCACACAACCAAGCATACGCAGCTCCCTCTATGTCCAACAGGACAGTTTTGATCATGAAAAAGAAATTCTTAAAAAAATGTTTGAGTTGACACCTATTTTACATCAGTGAAGCAGACAACAAAAATGCATACACATTCATCATGACATAGGCCATGCGCCCTGGCACTCCTTTATGCTCCCTACAGCAAAGGCCTACGTTGTGCACTGTTTGCTCATATTACCACACAAGAGCCATTCGTTCAGGGCAGACCGCAGATTATGGTTTGGGGTAAGGCTCGTGTGGGGCAGGCTGAGATTGGTCATGGGTGAAGTCGCTGACCTCTGGAAGAAGGAGGATCATTTTGTGGGACGTTGTGTGAGGCATTGTGTGAGGCATCGTGTGGGGCAGACCGAGATTGGTTATGGGTGAGGTCACTGATCTCTGGAAGAAGGGTAGGTATGGAATGAGAGAACAAAGAATAGGAGGCAAGCGACAGCTTAAGTAAGCAAGCAGCGTTTTCATGTTCATGCCCCACAGTGAAACATGCTGTGCAAATGAAACCGCAGTAAAACAAGATGTGAAACACGACCACGAATGAAGCACAGCAAGCAGCGTGTCTGCATTCATGCCCCACAATGAAACACGTTGTGCAAATGAAGCCGCAGTTAAAACACTATTTGTGAAACACGATCACAAATGAAACACAGCAAGCAGCGCGCTTGCGTTCATGCCCCACAGTGAAACACGTGTCAATGAAACCGCAGTAAAACATGATGTGAAATATGATCACAAATGAAACACAGCACGCTGTCAGAGGACGGGCCTGTGCAGGTTGCATGCCTCAAACACCCATAATGCATCATTGCTTTTCCTTTTATTATTGATCCACCAGCAGCAGCCCAGCACTCACCTCAATCCAGGCCTTAATCGCACTCTCTTCATAGGTGAACCTGCATCCACGTGCAGTTGCCATACTTCCTGGTATGCTATTCAAGGACAAGCATCAAACAAGTATGCAGGCCACACCCCTGGCAAAACTCATCTGCCTGGTGATGTGCAAAGTCCAACTCTAGCAATTGCTTGGTTCCAAGATCAAGGTTCCAAGATCAAGCAAAGTAAGCAATTGCTTGGTTGCAAGATCAAGGTTCCAAGATCAAGCAAAGTAAGCATTTCCGTACTCTGCTCGAATATGGGCACGGGCCTGGGCACTGAAAGGAGGGCCTAAAGACACTGAAAGATAGGGACACATTGGATATGGTTTGTTAAAAGTGTGCTCATGGTTGCCTGTGCATGGCTAGCAGTTATTTTGCAGGAAGTGACGAACTCGCCTTTGGACAGGCAGTCTGATGTTACTCTGTAAAAACCTGAAGGAAGTGAGGTTCACCCATCTTCTCTCCTCAACTTTCCGGGCGGAATTTCTATTGAGCATTGCGCAATAAGAAGAATGAACAAGATAAATTATTAAACAGCCAGACCCAGACTGGCAAGGAAACCGTTACTTGTATCTTTTTTTATATCTTTTTGTGCTTCTGGACTCACCCATCGGCAGCAACCACAGGATTCTGGAGGATTTCTTGAGTGATGGGGCAAATGAACATGGTGGGCACTGCTATGTTCTGGCCACCTGCAAAGCAAAGAGAAAAGATGAGATGGCATAACCAAATTTCACGATGATCAAAGATCAGCAATGTTCTTCCACCAGTCACTTCACAGAGCAGTGCCACAACGGCATCCTTCCTTGCCCTGTGTTTGCAAGCTAGCATTGAGCCTTCTGGCCAACTGGAACATGCAGACCGTTTAAAATGCTAAGAGCGAAAGGTTGATGGCAAATTGTTGAGCTCCATGAAATTGATTTCTTGGTTAGAATTGCTCCTTGTATGTTTGATCAGACAACTAACGGGCGGCAAGCATCGAGCATGCCACAAAGCAGCGTAAGAAAAGAAAAGGGAAGCCTACGCCAGCCAAAAGGCTGCGTGTAATAAGGGAAGGTCACCTGATTAGCATGCCACAAAGCACAGCGTGTTGTGTGAAAGGTGCCTCACAAGGGGGGTATTTCAGCAATGGTGAGGCCATTGGTGACATCAATGCCATAGGAGGACCTGATTGCTGAGTGTTTACATAATCACTCTCATGTGTAGGAGGACCTGATTGCTGAGTGTTGACATAATCACTCTCATGTGTAAGGGCATGAAATGCATCGCACTTGAGAGAAGTTGACTGATGTTTGCAATCCGTGCTTGTCATTGGGACAGCCGCACAGCAAAAGGCAGGAAAAGGCCTTCCTCTGTGACGCCTTTGCAAATCCTACTTACTTGGCAATGAGACAACCAATCAGCCTGATAGTTGTGGCTGTAGGCCTTTCCGTGTAAACCCTTCGCACCTGGCACCGGGACAGCCATGGCTATAAGCCACTTGTGGAAACCCTTCACACCTGGCATTAAGACAGTCATGGCAGTTGGCCATTCCTGTATACATCCTCCGCACCTGACATTGAGTCATGGCAGTTGGCCATTCCTGTATACATCCTCCGCACCTGGCATTGAGGCAGTCATGGCGGTAGGCCATTCCGTGGAAACCCTTCGCACCTGGCATTGAGACGGCCGTGGCAGTTGGCCATCCCGTGGAAACCCTTCGCACCTGGCATTGAAACGTCCGTGGCAGTTGGCCATTCCTGTGTTAATCCTCCGCACCTGGCATTGAGACAGTCGTGGCAGTAGGCTGCTGTGGCTGGCCTGAGTGGTACATGCTTGCACGGTTCCGGAGCTGTACGAGGGTTGGAAGGATGGTGGTCCGCAAGTCTGGTCGGTCCTTTCGCCTGCGCATTGGCACACAACAAAGGCAGGTCTGGTATTGGCACAGTGACAAATGCAGGTGTGCGAATTGGCACAGTGACAAAGGCAGGCGTGCAAATTGGCAGTGCCAAAGGCAGGTCTGCGCATCGGTACTGTGATAAAGGCAGACCTGCGCAAAGGCACAGCAACAAAGGCAGGTGTGCACATTTGCAGTTACAAGGGCAGGCTTTGTGCTTTTGGCACGGTAAGAAAGGCTTGGGCACACACTCTTGTCGGGGCAACTCATGGATGTGCTTAACATGGAAATTTTGGGAGGCTGTGCTTTCCTCGGCTTTGCTTTGGGTCTGAGCTTGAAAAAGCATTTTGTGACTGTGCATGATATGATGGCAATTTTGCTGGCCAGGACTTCCAAACAGAAGGCTGCCGGGCCAAATAATTGAGGCATTGATATCCTGTAGGATGGCTGGAGGCCCGCCCCCTCTAACACACACGAATACACACATACACACACACCCCACAGACACAAACACACCTGAATTCTACACACTGCAGGGCGAGGTCAGCAAATGCAAGAGCCTCCATGGCTGGCCAGGAGTGTCGGATGCTTGGGTCGATGGCCTGCGGTGCAACACAAAATCCGCAGTGGCTGGACAAATGAATTGGAGAGAGCGACCTGCCTATGATGAACATTGAAAACTCAAGACAGGATTGTTGTCTGTATGGAATGAGATTAGTCTGGAACAGGCCAATTGGGTCACAATCACTGGCAGTTTTCTCACAACCAATATGTTTTACAAAACCCAGTGAAGCCTTTGCATCAGAGGGGGGTCACCATTGTGTGGGGCTTCCCGAGGCTATTTCTCAAAAAGGCTACTTCTCAAAGGCTATTCTCAAAAAGGCTATTTCTCAAAAAGGCCATTCCTCAAAAAGGCCTGGATGTCCTGGACCAAAGTGTGTCAGTGCAATGAGGGCACAACTCTTAGTAAATACGCTTATACTTTTGGTCCGGGGACATCCAGGCGTTTCTGAGACATGGTCAAGATCAGGTGAAACTTCTTAAGAACTTTGAATTTTGCCAACTTCGATGATGCAGGATGCTATATTAATATAAAATATAAAAACAATGCTCTGCATCTTCAGAATGCGCAGGAAGCTTTCAGGAGAGTGCCTGTGAAAAAGCAGCAACCCAATTTTGAATTGCAAGCTAGGTGCGTGTTTTGGCCGAGACTTGCTTTATATCCTTTAGATATCACGCCAATAATGTCATGTGCGTGCAGGAAGGTTGCCAGGGGTTAGAGTGAATTTTCAGTCATTTTGGCACACCCCATTGCAGCCTGATCTCCAATTGACCCCATCACTTCAATGACGTTGTTCAATGATCTAGTTATACAGGTCACGGGGTTCAAATGGTCGCAATAGGGGAACAGGATTGACCCTGTTTTGGCCTGGGTTAAAAGAATTGAACCCCCTCTCCCGGTCATCTGATGGTGCATGTAATGCCTTTAGTAATCCTGCATGCCCATGCCTCATGATGGAAGCCACTGGCAGTGGCAATTGACCCCATTCCCACACCTCAGCATACAGTGCTCTCTTTTCCTCTCACCGCCGCACGCACATAGAGGTACCAGCCCTGGAATTTTGATGAGGATTGTCTTTAAGGTATATCCAGAACAAACCTGCATCAAAAGATTGTGACCTGAAAACTCCAACAGGCCCAGAAAATTTTGCGGCAGGCACTTAATCGATGGCGACCCCCACTGCCTTCGTATGCCTTGGAAGCTATGCTTCTCGGCTTTGGGGCAAGTGTGTCACCAAGGACAATTTTCCCAACAGCCTTGCATGGTTGTTCATGCTTCCTGGATGCCTCCTTTATTATCTTGAGCACATCAACTGTATCACATGTTCAAAAAGCCTCCTTTCATACCATGAGCACATCAAGTATACCACATGTTTCAAACGCTGAGTCAAATACAAGGATGGCCAGTGGAAACACGTTTTGTGGCCCAGAGGCAGATGTGCTCCCATTCTGATAGAAACAAGGTGCACCTTTGACTCGCTCTACACAACCAGCCCTCTAAGGCTGAAGCAGCTGCCCTTAGCTCATGAATCCTGTGCAATCAGTCAGACCACACTGGGGGGGCTCTGGGTAAGCATGCTGGTAGGTGCCAACTGTTGGGGGAGAGGTGCAGGCGCAGAAGGGAAGACTCACGTCAGCTTGCCACATTTTGAGCTTGCCCCCCCGTATGTGCCTTTAATTGCTGGGTGACACGATACTCGAGTTGAAGGTGGGGGCAATCAGTGGTCTGCTCGAAGATCAGAAAAATGTTTTGTTGCCTTCATCAGAGCAATTTTCCTTGTCTGAGGCTGATCCCTGGCCCTGATTTGCACCAGAGTTGCGGGAAACACAAAAATTACCATGGTAAATTTACATATGAGATTTGGATGCAGGGTGAGTTGCTGCATGCATTGCTATGTGCATTGCTGCATGCATTGCTGTGCGCATTGCTGCATGCATTGCTGTGTGCATTCTGCTTGACGATTGCTGCATGCATCCTGCTTGCTGCGCATGCGTGCATTCTATATGACGTTTGCATGCATCGCAATTGCTGAGGGCATTGCCCACCTATTCTCTTGGGCTTGAACCAAACCAGACCATGCATCAGAGACGCACAACACCTCAACTCACGGGTCCTGCTCCTCATTGCACCATCACAACGTGCCAGGCTTCATCTCTACTTGCTGTGCACAGCACACCATTCAAGCTTGAAATCAAATTGGATTGCAAGACTCTCACTGAAATCCGATGAACCAAGCTAGAATCATCCGCAGGAGCAAACGGATTTTGTCAGCCAGGCCGCTCCCAGGCCCCGGACTCAGCAACAAGGATGAGTGTGCTGAGAGAGCCCATAACATCAGGTTGCATTCTGTGGCCGTAGGATGGCCGGGCTGGTTTCCAAGACACGTCAGCTTCTTCTGGCTACCATACATAGAACATGTTCCCGATAACATTGCCCACTGCACCGCCCAGCCACCCAAGCACAAATTCCCCGATAAGATTTTTTGCTTGGCAAGCATGCCAAGTTTCAGGGTGGGGGTTGCGCTGGGCAGGCCATGCTGACCAGTCTCCTGCTCAGCTACCAAACAAAAAAGTTTCAGAACACTTTGCCTATGGCCTCCCCCACTTAACTGACACTACAGTGCTACCTGGCATAGTTTGCTTGACCTGCATGCTGAGTTTCAGGGGGGGGGGGGGGGCCAGGGCAGCCAGGCATGAACTTGACTGAAAGCTGGCAACCCTAGGGGCTCACTCCCCATGAATGGGGCTTCGCCAAAAACTGTGCAGGGTCATGCCGTGCAGCAACGATACATTAAGGGGATAACTTGCCGATGCCAAATACTTTGGGAAATGTACAGGATCATGTTGTGGGTTGTGCGAACAGGCGCTACCTGAGAGAAGCGCGCTGGATCGTGCCGTGCATCGTCGCGCGCTCTCTCAACAAAGGAGATCAAAGAGTTCTTGTCGTGCGACGTCAGTAGCTGCAGCATCACCACGCCTGCAGTCATAGAATGAAGAGGCAAGGTTGGCAGTCAGTTCCTTGATATGCAACAGCTCAGCATGGACCTCCTTTCTTCCAAGAAAAAAATGATGAGCCGTCTCCTGCACACCAGCAGCAGCAACAATCAAATATTACACCCATCTCATAATCTCAGAGGGTTGGGTAGCAGGCGTCTCCTATTCAGGCAAGAGTCAAAGCCACTTTTTTTGAACGAGCTAACCTCGTAAGTTGCTCTCCCTTGGCATGAGTTCCCTCCCTCATGAGCGCAGCTGCTGCATATCAAGGAAGCATGGGAGTCCTCATAGCTGCACTGCAAGCCAACAAGCAAGCGTCTTGCCCTTCCTGATAAGCAAATCTGATAGCCTAGACGGGTCCGGAGGAACAAACCAAGACTCTCATGCAGTCACTCCTCTTAATGATTCCAAACGACATATATTGGCCCAAAATGTTACCAACCCAGTGGGACTTAATTAATTGCATGCACTCCTTGGCCTGAACTCCTCATTCTGACACTGGAAAACAAACTGGGACTCTGATGCAGGCTGCCCTCGTGTTGATATCAAGTACCACACTGGGAGCCTCATGCAGTCACTCCTTGGCAAAGTAAACCTACGCACCAAGGGCATAGACATCAGACTTTGTGCTGTACTCCCCGGTCCTCATGTACTCTGGGTCAACATAAGTGAGGGTCCCAACCTGCATGGAGCACACAGAGTACACCACAGTCAAGCCCCTACCTCCGCAGAGCGCTCTGTGTAGGCTGTACATAGGATATCCCTAAGTCAGAATTATAACCTGCGTAGAGCACACTGAGTAGATTGTGTGTTAAGTTGAAGTCAAGAGCCCTAACCTGGAAAGAATACACCAGTAATATCAAAGCCAACCAATACAAGCAAATGTTCGCATGTTGCACCAAACTCTGGCGGTCACAAACACAGACGCCTGTACTCAAGTGTAAGGCACTTTGTAGACTGTGCTTCTAATCATGCAGACCAAACCAGACCACAGCACCTGGCCAATCACGACGCACCACAGTGCATGGCCCATCATGATGCACCATCCATAGCAATTGGAGCCTATGACAGCTGGCAAAGCCCAGTGGGGGTACCTTCCTAGGAACCTTTTTTGGAGCCCAGCGTGGCCATCTTCCGTAGCAAACACACCTTCTGTGCACCTGCACCTTCCATACACCTTCCACAGCACATACACATTCCGAGCCCAGTGTGGGCACCTTCCTGTGGTGCCTTCCTAGGTGCGCAATGTGAGCGCCATCCATAGCAAATGTTGCTATGACAGCTGGCAAAAGTGCAGCTTTGGGCTGGCAAGAAGCCAAATACAAGGCAAGAGCAGGGGCAGCTCGTGTAGACAGACTTGCCAAACAAAGCACTGCAGTACAGGCCTCAAGACACAAAGGGTTGCTATGTTGCAATGACAACACTCAGGGTATGATCACAGTGCTTTCGGCATTCAATGCAAATGTGCCTTTTTCATGAGCAGCAGAGGCTCTGGTAAGACCAATAGCCAATCGCCCTGCAATGTTGCAGGCTGCACCAGTCGTGCGCACAAGCCGTGAGGCCTGGGCTGTGGAAGGGGCTGACAGTTTCAACATATCAGCATATGGCAAGACTGTTCATAATCTTGTATCAAGACTGGAACAGCATGGATTCCATCACTAGGTGTGAGGCTTGGGCTGTGGAAGGGGCTGGCACCTTGGATTCACCAGCACATGGCAAGACTGTTCATGATCTTGTATCGATACCAGGACTTGAGTGCATCATCACCAGGTACAACGCCTGGGTTGTGGCGGGCTGGCACTACTGAGGATTACCAGCATATGGCGAGACCATCCATGATCTTGAGCACCAGGACTGGGCATCACCACCAGGTACAACACCTGGGCTGTGGCGGGCTGGCACTCCAGAAGAACAAGCATATGACGAGACCATTCATGACCTTGTATGAACGCCAGGACTACACACATGTCCTCATCAGCTACATGGCCTGGGCTGTCACGCGGGCTGGCACATTGAAAAGATGACCAAGTATGCAGCAAGACCACCATGATCTTGTATCAATACCAGGACTGGATGCATGCCCTCACCAGCTGCGAGGCCTGAGCTGTGGAGGGGGCCGGCACGCCGGGCGGCAAGTGGGCTGGGCGGCGCAAGATCCTTGAGAGGCCTACATCACCCAGCTTGGCGGTCCTGTCCTTGCTGAGCAGGATGTTGCCAGGCTGCAGGGGGAAAGCAGGTGAGAGCAGGATGTTGCCGTGCTGCTAGGGCGTAGCTTGGCTTTTAAGGGGATATGACTGTAACAAAAGAAAAGTTTTGCGTATGGAAAGCTTAGATAGTGATAAGAGTGGCTTGTACGTCTCATCTACTGAAACCAAGAGTACAGGAAAACTAGGAAGAAGAATTGCCTGTTCATAGAATGGCATCATGTCAACATGAGGGTAAAGAGAGGGAGGGGTTGGATCGACTTTAATGTGTGGGAGCGCAGAGCTGTGCAGAGGACATGTGCTAGCAGAGGTCAGCATTGCACGGCAAACAGAACCGGGGTATAGAATGTCAACATGACGGCTACAGAGCTGCACGTCAAACGGAATTGTGTCAGAATTGCATCAGCATTGATGCACCCCCTGTCAAACAGAACCGAGGCATAGAACACCACCATCAAAAGTGTTTACAGATTGCATGTCAAACAGAGTTGTGTCAGAATCAAAAGAGCATCGATGCATCGCACGTCATACATAACCAAGACGTAGAAGGCAATAGGATGGTTTCAGAACTGCATGTCAAACGGAATTGCGTCATAACTGAATCAGCATTGATGCACCCTACGTCAAAGAGAACTAAGGCATAGAACATTCCCAAAGATGGTTTCAGAATTGGATGTCAAGCAGGATTGTGTCAGAATTGAATCAGCATTAATGCATTGCACATCAAACACAACCAAGGCATTGAACGTCAACAGGATGGTTCCAGATCTGTATATCAAATGGAATTGTGCCACAGTTGGTCAACATTGACGCATTGCAAGTCAAACAGAGCCTCACAGATGTAGAAGCCAACAGGATGGTTTCACATTTGCATGTCATTTGGTGATGTGTGAGCCAGAACTGCGTCAAAATTGAGGCACCTTTTTTTGACAGAATTACGGCAATACGCGTCTGATCAAAAAGCATCAAGGTGCAAGAGCCTAGTCACTCAGGCCGGCCAAGACTATGCCTCTTGGTTTATTTGTGTCAAAACATCTCCCTTTTCATTCGCAAAACACTGAAATAAAGTGCATGTGCTTCAGAGCCTAGATAACCAGCAAGCAAACAAGCTTATTGTCTTGCCTTGATGTCCATGTGTGCCACTGGTGGCTGTGAGGAATGCAGGAACAGCAGGGCCGCAGCCACCTCAGCAGCAATGCGCACGCGGTCCTGCGGTGGCAGGAGATTGCAAAATGATTGTAACACTGATGCACATACGATCCTGCAGCAACCAATGATTGTCAAGTGGCAGCCGCAGCAATCAGCAATGCACACACAACCCTGCAGCAAGTGAAGATTGCAAAATGATTGTAACACTGATGCACATACGATCCTGCAGCAACCAATGATTGTCAAGTGGCAGCCGCAGCAATCAGCAATGCACACACAGCCCTGCAGCAACCAATGATTGTCAAGTGGCAGCAGCAGCAATCAGCAATGCACACACAGCCCTGCAGCAACCAATGATTGTCAAGTGGCAGCCGCAGCAATCAGCAATGCACACACAACCCTGCAGCAAGCGAAGATTGCGAAATGACGATAGCAGCGATGCGCATCAAATTCTGCAGCGATGGACACTTGCAAAATGATGATTATTTACAGCAATGCGCACACGATCCTGCAGCGATGGAACATTGTATAGTGACAGGCCATGATGGGAACTTGAAGGAAACTCATTAGAGCTGAGGACGAATTCGCAAGAAGCCAGCAGCACGATTTCAAGGTTGATGGCATAAGGCACAGCTTTGTTTGCATGTGATAGTCTGCTGAATACCATTGTGGTCAGCTTAATAAGCATTCAGTGTGCAGCGTGGGAAATGAAGGAGAGTAAAGAGTGGGAAGGACAACAAGGCAGGATTCCCGGCATCCACTTGCAGAGAAAGTTGCAACTATATGCTTTGACATGGGATGGACACTAAGGCTGATGGTCAAGCAGGAGGTACTCTTTGTTGCTGCAGGTGACGTCATGTGTATAGAACTTATGGTGATTTTTTCTTCATTTCTGTCCACGCTGCTACATCACTTTGCGAACTTTAGCAGCTAGAGTGCATGCTTTGCGTGCACTTGCTGACTTTTGGTATTTCCTGCTGCTCTGTCTGTCTAATTCATAGTCCATTCCACTTTAGATCTAATGCTAAGCGTGCACTTTAAAAGTGCATCGTAAATTAAAACACACAAAAGCACCAGCAAAGTTCAACAGGAATTCTGGTGTATGCCATTCCCACGGCTGCCGACGAGAAAGGCAACACTCAAGCCAAGAGCGTATGGGAGAAAGTTGTCCATGTGGATGCCATTAAATAGAGCACCTACGCCATGGATGAGAGCAAGAGGCTCTTTGATTGAACTGTTTAACACTAACCTCCCAGTTCAAAACCCTTGGGTCCGTTCCAGGCTTGAACATGATGTCTTCTAAGCTCCCACCTGCAAAATGGCCATGCGCAGAGAGGTTAAAATGGGCACACCCAAAAGGTTGTCACAAGCGTTTGAATTTTGACAGGCACTTTGGCTTTGCATCGTAGGCCGGATAAAGGATCTTCCTCCAAAAGAAAAGCAAAGGACATCAAAGCATGGGCTGTACCCATTTGAGTGCTCCTCTGCATTGCTCCCCTGCATTGCTCCACTGCGTTGATGTAGGGAGAGTTTACTCTGCCTATGTAGTTTTTCTTTTCTTTTCTTTTCTTTTCTTTTGTGTTGCTCCTCTGTATTGCTGTGCACACTTTCAGAGCTTGTCTGTACTCCTGGAACTTAGAGCCGCTATCTTCAGAACCTGGCTGTGGTCACATTGCCTTTTCCTCACCTTCTGCGAGCTCGTAGACGAGGGAGGGCATGCTGGCATCCAGGCAGGCTCCTATCAACAGGACAATGTGGGGATGATGCAAACGGCTCAGGATGTCCATCTCCTGTTTTGGCCACAGGCAATTATTGTGCTGTTGGGTCACACCTCTCACGTGTGCGTGCGTGCGTGCGTGCGTGTGTGTGTGTGTGTGTGTGTGTGTGTGTGTGTATGTGTGTGTGTGTGTGTATGCTCACGCGCACGCGAGCGCATGAATCATTGAGATGTGGTTGTACAGCATCAAATGACAAAGAAACAGATCACTTATGGGGCGTGCAAGATGTCTGATGAGGTGCGAAAGCTATTAAACAAACATTGACACAGCTTCACTTTTCTTTTTTTAACACGCTGACAAAAAGGACGCATTCATTGCTGATACACCATGCATGGGATAGCGAAGGGTTCTGCCATATGTGCCGGCCTGGCAGGATGAGCCCCCCCCAACTCACTAACGCTTCATATTACGTGTCCCTTGCCTGCGCGTCTGACTAGAGCTCTCGTGTGCATCTTTGACGAGAGATGCTAACCACGTCCTGTTTGCATGTTTGACTCAAGCATGTGTGACAAGAGTTTTGTGTGACATCGGTGGCACAAGCATCCCTTGGCATGGGTGGCACACAGATACCTTGGCCTAGGTGGCACAAGCATCCCTTGGCATGGGTGGCACACAGATACCTTGGCCTAGGTGGCACAAGCATCCCTTGGCATGGGTGGCACACAGATACCTTGGCCTAGGTGGCACAAGCATCCCTTGGCATGGGTGGCACACAGATACCTTGGCCTAGGTGGCACATGCATCCCTTGGCATGGGTGGCACACAGATACCTTGGCCTAGGTGGCACACGGATACCTTAGCCTAGGTGGCACATGCATGCCTTCAATGACTGCTTGGCAAGAGCTAGAGGGGCAAATGCAGAGGACGAAGAGCGGTATTCACAGCAAAACAGAAACATGGCGGAATGCATGAAGAACAGTCCTTCCAAAACATTCCAAGAGCTCTTTACACTTTTTTCCTGGATAGTCTGAGGTTTGCAGAAACAGAATCTCCGGCTGGCAAGCGGCTTTCACCGTGCAACCTAGGTGCATGTTTCACAAGTGATGCAGCATGTGTTGTGACATTGAGCACAAAAGAGCAGCCAAAAAGGCTCCGGAAATGGATCACAGCATTTTTTCCTAAAGAAGAAGACATTTCTCTTGAAGAAAAATGATCAAAAAAAGCCTCAACATCCTTTCCAGCAATGCGCTGCCACCACAAACCACTGCCATCACTACCCACTCTGCCGCCACCCACCTGCGTGAATTCCTTTAAGCCTTGCATGGCTTCAGGTGAGCTATCCATGACCTGCAGGAGCGTTTGGAAGCACAATGGAAAGAAAGATTGAGGGCCAGGCGTCACGCATGCAACAAGCTTCTGCTCTATGTGATGGATTGGGGCAAGGTCCGCAGCAAGGCATGATTTTCAGGGAAGCACACACTGTGAGGGCCACAAGCCAAGCATTAGGGTGGGAGGAATCCGGAGTTTCCCTGGGAAACAGGAACCCAGAGAAGGTGGATACTGAGTGCGTGAGGAAATTGTTCTTGCACAAGGCAACATTGATCAGATTGCAGTGGGGCCGGGGAAGCATGCTTGCACAAGAGCCATCCTGACCAGTCAGTGTGTACCCTTCAAGCAGACCTGCTAAAAGAAGCCAAAGGAAGCCAGAGCTTAAGGAAGAAAGATGCCCCAAAGCTCATCCATTTTGATGCCCACTCCGCCAAGGCAGCAGAAGAGTAAAGCCCATGCCCCTTCCCTCCCCCTTCCTCACCTTGATGGCCACAGGGATACCGTCCAGCATTCCCTTGTACACCGTCCCAAAGCCGCCCCCCCCAATCTTATGCAGAGGGCTGAAGCTGCCCGTGGCGATATCCAGGTCCAGCTTTGAATACACGCGCCCCAACACCCGGTCCGGGGTCACAGCTCCCTGGTGCGCTGAGTGACACTGCTGCAGCTGTGGCTGCTGCTGCGGCACAGAAGCCATGCCCATCTGCGCCGCTGGCCAGCGCCCCTCCATAACAGCAGCATCAGCAGCTGCTTGCGCGGGGGGGCGCATGAAGGTGGACGAGATTGGAGAGATGCTTGGGTAATGTGGGGAGCCAGGCTGTGGCGCGGGCCACACGACGGATGGGCCAAGCATGTCACCTGACCCTCCACTGCCCACAGCGTTCAGTATGGGTCCAGGCGCTCCCCCTGCTGTCGTGAATCCTGGTCCTGCTGCTCCTCCTGTTGTGAATCCTGGAGCTGGGCTGCCAGGGCTGACCCACCCCGCCGTTGCAGGTACCGGTGGTGCTGTGGGCGCCGCCGCAGCTGAGCCTTTTGGGGTGGACCCTGATTCTGTGCTGCGTGGGCTACCCCACCCCGGCGCTGATGGCGCTGTGGGCGTGCTGGAGCAGCTTGAGGGCACAGGCGGCGCTGGAGGCCTCAGCACATAGTTGTAAGCAGCCTGCAGTGTGATAGCACACTAGCAGGAAGCCTCAGCACATAGTTGTAAACAGCCTGCATTGTGTAGGTGATGGCAGGTGGTTTTGCACCTCAGCCATGCAGTTGGGCGGAACACGTTGGGGCAGGTCCCGTACCCCCTCTCTTCCAACTCTGACATGACTAGCTGAGGGATGGCCAAGCAGTCAAGCACAAACAATGTTTTAATGTTGTGTATATGTATCACCAGCGCCTCATCATCCAGGATGTCTTTCCTTAATGCACGCGGCCTTTTTGGCTGGCAAAGTCTTGTGTCCTCTTCTTTTTCTCGCACACTGGGCCGAGGCCTGCTGTGATCCTCTGGAGAGTGATAAAGCCAACAAGCACTGATTGCCGTGGAAAATAATTCAATTGCGTAAGCAAGCATGGGGCTGTCAAGATCTCTGTGTGCTTTGGTGGCCAAGCGGATGAGCACAAATTGCTGCAGAAGATGTTTTGCATGCGCAAGCAAGCAAGGATTGCCACGGGAGGTACTTAACACGAGCAAGAACAGATTGCCACGGGAAATGCTTCATGTGTGTAAGCAAGCACAGATTGCTGCTCCTCATGCGCATAAGCAAGCACGGGCCTGTTAAGATCTCTGTGTGCTTAGAAGACAGACAAGCGTGCCCAACGTGTGCGTTTCACACGCCATGATGCCGACACAATCATTGAACTCACATCCGGGTTAGGAGGGTAGACCGATGGGAAGGGGGAGGCATGGGCTACTGGGAATGAGTGGGATGGGAGCGCACTTCGATTGAGCCCTGGTCCATGCGTGTGGCTGGCTGACACTGATCCTGCTGCTGCTGTTGCTGGATTGGGAAGGACGCCGCTGTGCCCAACAGTCCCGCCGCTGGGTCGGGGATCCATGAGATTCCACCTGTGGAGTGCATCAAAGGTGATTGAGATGTCAATCTCTTGGGCTCAGATTTGAAGAGAGCCCTCAGCCTGAGATCAAGCAAGCTCAAGCGGAAGAAAGCAAGCTCATGAGAGAGCAAGCAAGCCCAGGGTGGGCTCACGAAATTTGAGGGGGACAAGAGCCCAGGGTGACACAAGCTTGAGTTGGCACACCACCAGAATGGAGGTCTCTCCAAATCAGTCTAGCTCATCTACAAAAATCCCGAGAGCCGGCAGCTGCTTTGCTGATAGCAAGTTTGACGTAGATAAGACCAGGTACTCTGTGCATTGCTTGCACTGGAAATAAAGCAGTTGAAGTGGAGAGGGTGTTGGAACAAATTGGGAGGAGCAAAGGAAATTAGAGGAGGAGCATGCCTGTCTTTTCAATGAAATCTCCAAAAACGACATACCGTACAGAAAATATATCATCCCGCAAAAATAATGTTTTTAAGGGGTGCGGGATGACTGCGGGACGACCTAAAAACAATCATTTTTGAGGCTGCGGGAAAGTGCCGGAAAGTGAAAATTAATTATTTTTGAGAGGTCTAGAGGGTATGAGCGGGCAGATTGCCCCTGCGGGAACATGCGGGAAAAAATAAATCAAGTATTGAGAGGGGTGCGGGATTAAGGCGGGAAACAAACAATAAATATTTTTTCCAGGGGTGTGGAATGATTACATTTCTGTACGGTACAGAGGCACACTCCTCAGACTGTCAAAGGCTTGGCGTTCTGAACCCCTCAAATTCATCGTCGGCAGCTGGCTGATTAAAAATGACAGATCAAATCAAATGCCAGTAACCCCACATCAAGGTGCTGCCTTACTTATGAGCTTGGAATAAAATAATGTATGCCTGGTACATGCCTGTCCTTGTGCTGACGAGGTGCACGATGTAGCCCATCTCTGCTTTAAACTCTCTCCCATCATACCCCACCATTATGAAAAAAGTACAGATCCTGTGTGGCCAGGGACAAATTTAGAGAATTAACCTTGCTCTAGGAAGACATATGTATAGCTTCGCTAGCCCTTGGAGCTGACCACAGTCACAACCCCAACCTCACAGACACCTCCTTTCATGCGTGAGCATGGACAGAAGACCGTATTGATTGTCAACCAGTCAGCCAGTCGGTTAGTCGGTCGGTTGGACACACACATTCACACATGCACATACACCTGGGTTTCTCAAGAGCCGCCTCAGCGGAGCGCAGCAGGGCAGCAATGCCAACATGCTTGGGCAAGCAGTAGTCACGAGCAGTCTTCCCCGCCTGCATTGCCAGGAGTGTGGTAGAACTCAAGATTAAACAAGAGTGCTGAGTATCTCCATTGTAGAGAGTGCATACCGCGTTCCCCACGCGAATGAAACTGCATGCTGGTGGAAGATGACCCTGGAGGAAGAACCTTGCTGCTTTGAAACTGGAGGCACGCCATGATGTTATTTTTACTTCTGCACTCACAATGATGGGGATCGACCTGTGCGCCGACGTGAGACCAATACTTCCCACAGTTTACCAGGCTGCAAATCCACACCCAATGCATCAACAACAGCAGTGTATCACTCCCACAAGTCACTCTTGAACTCATTCAATATTTCTTTGGCTGATCCAGGCAAGCTTGCATTACGGTAATGCACACCTTGTCTTTGATAAGCAGCTGCTTTTCTGGCTGATGCCTCAGGAGGGCACGGACACACTCCTCGTGGCCTCCACACACTGCCAGCATGAGGGCGGTCTTGCCAATCTGGAAAGAGAGGGGCCCAATAGATACTACAACTTTGTTACCAGCTATGTCCCAGCAGTGCGAGCTGTCATTGCGCCTGATGCCTAGTGGAAAGCGTCATGTAGGATGTTGAGGAGAAGCACAGGCTACCAATTATTCTGAAAGACAGACTCCAGGCAGGGCAGCCCGCCACTTGCAATGCAGCAGCACAAAAAAAGCTTCATCACTCAGCGGTTGGCTTCTAAGTGAACGCTGAGCAGGTGAGTAGGAAAGGGCAGGACAGGCTGCTTTGTTGAATTTCCTCCGGTGGTACCCACCTTGTTGCGTACACAAACATTAGCACCTCGAGCTAACAGCTCACGACAGCACGCGTCGTAACCCGCACTGGCAGCGATCATCAGGGCTGCAATTGAGGAGAGCAAGGGCATATTCAAGCAGGTGAAGAATAAAGGGAAAGAGAAAGGTATGACAGCCTAATCCCGTTAGGAGTTCAGTAAAGGGCCAGCCCACTGAGAACATTTGGAAGAGAGCAAGTCCACGATGAAGATGGCCTTGTAGCAGGCAAAAGCAATGCAAGGAAGTTTGGCATAGCCCAAGACTAGCACAACCAGCCTATTTCGCCTTTCTGTCTGTACAGCAAGCGTAACAGAAGTGCTAATTTACACCTGCTTGTGCATTGGATGAAATGAAGACAGCGCTCTGTTTCTCACATGCGTGCAGGCAGTAAATGTTTGTGTGTGTATATATGCACATGTGTGTGTGTGTGTGTGTGCGTGCGTGTGTGTGTGTGTGTGTGTGTGTGTGTGTGTGTGTGTGTGTGTGTGTGTGCGCGCGCGTTTGTTTGTGCGCAGCTGGTTGGTGATCCCACCTGTTTGCCCATGCTCAGATTCTTGCTCATCAATGTGTGGGTACCTTTGAACAGCCTCGCGCAGCTTGCTCAAATTGTTGCTCTGCGTGGCTTTTAGGATCGGGGATGCAAACCTGCGTAGATGCAAGGACAAATAAAAAATTGTGCACAAAGTACATCAAAGCACTTCGCTTGCATCCATTACATCTTATTGGCTGTAGCTGTCAATCATGTGCATATTTGTAAGTGCTCTTGCAACAGGTGCGAGAACATGCGCCTGCAGGAAGGTACCCTGCACTGAGAATTCTCAGTTTTAAGTGCACCAACCGTGTAAAAGAGTGCATGTTATGCACACACACATATCACGCACGCTACACTCACAAGCTCCATTTCAGCACCTCCATTCCCAAAGAGAGGAAGAAGTGCACCAGAGCTCCAGGATAAACACCTCAGGCCAATCCATGCATTAAATTAAACCGTATACTCAATTGTTTGTATTGTATCATATGCAGAGACTTCACCCTTTCGCTGATCCTCCAGGGATTCATCTTTGGCAATCTCGATTGACCCGCTCCCTTTTGCTGAAACGAAGGGGAATTTTTGAAATGATATAGTGTCGATTCGTAGGGACATGAGCACTTAGTTTGGGAAAAAAGTGAAACTTTGTGGGAGCTGAGCCTTGGGATCCAAAGGAGCTGCCATGGAGCAGCTTCCCCAAGAGACTGCAATTGTGCTCCACTTAGACACTGATAGGCTATCTCAGGTAGGGGTACTGCACAACAGCATGCAACATGATGGCAACAAACATGATGAATCTGACTATCAGCATCATCAGCAATGCAGCCCATGCCCTCCACCACACCTGTGCTCTTTGGTGTTCATTTGCACAGTCAGTAGATGACAACAAGTTCCCAGGCGTGCCTGAGCTGCTGCTGCGATATGCGGACCTCACCCGTGCCACGCTAGAGAGATTGTGCGGGCTCCGTGACTTCTCGCATGTCGTCTTTAAGGAGGAGTCCACGTCCTACCAGGTGTGGGGGAAAATGGCCATCCAGGCAGCTCTGAAGCAGCTTGTCAAGGGAACCAATGGCTGGCTGCAAGGAATTCCATGAGATGGCTGCCTCCACCCAGCAGACCAGACAAGCCTGCAAGGCGCAAGGTGCCGGCACCCTGCTGATAATGCATGTATACAGCATTGAAAGACACCCCTCACACTGTGACATCCCACAAACCAAACCACACTTGCAGCAAGGAGAGGCACTCTCCCTCCCTTTCTGCATCGTTGTGGGCCCGCCCCGCACCAACCCCGACAGTGGCGAGCTGGAGGGCGTGAAGGAGGCTAAAATCGTATACGACATTATGGGAGCCTTGGTACGTCGGTCCAGTGCAGGGTTGTAGCTTGCGACTGCAAGCAACTGGTTGATGGAGTCGGTTAATCCGCATTCTGATGACAGTTGCTCTTCTCTGGCAGCCTGCTTTCAGCGCTTTTTTGGTGTGTGTGTGTGTGTGTGTGTGTGTGTGTGTGTGTGTGTGTGTGTGTGTGTGTGTGTGTGTGTGTGTGTGTGTGTGTGTGTGTGTGTGCCTTTGGCTCAGGCAATATGTTTCAAGGGTGTGCCTGAAATGCACTGCACGCCCTGTTCGAGTTGTACTGAGTGTCCAGCTTTCAATGAAAAAGCTTCTATCGCTTGCCTTTCGCCCATGTGCTCAAAGTACTATGTAAATATGCCAACTCCATTCATGAAATGCTGAATGTTGCGCTCGCATAAGCCCTGTGGCACGCCCACAGGCATGATGCCCTCTTACTTGCAAAGAGCCTCATCCTTTGCCGCATCTCCCTATCTGCAGACTGCGCGAGGCCCCCTGCCGGGTGTGTTTGCTGGCAAAATGGGGTGGGCCAAGGGGGACCCCAGCCTGCGCCTCACAGACGAGGGTGCACATGCCATTGTGGACAGGTTCACCAAGCGCCTGAAGCTTGGCAGGGAGCTGGACAATGTGCTCCCAGAGGAGGAGCTCATCACGTTTGCAGAGGCCCTGTCAAGCATGGTTCCACCGGCAGCCAGAACACAGCCTGTGCAGCCAGATGACCTCCTCATGGTGCTGCCGCTGTTTGTGGCTGAGGCCGCAGGTGAGGGCAAGCACCTTGCTCCCAGGGTTTCTGTTTGAAGTAGATAGCCACGTGCCACCTGGTGCAGGCAGGCCGGTGGTATGCTGCAAGGTGCATGCTGCTTTGTTTGCAGTGCACGTAAGGATGGCCCCGCTCTGCATGGTCGGCACGCGTGACCCACAGAAAACTCCAGGAGGCTCACACTCACTGCATAGGCCATGGGTGGAGTGCATAGGCCATGGGTGGACAATCCTAGTGAACTGCATGGGCCACCAGGGACAGAATGCTCCCTACAAAGCACTCCAGAGGCTCACACTTGCTGCATGGGCCACCAGGGACAGGATGCTCCCTACACAGCAACACTCGGCAATGGACCATAAGTGCATCTGCAGCACAGCAGGCATGCAACAGCCTGCGCACATCGTCTGCCCCCCGCAGGACCCGCAGCCCCCAGGAGGCTGGAGGAGGGCCCTGGCTGCAGCTAACGCACCCCATGTGCATGCGTTGTGTATGTGCAGGTGTGAGGGCTGGACCGCTGAGGCGAGCTATGCAATCTGTGCGAGGGGCGCTGGGCGGTGTGCAAGGGGTGATCTGGCGGGCAGAGGATTTCGCAAAGGCGGCTGCCAAGTTTGCTCTCAAGGCATCCCTCAAAGCAGCACGCCCAGCACTCATAGGTGAGTGGCTGCAGAACAAGCTGAGGGTCAGGCCTGTGGTGCTGTCAGAGTGCACGCTTGCAGAGCCGTTAGCCCAAGGTTTAGGCACTTGATGTCATACCAATGGCATGTCGCTGGTAACATCCAGCCTGCCTGTCGACCACTCTTCCTTTAGAGCAGGGGAGTTGTGTAACTCACTAAGAGGCGCGTGCCATGCTTGAGAGTTGATTCAGCAGAGCAGAAGTTGCAGCTTTCCCCCCACAATGAAGGATACCCTTCTCTTCTCTCGTGTTTGCACCAGAGCCTTCCTTCACTCTGTCACAATGGTAACAATAAAGAATAACCTATCCTCACTGTGGCACCAGAGCCTGTCTTCACCCAGCGGCAATGTCCAACTGAGGAATGAGGAGCCCAGAGCCAGCCAAAAGAGCAAGTGCAGAAATGGAGCAGTCACAGAGAGGGATGCCTTTGGCGTGGATAGCGACGTGCGCTCCTTGTGCTGCCTGCAGGCTTTGTGGTGTACCGCACCCTGGGCACGATTGGCAACTCGCGCACCCTGGAGAACCGCATGTCGCAGCTGCCCCATGGGGAGGCGCTGGACCTGTACTGCAGGGAGATGCTGGGCAAGGACTACGGCAAGCTGGTGGGTCGGATGCACAGAGCGCAGTAATTGCTGGTGCATGTAGTCACTGCTTGGACCCTGTTAGTGCTTCCCATCCGGCCATAATTGAGCAAGTGGGTAGTGCAGAGCAGTAGGGGCAGCATGGAGCATCACACATATACACGCACGTGCACACACACACACACACACACACACACACACACACACGGGGAGGGGGGGTTCGCAGCACGAGGGTTGGATGGAGTGAGGGAGTAGCAATCTGAGCATGGCAGGAGGAAGGGGGGGGAGGGGTGTAGACATGGCAAAGGATGCCGGAGGCGGGTGGAGAACCGAACAAAGTTGGCCAATGCTGAGTCTGTCTTGGCCTAACAGTTCAGCTGTTTTGCTGTGGAGCATTAGGCACATATGGCATGATGTGCAAGTGGCCCACCCTAGCGATGAGACAGTGCAATTGGAGAATCTGAGCAAGAGGGAGTGGTTGAAGAAGAGGAGGTGGGGGGGAAGGTACGAATGATGAGGGGGAGGGGGACTTGGGCTGGAGAATGGTCATGTCGTCTTGAGGTTCAATGAGGAACAACCCAGAGTTTGAAAAGTGTATGGTTCAGGGTTGCATATAAATTACAGGTTACAAAAGCAATCAGGTTTCCACCACATGTTTTGGCTGCTAGTCTAGCAGTGAGAGCCGAGGGCCTGTCCAGCCTTTCTGTTGGCTGTGATCTGGGAACAAATCCACGCAGCTTAAACTAGAAAGGATGTCAGGGGCAGCATAGAATGGAAATGGGCTTACGAGTGGAATGAGGTCAGGGGTAGTATGAAATGGGAATGAGCTCAAAGGCAGGATGAAATGGGAAAGAGAGTGTTTAGGGGCAGTACTCAAAAGGAATGAGTCCTGAAGGCAGCACGGAAAGGGAATGAATTCAGGGGCAGTATTTCATAGAAATGAGTTTAGGGGCAGTTTTTAATGGGGATGATTTTTGGGGCAGTTTTTAGTGGGATTGAAAGGCAGCATGGAGCGGGAATGAATTAAGGGGCAGCACAAAATGGGAATAAATCCAGGGGCATGATTTAATGGGAATGAATTCAAGGGCAGTATGGAATGGGAATGAGTTTAGGGGCAGCAGGGAATGATCATGGAATGAAGTGGAAGTGAGTTCAGGGAAGCATGATTGGAAATGGCAGGGTATGCAGCACGCCTTGCCTGGTTGCACGCCTTGCCTTGTGGCCGAGTCCTTTCTTCCTCTGTGTGCGCGCACATGGCTGCAGATCGAGCAAGACTTGATGGACGCCATCAAAGACGTAGATGACGGCCTTTGCACAGGTGAGGAAACCCTGGATGCCTGCACATGCTCGGTAAACTGCCTCTGCGGCTCTTGCCTTCCTCGCCCACCTGCTTTGGGGCCTTGTATGCACGTATGCATGTCCGGTAGCCACAAGGGCTGCTTACCCTGCCTGTTTTTTGGATTGTCACCTCCTCTGGCTTCTGAGTTCTGAGTGCCCAACAGCCAAGGTGCTTTGGAGCTGACGCAAGGAGCCTTGCAGCCAAGGTTGCACAGTGTACAGGCTTTTGCAAATGCTCTGCTTATTGTTCTTTGCGCAGAAATCTGATTGTGCAAATGCGCCTGCTTGGCCTGCTTGCACACGCGGGTGTGACGCATGGTTGATCTATTTGGCAATCGGCACTTCCACCATCATTCAAAGTCCCCTATGGTGCGTAACAACATGCAGACGACTACAAAGATGAGAAGAGGCGCATTACTGCTGCCATGCTGCGGCGCCTGGAGGTGGAGGAGTGGGACAAGGAGCGCATGAAGCACTTTTACTACGGTGTGTATTTATACGGTGTCACGCTGATGGAGGTGGTTGCCTCTGACTACTTTTGCACACTGCCACCTCAACAGCGACTCTGTAAGAGTGGGGCAAGGAGCGCAAGGGGCACTTTTACTACGGTGTGTATGTATACAGCGTCACGCTGGTGGAGGTGGTTGCCTCTGACCATTTTTGCACACTGCCACCTCAACAGCGACTCTGTAAGAGTGGGGCAAGGAGCGCAAGGGGCACTTTAATGGTGCATGTTTGTTGCGCCAGTGCTTGTGGCCCGCCCTACCTGTTCAGGCCCGGCACCTGAACAGCGATTCAAAAGCGTACATCCCATGGTGTGAGAGCCCTTGATGCACCGACGCGTCCTTGTTGCGCACTGTGCCCGCTCATCACTTGGCTGTGCCTGCTTATCACGTGGTCTTATTGCTCAAGCTCAGTCAAGAGGCTTTGCGCAAGCTCAGTAATGAGAGTCACGGAGGCGGCGCTAGTAACCCACTTGGTGCTCTGGTCTCTCTCCTTTGCCCATGTTGAGGAAATGATGACATTGAAGGCACCTTCAAGTGTGCTCTTCAGCTTGTCCAATAATAGTAACAGATGCTAAACTGGGTGTATAACTGTTGGGAGGGGTACTAGGAGAGCTACAATGAACCCTCTTGCTGGTTCTGTTGCTGCTGCTTGGTGAGAGATGCAAGCTTTGCCTGCATGGGTGCGAAGCGGTAAAGCAAGACTTGGGCATGCCAGCTTGTTGCTGCTGCTTAGCGAGAGATGCTAGCTTGACCTGCAGGGGTGCAAAGCGGTTAGTTTGACTTGGACATACATGTAGGAAGAGACATTGGCCCCCAGGTATGAAAACCAGCGCTTACAGATTTGGTTCTTTAACAAAAGCAGAGAGCGGCTCATGCCTGACATAAAACTCGATTTGCTGCTGAAACTGTGCAGTTGCATTGGCTGTCTGCATGTAGGCCTTCGTTCTGGCACACCCTGTCGTGGGTTTGTACGCCGACTCACTCTTTTGATTGCTCCTGCATGCAGGCTTGCTCGGCCGGGGCTTTTGGAAGCCCTGAAGTGGAGGAGCAGCTGCACAACCCCTGCTTATCATCCGCTGATGAAAGCCATTTTTTCCTTTTGTTTGCTCCGCTGCATGCAGGCTTGCACGGCCTGGGCCCATGGTGTTTTGACATAGAGGAGCGGCTGTGCAACTCGTGCTCATTGGCCGCTGGTACAAGCCGCTTCCTCCTTTGATTGCTGTTGATTGCTCTGCTGTATGCAGGCTCCCACGGCCTGGGCCCATGGTACTTTGACATGGAGGAACGGCTGCGCAACCCCTACTTCCTGGGCAGCAGAGGCTGGAATGGGCCAATTGAGTCCTGGGTGGGCAAGAACAAGGTGCGTTTCAGCCATTACTTTGTCTTGAGCGCTGGCAGACAGACATGTTTACAAGGGGGAAAGGAGCAGGTGACTGCTACCATTTTTTTCGCGTTGTGTGGAGGGCACTCAGCTAAATGATTCAGTGATGCAACGCATGGTCAGCTGGGATTTTTTTGGTTGCAATTGTCTAAAAACACAATAAGAAGAAAGTGTGCAAAGGAGGCAAAACAGAGGGCTTCCTCTCTCTTTCTAATGTTGCCTTCTTCCCTCATTGATCATTTGCACTTTTGAGCTGATATTCAAAGCTCACCACGAGTCGCCCTTTTGTATGAGGGACTCTTTCTAGTGCAAGTTGCTCCCTTGCAACAGCATATGGTTGTAACGAGTGTGAATCCTAGCAGGAAGCTCCCTTGCCTTTCAGTGTGGTGCTTCATCTTCTAGTGACAATCTCACCAGCGCTTTTCTTGTCCACGGTTGATGTTTTTTGCCTCTTGCGTCATTGTAACGCAAGAGGTCTTTTTCCTCCTCTCAGGCATTCTATAAACTCAAGCTTCATGCGTTTAACTCTCAAGTTGCCATGATAAAATACTTATCTTACTCATGCAATCGGCATTTGCTAAGTTTCCAAGATCACTATTGCCTGTACAGCAAACAACCTTTAATTATGCAAACAGAAATTCTGAAGTTAATGTGTGCGCACTTATGTGTAAGAGGGGTTGATTATGAGGTTGGCAGGATCCCACAAAACACTTCCAGGAACCCTTCCTTGTAAGTGATCGTTGTTGTCAATCCGTTATGTTGTTATGCCTGTGTCGGCGACCTTTGAGCTCATAACATATGATTACATGACGAGGGTACATCATCATGACTTGAACTAAATGCGTGGATGAGTAGAGTATGCCCAGTCAGTCCCTGCCTGTGACTGAGTGACTGAGGGCACAGCCAGTGAATCGCTCTGTGTGCTGACTTTGTCAATGTGCAGGCGTTCCATAAGGACTTGCCGCGGGAGGATGTGGACTTCACTGCTGCTGCCATGAGGCTGGTGGAGGGCGAGAAGGGTGTCCCACTCACTGAGGAGCAAAAGGCACGCATCATCTTTCAAGAGCAGGTGCGTCTCCCTCTGTGCAGACTTGTATGGTGGCCCAGCTGGACTAGGGGTTACAAGGGGTTGGCCTACAGCCCAAGAATCTGGCTGATCGGCTGCTGGTGAAACATTTTCATCCAGCATCAAAAATTGAAATCAATTCTGATAAAAAAAAAAAACTTGAAAGCCTGTACTAGAGGGCTGGGGGTATGTGTGATGAGTGCTGATGTGATGAGTAACCATCTGGGGGGTTAGGAAGGACGAAATCCAGTAAGCTTGCCCGAGGGTTCTGCTGACCACTGAACTTGAAAGCGGTATAGACACACAGGGATGGTAACAAGGCAAGGTGCCCTTGCGTTGGTGCCGTGCTTGGCTGTTATTCGGTTGCATGTTCCTATCAGTGATCTTGACTAAAAACCTTGTTACCATGCAACCTGTAGATGCCTGCTGTGGAGTCGCTGTTGGGCAAGAACTCAATCCTGGATGGCATCGTCTCCCCTGATGCAATTGCTGCGATCCGGAGGCAGTAGAAAGACAGTGGGCCCTTTCTGCTGCAGCAATGGCATTTGTCATTGTCAGTGCCAGAATTGAGAGGCCTTACCCTTTTCAGGCCATGCCTTGCAACCGAGCTGAAACTAACAGGACTCATGTTTGTCAACGCGCTTGCAAGTGAATGCACATTGCTCGTGGTTGGATCTTCCTGATGCCCCGACCATCTTGCATTCATTGTGAGGTGTGCATCATTATGCTCAAGCTTCTTCCAGCCTGCTTGGGCTCACATCTAAGCAGGATCCCAGTCCAGCTGTTGCACAACCCCACATTCAAGTTGCCATACTGACACAGCAGCAATTCTCTTCTTTTGCATCCTTTATACGCGCTTGCAACAGACTCCCTTTTTTTTGCTACCATCTTTTGATTGCTTTGCCTCTGCTCTGTGAGCAGTGGCACTCAAATATCCTGAAGTCCGGAGGTTCACCTCGTCCCTTGTCACAAACTGCCACCTAAAAGAGTAACACTTCATGTCAGAGGGCCCTAACTTTCGAGTGCAACTTTGGACTGCTGTAACTTTGCGCTGCTCTGGCAACCGAGTAAAAAACGGTGCATTGGAAAACCTCCATTGGCAATTTTTTTATGCGGTTACCAGGGGACTATGCCAATCTCTGCTACATCACAGTGTCAGGAGGTCTGAGCAAGCCTTTGAATTGGACAAAGTCTGGAGGTAAATCTTGTAATGAGATGGAATTCGTATTGTCAATTGGTGTTTCTAGCTGTTTTCCATAATACAAAACAATTCTCCTGTGCGCTCTCTGAAGTGGATACAAAAAATCCGAGAAGACCATGTAGGTCTGAAAGGCACATGCGGGCAATGACAGAGGAAGGAGAGGGTCACATAGCCTCAAGGGCAGCTTAGCTGAAGCAATGGAATGTGAAGGCAAGGGTTACATAACTGCACTTGCCTACAAGAACAGTTTAGCTGAAGTGAAAAGGTGCCTGCGACCCAACAAAACTACTGGTTGGCAACTTGGAGTAGGAGTGTCAACTTCGAGACAAATAAGGGTTACAAGGGGGTTGGCCTACAGCCCGAGAATCTGGCTGATCGGCTGCTGGTGAAACATTCTCATCCAGCATCAAAAAATGAAACCAGCTCAGACAAAAATTTTGAAAATCTGTGCGAGTCTTGATTTAGAAAAGTATTGACCTCGAAATCAGTCAAAAAGTGAAAGCTCGCCAAGAAAGGAATAAAATAACTTCAAGACAAATAAGTTCACCTGCCAGTGGATAGCAGTGAAGGTTGGTATATTAGATGAGTTGCAAAGCAATATTTCTTTCTACAAAGTAAAATCTCATGCTGGCATTGCTGGTAACGAATGTGCAGATGCTATTGCAAAATATTAAGCAAGCCAAGCCAATAATAATGTGGCTGATACAAGGGTTACAAGGGTTACAAGGAAAAAAAGGCCTCAGTCAAGACGTTTGACTGCTAGCCTGTTCATAAATACACATGAGATCATGAAGAAAAAAGGAAGTTAGTTGTTATCCTAGTTTAGAAAAGTATTGATATCCTGGGAATTCACATGGTGAATGGTGCCTAGACAGGACATCCTGTGGGAGATGTGGAGGTGTAGGAAAGAGAAGTTCATTTAAGCACCCTATGTGGGCATTGGAGTCCCCGCAAATGATGACATGTGGTGTCACTGTTTTGGCTAACAAAATCTCCTCACCCAGCGTGTAAAAAAGATTGTCAATTTCCTGAGCAGGCCTAGTGCTGCTTTGAGGGTTTAGGTAGGTGGCACACATCAGGACGTCTTCCTCCAAGTCAAAGAGTCTTTTATCACATCTGATCCAGAGGCCTTGTATGTTTTGAATAGTTTTTTGTAGTGAGCAAAATTCAGCCACTTGATTTGAAGCAAGAACAGCAACTCCATACCCTTTTAATCCTTGATAACCAGTAGGAATGTGTGTCTGTCCAATGAGTGTGTGTTCAGGAAGGTATTGTAGGAGCCTCTGAGTCTCGTTGGTTCTAGTCTCTGTCAAAATTATTATGTGGTGTTTTGAAATCTGCAGCACAAGTTCCTCATGCTTCATATCCTCTTCAGTCGCTGGAATACCATCACAGTTTACTGATAGCAAGTCAAGCCTTGACCGGCCACCCCTTCAGCTCTGATTCACACGACTGGGGCCTGGGTTCCCATTATTGTTGTTGGTGGTGGTGGTGCGCAGCATTTTGCGTGCCCCTCCCGGTCGTTCTTCCTCCCTCTCCCTGACGCCGGTATGTGGCTGATACTGGGATAACTAGCGCAGGCCCCGGCGGAAATCCTTTTTCTCATTTATTCTGGTTAGCCAAAGAGGGAACAAAAGAACACAATGCTGGCACATCCACAGCTCCTGCACCCAATCCTAAAATCACCTACCTCCGAGGAGTCCCCAATCTTCAAAACGCTCTCAAATCTCATATGCATACAAAACAGACTTGGATATGCCAACTCCAAAACAGGCTACTATTCATATTACCAGGGTTTCAAACAAGTTGAGCTAACAAGTTGTTACCACATGTAGATAAGAAAATTAGCAATGCCTTTAGGAACATATCCTGTATATCCACACCCATGAAGCGCACCATCTTACAATATCATACGGTGATCGCACTGGCACCCTCTATAACCAAAAACATGCGGTTCGCTTCAAAAGGTCCACTAACCCACTATGCCCTCTCCCAGGCTGTCATCAATTAGACAGCGCACTCCACATGCTTTCAGGCTGCCAAAATCATATCATCTCCAGCATGAAAACTGAACGCCACAATGTTGCTGGAAGAATGATCACCAAAGCTCTTAGCAAAAGCCCTTGGGGAGCAGGTTTGGTTAACATGGACATAGGGAGTGGTGATAGGTTGGCGCAGCACAACCTTCAAATCCCTGCACATGCTTCAAACATAATTATACCCCCTTACCTCTTCCCAAGAAAATTTTCTGAGATCTAGACTCACCTCCAGCCGTCCTGATGCTATACTGATTACTCCCTGTAAAGCCAAACCCACTTCTTCTCCTTCTACCTCCTGCTCACACCATCATGCGTTACGCAGCAGGCACAACCCCACACTGAGGGCCACAACAGCCAACCGCGTGAGGCAACCCCACCAACTGAATGTAAACCAGCGGCATGTGCACTTAATTGAAATCAAGTACTGTGAAGACACGAGGCCTGGACATCAGTTGGAGGCGGCACAGCGGCAGCATGCAGACCTCTGCAAACTCATGAATGCAAAAGTTGTAACTCTCCACACCATCCTTTTGGGTGTTGGTGGAACCTGCTACACAGAGCACACCCTAACCAGTTTAAACAGCTGGGACTTGACCACCAACGCGCCAATAAACTTGCTCGCAAACTTCATGCCCATTCTGTCATGTATGTTAACAAGCTTGTTACCGCTAGGCGTGCTCTTGAAAACAATAATACTTCTTGCAGCCAGGTTGTGGAGCCGGGTGCTTCCAATAACCCTCCAGATCCCCATTAGGATCATCTTTTTGTAGTCTTTGTGGTGGAGGAGACACACGGCTCTTTTGAGCCAATGTGTCTCTTTTTCCTTAATTGATGTAGGGAGAGTTTCCTCTGCCTTCGTAGTTTTTCTTCTCTTCTACCTGGCTGTAGGTCAAATTTCATAGCAATTTTGTTGCTGGTAAAAATACTTTCACCAGCATTCGATCAGCCAGAGTCTTGGGCTGTAGGCCAGTTTGTGTCTTACCTCATTGTTTTCAGTGCGCTAGCAGTGCCTAGCATATATCAATTCCTATCAGCCCACCGTTTGTGGCTGCCGGTTTCTCACCATTGTGCTGTAGGCCAACCCATTGTAACCCCCTTGGATGACTCATCCAGCCTCGGAGGCTGAAGGCCTCCTTTTCCAAACTAGATGAAGGCTCAACTGTCATTGCTGCCACTTGCTGAAGGTCTCCCTTTGTAATTTAATCTATTTAGTGCTGCCAGAGTGTTTACTTACCCTGCACATTGGTGCATGCAGCGCTCGTCAAAACTGTATATCCCCAGGGCCTGCCTTGGTATCTTTTTCTGGATTAGCCTCAGCAAGTAATGCATGATGTGAGCTGAAGGTCTCCCTTTGTAATCTAATCTATTTAGTGCTGCCAGAGTATTTGCTTACCCTGCACATTGGTGCGCGCAGCGCTCATCAAACCTGTGTACCCCTTCCTTGGTATCTTTTTCTGGATTAGCCTAAGCAAGTTATGCATAATGTGAGCAGGTTCCGGCTACGAGTTCATACCTTGAAAGTTGAATCGGCTGTTTGGCAGGATGGAACCTCTGTGTGTGACAGGTGTTCTTGCAATCAAACTCAAGATGAAGCACGCGTGCTTCTTAATTGTACTGATGTATGCGCTCGTTCTGTGCACCGCAAGTATCATGTGCTTTTTGAACCTTACTTTCAAGATTTCTGAGACGCAACCTTTTTTGCTGCATCAAGTGAGTCCTCAAGTTGTTTCTCAATTCCTTCATCAGTGAAACACTTTTCTTTTTCATGACTGAGCTTATGGATTTATTTTTGGCTGGCAGAGACCAGCCACATACGGATCAGCCAAACGACCTGGCGAAAAAGTAACTTGCTCTGTTTTACAGGGAGTTGTCAAAGTAGGCATACAACTGTTCTTTCTTCAAAATAGGCAAAGTACTGTTTGTCCAAAATCAAGGATAACAAAAACAGCAACAGGGGCAGTGCTTGTAATTAAGTTCACCTCTTGAGAAAATTTTTGTAACCAAGTGCACCACCAGTAAGGTAACACAGGAGGATCAACGGCCAACCAAAATAATAGCGCAGTTGTATCGACAATGCACACCATCAGGAATTAAGTCACTGCGTCTGTTAAGTGGACCCTGGAAGCAACATGATCCGTGCGTCACTGATCATCACCCATACGTCATGAAGAATCATCATGACCTCAGGAATCATTCCCATAAATAGCAAGGACAGGGCCTTAAGGAGGTCCCTTGCATGCAGTTCTTTCTTACTGTCATAGACATAAGTCACTTAGACGGCCAAAACACAACAATAATTTAGTCTAATGATCACAGGCGTAGGCTCATCACACACATAGACAGAACAAAAAATAAATAAAAAACAATGTTGTAATCGCATGCTCACCTCCTCAGCATGGTAAGGTAGCCTGCCACACAACCCAACAGCATTGCTCAGCCAAGTGGCCGCAACCCACCACATCTTTCACCGTGTCTCTCCAACTCCCTCCCCCTGCTCACTTCACTCATCTCTCTGTTTTACAATTTCCAGTCAAGAGTACCCAATCAACCTGGTTGCCGGGCTGTAGGGCTTCTCATAAACACTTGCAACCCATTTCTTCCAAGCTCGTCCAGTCAGGAGCCCCTCAAATCAAACTGCTCAGTTTTGGTTGAGCTCCGCGCGCAGCTGGTTGATCTCGGCCATCAGCTGCTGCATCATCTGCGCCTCCCCATCAGCACCCCCTGCGGCAGGGGGCGCGGGGCTGGCAGCCCCGTGCGGCGATATGTTGCCGCCCTGCATGCTGCCCTGCGGCTGCATGCCTGCAGGGGTACCACCCATCATCACGCCCGGCTGGCTGCCCAGGGGCGAAGGGGGGGTGTTGAATAGCGGATTGGGGGCCGTGCCACGGGGCACAGCGGAGCCATATGCGCTGGGGTTACCGCCCATGGAGCCCATTGTGGCCGCTGGAGGCATGCCGCCCATGCCCATACCAGGCATGCTGCCCATGCCCATGCCCATGCCCATGCCCATAGCGCCCATGCCGCCCATGTTCTGCGCACCAGGCATACGCTTGAGGGCCTGCATGCGCGCGATGAGCTGCACAAACTGCCCACGGTGGATGCCCTGCGCGCAGCGCGACCAGAGGAGGTGGGCATGAGGAGTCAGGCGAAACAAACAGTTTCATGCGTACCTGCAGCTGACAGAACCCCCTTGCTGCATCTGACGCACAGAACACTGCCAAGCGCATCATCATCCTTGTCAAGTTTCAGGATCTACTCCATTGATGGCTTTCAGGGGTGCATGGGTTCCTCTTCACACACACACACACACACACACACCTGTGGGTGGATGGGGCCCATGAGGAAGCCATCAACACCAGAGGACTCGATGAGCTCACGCTGGGGACCCTGGGGCTGCCAGCCAAACGCGCACACACGCATGCCCATCATCTTCAGGCGAGCCACCAGGCCAGAGGGGCTGCAAGCAGGAGAATCGAGGGGGTGGGCAAGGAAGGGTCAGCGGGGCCAACAAAGCAGGGTTGCTGCCATGCAGATTCCTCTGTGCCAAGAAATCTGTACGCCGACTTAATAAAATAGAGTTAATAAAAAATGTGTCATGCGAACAACAAGGCGTGCAAGGGAGGGCAAGGGAGACGGAGGGGCTGCCTGTTGGAGTCAAAGCGCAAGGAGGCGAGGCGCCGTCAGGGAGGATGGGCATGCACGTGCTGTGAAAAACATTTCTTGGATGTCTCAAGCATTCTGAATATCTGAAGAACATGACCATGTCCACAAAGCAGCAGCAGCAGCAGCACACACCTGCGGTTGTGCAGGAAGTCGGGGGCCACCAGCACAAAGTCCAAGTAGGGGGTGCCTCCCAGCTGCAAGCCCTGCTGCGCCAGCTGCACGCCCTGGTCGGCGCCAATGGCAGGGTAAACCTCAAAGGGCACGGGCAGGAAGGAGAACTGCGCAGCACAGGGCCATGTGTGTGTGTGTGTGCACGCATCTACAATGGTGCACATTTTCCTGGAAAGGCAGCGTGCAGATGCCTTTAACCTCTATGTTTGAGAGCATGCCTGCTGCCTGCAGTCTGTCTTGTCAGAGGTTCCGCCTGAGGGCCAGTCTGTCTACCAGAGAACTTACTGCACAGCCTAATCTGTTCTCGCCATGTGTGTGTGTGTGTGTGTGTGTGTGTGTGCACGCATCTACAATGGTGCACATTTTCCAGGAAAGGCAGCGTGCAGATGCCTTTAACCTCTATGTTTGAGAGCATGCCTGCTGCCTGCAGTCTGTCTTGTCAGAGGTTCCGCCTGAGGGCCAGTCTGTCTACCAGAGAACTTACTGCACAGCCTAATCTGTTCTCGCCATGTGTGTGTGTGTGTGTGTGTGTGTGTGTGTGCACGCATCTACAATGGTGCATATTTTCCAGGAAAGGCAGCGTGCAGATGCCTTTAACCTCTATGTTTGAGAGCATGCCTGCTGCCTGCAGTCTGTCTTGTCAGAGGTTCCGCCTGAGGGCCAGTCAGTCTACCAGAGAACTTACTGCACAGCCTAATCTGTTCTCGCTTGCGCGCGTGCATTGATTGATGGTGCAAAAAGCAAGATGGCGTGCCTCTTCCGTGGTGACCTTAGACAAGGGCAACTTCACAGGACCTGGTCAACTGAGGACTGCGTCAGCGCACTCTGTTCCCCCAGCCCTGTGCAACATTCTAAGAACACTCCTTTCTCCCTCCAGCAGTCTGTTTGCATCATGCACACCCAAAAACCCACCTCACACTCTTGCCTCTCACCCACCTGCTGCCTGCAGGACAACACACTCTTTTTACTCTTTTACCGGGCAACAAACCAGCATCCTGAGTGGGGGCCTTCAACCACAACACTCCCTCAATCCAACCCACCTGCTGCCTGAAGAACTCCACCAGCTCCATGTCAGGCACCACCAGCACCACACGCCCAGGCTGCAGCGATGGCATGCCATCCATGCCCATGCCACTCAGCCCCTTGGAGCTGGGCACGTCATCCTCCATGCTGTCGCTGCCCTCCTCCATGGTGTCCAGCTTGCCCTTCTTGGCACTGGGCATCTCCTCGTCAGGGGGGGAGTCACCCTGAAGGGAAGCGCGTGTCTGGGTGCCCTGCGCACCACCAAGGACATGGAAGCATGTGAGCACAGCAGGCTGGTTGAGAGGTGCGCGTACCGGTGTGCACACTGTGAGCTGCAGTCCTACTGGATGCTACATGACATGAGGAGGCTCCCCCATCTAATTGTTGAAGGGGCTCCTGTATCTAGGCATGCAGGCATAACAAAGACACTGAAGACTGAGCTCTGGATGGGCACAGAACAAGCGCAAGGACACTGAACAAGGCACAAACACCAACAACCCATTTTATGCGTGGCCAGAGGGGCATGCACTGGCAGCCGCAACACGCCAACAGCACCCCTCACTCACGTTCTTCTGCATGCGGTCCTTCATGACCATGAAAGAGTGCCTGTTGGAGAACTCCTTGGTGCCGTTGTTCACGACATCAGAGTCCTTGTCATTGGAGTCCACGTACTCCTCCACATCCACGGTGTCACCCGCGATGTTAATCTTGGTCTTTTTGGTCAGGTTGCCATGGATGATAATGTGCTGGCGGATCTGTGTTGAAGCACGTAGGAGGGAAAAGCGCATACACTTCCCTGTAAGCTCGTCAAGTTCACAGTTGTACCCCCTCATGCAATTCGTTTCAGGGGGGCTTCAGTCAAACCGTTCTTGTTGGTAGGAGCAGTGACAGTATTGCAGTGACTTCTTTTTGTGCCGCTTGAATTCTTAGCAAGGAGAGCTGACTACACCTGGTCCTTGTGTCAACAAGCTAGGAGGACACCACACTCACGATAGTTCACATGCACTAACTCACCCTGTATCGCAGGCCGTGGCCCAGCAGCGTCCACTGCAAATGCAACAACATTTTAGGACAAGGTGCTTGAGTGAGAATGCGAAAAAACAGTGTGGGAGGGATACAAGGACATAAGCAAATGCAGAATAGGACAAGGAAGCTCGCATGATGATGGAAACAGGCGCTCCCGCAAAACAGGCCCCTGCATTTTTCAAGCCACCTCAATCAGCTGCATGCCAGCAGCAATGCGTGGTGTGCACAGCGACGCACCAAGTTCTTGGAGAAGATTTCGAGGATGAAGTGACCGATGTTGGACCCCCAGTAGGTGATGTGACCAAACGCCTCACGGCCCAAAATGAACAAGATAGGGAACATGGCCCTGCACACGTAAGCAGCCAAACCATGGCATACATGCCTTCTTAAGAAGGCTGGCAGTCATTGGTTTTGGCAACTAAACAAAGTATGGAAGCAGCCAAACCATGGCGCACATGCATTCTCAAGAAGGCTGGCAGTCACTAGTTTCGGCAGCCAAACAAAGTATGGAGGCAGCCAAACCATAGCGTACATGCCTTCTCAAGAAGGCTGGCAGTTTTTGGTTTCAGCAGCCAAACAAAGTATGGAAGCAGTCAGACCAAGGCATGCGTGCCTCAATTAAGGCTGGCAGTCATTGGTATCGGCAGCCAAACAAACTATGGAAGCAGCCAAACCATGGTGTACATGCCTTCTTAAAAGGCTGGCAGCCATTGGTTTCGGCAGCCAAACAAAGTATGGAAGCAGCCAAACCATGGCGTACATGCCATTAGAAAAGCAGTCATCAATCTGGTCAGCCAGATTTGGGAGGCAAGCACAAAGGGCGAGCATCGCAATCGTTTACCCGGTGCACATGAGGGCAGGCTGGTAATGCTACCGGTCCCGTTAGGAAACTCTCATTCACAGGCACAGCCAAACACTGGAGGGCTGCACAAGGAGCCAGACCCATTTCATCCACACAAAACGCACCAGCTGACAAAGTAGGTCCACGCCATGGCACGCACGAGGTTTCGGCATTGGCCTTTGGGCACAGTGTGGTATGCCTCAATGTACACCTGCATGAGCAAAGACACATGCACACCTTGTATCTCTTGTTTCCTTCCTGAGGGGGGAGGATGCAGTACATAGGCAGCAGTAAAGAAAGAGAACAGGCCGCGGCAGAGTTTGCCCACCACTCACCTTAGCAGCAGTGAAGAAGGTGAACAGGCCGTAGCAGAGGCCGATGATGAAGAAGATGACCTTGACGTGATTTGGTGGCGCAAGCGCTGCTGATGTGCCAAACACGATGGTCCCAATATCAGAAACCAGCAGGCTCATGGTGCGTTTGCTATAGTCGCCCTTCAAGCCTGTAAGCATCAGTCAGTAAATCAGGCACAGGCAATGGAGTGTTAAATTCAAGCAGCACCATACGAGGAGTGAGCTGCACACAGATCCTGTGCAAGTTTGTTTGCAAGCGCCTGGCACGATTCCATGCTGCTCTTCTGCCCATTGAGGTCGCATGTCCTTGGCCAGGAAACTTCTGTGCTCACGCTCTGTGAAGCATGCTGTGAGAACCTAGCAATAAAGACACAGTGCAACTCAGATGCGCACACACGCACGAGCATGATTGGCCGACGCCAGATGCAATTGAAGAGGGAACACTGGTCAAGCTGGACATGTGGATTCGTGGATCGAGATAACAGGGCACTTTCTAGTTATCGTACTACCAGGTGATCATCGCGCAATCTCTTTAAAAAACATTTTCTGAAGATTCCCACGCTCCTCCTGCACCTCTTCCAATATTCATCTTATACAATTCCCGTATTCACCCCCCCCCCCTTCTCAACCTTTCAACTCCTGATAAAAGTATTTGTCACTTTCCCTCAGCCCCAGAAAAAATCTTTGTCAAGTTACCCCACAGTAATCCTGCCCCCCTCAAACACATTATCCCTGCAGAATGATTAACTGTGGCGCGTGAGGTTACTAGGCTAACAGAAGCAATACCTGTCAAGTTGGACAGGTGAATTAGGATGACAGGGCACGAAAGAAGCCAGGCGGAGTAGCGCAGCCAAGACACCATCTGGCCATCGTTCAAGTATCTGCGCAGCGATGCAACAATGCACAGCATGTTGAAGAAGAGGTGCTTCCAGTAGAGGCAGTGGCCTCTACAGGCAGGGCACAGCTCAATCGAAGGCCACATCCTCTGGGCTTACAGCTGCACAATGCATTGTTTGCAGGAGTGGTCTGCACTTACAGCATGGCGGGCTTGTCGAACTCGTGCCAGATGGCCAGGGCAATGTGCACCACTGCATGTGTTTGAAAGAGTGAGACATTTGTTAGATAGGCACAGTCAACAATCATCACTAAGCAGCACACACACAAACAGTGCAGCTCGGGACTTGCAGCTGCATTCAGGTCAGTAAGCATGCGAGCACTCAGACAACCGTTTGGCTGTACTCACACTCGACAGTGGCCACATACACCTCCTCCCAGCCCACTGTAGAAGACAGGAACAGAGAAGGAAATTTGTGAGCTTGTCAGCATTGCCAGTCAGCAAACCAGTCAAGGAATTAAGAGGTCGTGATGACCAAAGCAGGGGAGTAAGAATATATGAGGCGCAAAGGATGTTCGCTGCAAAAATATAAACTCTTATCCCTGCGACACGTTCAGGGACCTGAATACGTTTGAGCAAGGAGGTGCAAGTACTGAGGCTCCTACTTGTACGAACTTGTGCACACTGATATGCACACTGGTGCGTAAATGCTGCACAACACATGCATGTCAACAAGCTTAACCATGAGAAAGACCCAGGTAGCAAATGTGCATGTACTAATTAACATCCAAAGGATTACACCAAGGTGTATGTGTGTGTGCGTGTGTGTGTGCGTGTGTGTGTGTGTGTGTGTGTGTGTGTGTGCGCGCGCGCGCCCGCATGCACATGTGGCTCCATGCACCCTCTTCTTTCGCGCACCTGTGGCCTTCCAAGCCGCAAACGCAAAATACATTAGCTGGATAATGCAGATGGCGAACACAATGTACTGCAGGTGGGGAAGGGAGAGGAACAATGGTAACTGCAGCTGCTCCGCGGACCCTTAGTGCACACAGCATGCCAGTGGAAAACTGGACATTCCACGACGAGGCAGCAATCCACACCTACCGCCCAGACAGTGGCAGCATCTTCCTCGTTCTTCGTGCCGTGGCTGCATGCACATGAGGTAATGACTTGTGAGGAAGATGTGCCGTGTCAGCACTGATGGAGTTACGGACAGGCGGTCATTTGCACAGCAGACGCGACAGAAACAGTCATGAGGGCAGGATATCCCTGTCTATAAACAGCACCCACACCCCCGGTGCTCTGGAGTGAGCCTGGACAAGGGCTCTCCCCGTCGCAGGCAGTATCTCTCCCCGGTCAAGCACAGCAGGATTTGCCTGCTGTTCCATGTTCGCCAGCACCATTCACTGGACCCCTCAACGTGCACATTCGTGTGTCTGAGGAGTGGGGTCGCCTCACTTGGACGTGTCGGGGTTCACCACACAAAGGACCAAGAAGAGACACAGTCCCAGAAATCTTTTCTCCCAACGTCGTCGCGCTGGTCCATCAAGCAACACACACACAAGAAATCACCACACACACCTTTTGGCCCAGGCCTTGCAGTAGCACTGGTCCACAGGGCCCACCACCCACTCCTTGTCGCTGCCCGCGAGGTAGTAGAAGTCGTGATACTGGGCCCACCCGTCCAGCTCCACATTTGCGTTTGGAGCGGTAGTGCCCGGGACTTTTTCAAGGTTGGCATAGGGCGTGTCGCGCTCGGAGGGCGGGCGCTTCTCAGCAAGCTCCGGTGCTTGCTCGGTGAACCGGGGTGCCCATCCCGCAATGAGCACGCAAACACACAAGTAAATGAGCTGATGGTGTCGCCCCATGGCGCCTCAAGACGACAGTGGGGAATGAAAACTTTGTCCGCTCCGTAACACTTGCAACTGTAAATCTGTAGATTCGGAGCACACGCACTCACGAGTCAAATTGCATTTTGTAATAATTATCCATTGAATATGTTTTCGGGTGAATGGGCTGCTTTTGTCTGGAATCTATGCACCTAAAACGTTACACTGCGTCAGGGCTAACAGGGATTGGCTCGTTACCTCAAAAGCTATGTTTTGAAGGGCTTTTACAAAAATTCTGCTGTCGCTGTCAAGCGTTATCGCTCGCCCCTTGCTCCATCGTTTACAAAGTGTGCTTTTTAAAATGCTTTGACTGGGTTGTATGCAGTGCTCTTGTCCTCCACATCGAAATAGCTCGTTTACAGGCTCCTATGCTTTTGCTTCAGCTAAGCAGTCGTAACCTTCCTTATTTAAAGCCTACTAGCTACGTACTACTGTAGTAGTGACCGAGTACTATTCAGTCCACAAGAGCTGCCCTGATATTCCTATGCACCTCATGGAACTTGAGTTGCTAAGCATCTTTGAAACACGAATCTTTTACCTACATACACAAGCGCTAGTAGCTCCATCACTGAAGAGCCCACCCAAATTTTTTTGGGGTAAAAAGGGAGAGGAAAAAAGGAGGTGATATGTTTTCACTTCTAGAAAACACTAAAAACCAGCAAGTTCTTGATGATACGTTTGAAAGGCAGGTTGCCTATCCGCCGTTTCTAACCACAATGGCTGAACGGATGTACAACAAAAGAAAAACACTAACTTCAGAGCCAAGCACGTCGCTGTACCTTGGATCTTTGTACCCAGGACCCCAGACCAGTTTCTGGCAGTGGCTTGTAAATTAAAAAGGCAGAGGAAACCCTCCCTACATCAATCAAGGGAAAGGAGACAACTTGGCTCAGAAGAGCCGTGAGGGGACAGTCCCCTCCAACATAAAGTTCATGACTGAAGGGCTAATGGGGATCTGGAGGGATACTGGAAGCACCCAGCTCCAGCCAACCTGGCTGCAAGTATTGTTTTTCCAATAGCATGCCTAGTGGTAACAAGCTCGTGGGCACACTTTACGGAATGGTCATGAAGCTTACGGGCGAGCTTAATGGCACGTTGGTGGTCCAGCCCCGGTTGAAAGTTTAGGCTAACACCTTCCAACAACGCCCAGGAGAACGGTATGAAGAGCCACAATTTTTGCAATAAGTTTGCAGAGGTCTGCATGCTTGTGCTATGCCACCTCCAATTGTTGTCCAGGTCTCGTGTCACAATTCACAGTAAATTCACAGTAATTTAATTTAAGCAAGCGTGCATGCTGCCGATTTGCATTCAGTCAATGAGGTTGTCACACGCGGTTAGCCGTGCTGGTCTGCAGTGAGGCCCTGTGCCTGCTGCGTTACGCAAGGTGTGAGCAGGAGGAGGAGGAAGAAGAAGTGTCATGGTAAGGAGTAATCAAGATTGCATCAGGGTGGCTGGGGTTGAGTCTAGATCTCATAGGGATACTATGAGGAAAAAGGTAAGGGGGTATATATCTGTTTGAGCATGTGCAGGAATTTTGAGGTTGTGTTGTGCCAGCCGCTCATCACTTCTTATGTCTGTATTAACCAAGCCTGCTCCCCAAGGGCTCCTGCTAGGCATTTGTGAAAAGAAAGAGAGCTTCGTGGCAGAGGAACTTCCCCTACATCAATTAAGGAAAAGGAGACATTGGCTCTGAACATCTGTGAATCACCTCGACTGATTATTCTGCCAGCAACATTATGGTGTCCAATTTTCATGTTGGAGATGATTTTGGCAGCCTGAGAGCATGTGAAGCGCCCTGTCTAGTGGATGGCAGCCTGGGAAAGGGCACAACATGTTCATGGATCTTTTGAGCGGACCACATGCTTTTAGTTATAGAGGGTACCCGTGCGAAATTGTAGAATGGTGCGCTTCATATGTGAGGATATACAAGGTTTTACAAGGTTTTACAAATTAAGCCATCAGTCAAGAAGTGCGACTGCTAGGCTGCTCATGTGAAAGACTGTATTATAAAATGTTAAGGAGTGTTTGTGTAGCCCATGCATGTAAGTGTACAAAAAAAAACCCTTGCCAAGAACAAGGGAAAAAATTTCCACTGGTGTTTGTATGACAAAGCAACGGCGAATAAACATCAGGAGTTTACCAGGACCAACCGACTGCAACAAAAAAAAGGGAGGAGAGCAACATATGTGTGTTCTTGTGGTAACTTAAGGAAGAAGCACGGTCTGTCACACTGAGCATGCCAAGAACGAGGGGGGCAAATAAGTGTAAATAAAATTGACGTAAGGAGGAGCAGCACATGCACAATGAGAGGGTCAGGAACATCAAACATGGTCTGATTCATCACCCTCTTGCTGCGGGCCCTGCTGCTAGAAAAGCTTTGAATCAGCACTTGCCTGGCTTAGACTGTAAGTTGTTAATTAAAACACCTTGAAAAGCAGATTGTAAAAACATGCAGGCACTCCCCTTTCATAGTCGTTTCAACACCCCAGCAGCAAGCACAGCTAGAAACAAGGACTTGTTCTTGAAACAGTGTATTTTGACTCTTTTTTTCTTGCCTTGGAACCAGAGCACCACGCAGCCAAGGTAGAATAATGTTTGTTCTTCACACAGGGGAAGCACTGCTGTATGTGAGTAAAAGCATGAGTAAAAGCAGGGTGAGGATATACAACTTGTTATATATCCCAAACCTAATCCCAAAACAACCTTGAAGGCATGTTTCTAAAGGCATTGCTGATTTTCTTGTCTATAAGATGTAACAAGGCATGTTTCTAAAGGCATTGCTGATTTTCTTGTCTACAAGATGTAACAAGCTCTGGTTGTAGAGTAGTAGCCTGTTTTGGAATTGGCATGTCCAAGTCTGTGTTTTGCATGCATGTGTGACTTGAGAGCATATTGAAGATTAGGAAGTTAGGTGATGCAACAGTTACTATCAGAGTCTGCACAGTCCATCATTTTTATCATTTTCATGATAAAAAGGTCAGCAAAGCTTTTTGGATCATGTCAATACTCCCGATCAAAAAAACATTTTGAATACCCAGAAGGTACCACAGGGTCCCATGTGTGCAACTTTGAACTGTTGTAAATAGAGCAGAACCCGTGTGCCAAGATGAAGATTAATGCGTCTGAAATGTGTTCCGTTAGACTATTTTTTATCCTGGCACACTGGTTCTGCAGTGATCCAAACCTGGTCAAAGATTGGTTTGGAATCCGAGCAAACCTCGTAACTTGATCCCAAATTTTTTAATTTGGCCTAAGAAAAGAAAAAGAGAAACTACGTAGGCAGAGGCAAACTCTCTCTACATCAATTGAGGAAAAGGAGAAACATTGGCTCAGAGAGCCGCGAGTCCTTTCCACCACAAAGACTACAAAAAGATGATCCTAATGGGGATCTGGAGGGTTATTGTAAGCACCCGGCTCCATAACCTGGCTATGAGAAGCATTCTTGCTTTCAATAGCACGCCTAGTGGTAACAAGCTTGTTGGCATACATGACAGAATGGGAATGAAGTTTGCGAGCAAGTTTATTGGCGCGTTGGTGGTCAAGTCCCAGTTGTTTAAACTGGTTAAGGGTGTGCTCAGTGTAGCAGGTCCCACCAACACCCAAAAGGATGGTGTGGAGAGTCACAACTTTTGCATTAATGAGTTTGCAGAGGTCTGCATGCTGCCGCTGTGCCGCTTCCAAATGTTGTCCAGGCCTCGTGTCTTCACAGTACTTGATTCCAATCAAGTGCACATGCCACTGGTTTTACATTCAGTTGATGGGGTTGCCTCACGCGGTTGGCTGTTGTGGTCCTCTGTGGGGTTTTGTCTGCATTTGCATCTTGATTTAGGCAAGCGCACGCTGAGAGACATAGCGCGTTTCCGCTTACACGCTCACACTTTCAGAGTTGAGACATCACTTTGGCAGGAGCACACATCAATTTGTGATAGGTGTGACCAAGGAGGACTCCAAGATGAAAAGCATGCTGTGTTCCTTTGTTCTTGCGCTTCTGTGTGTTCTCTTCGAAGGACTTATCACATATATTTTCTGACTTCCCCTCTTCTCATAGAATTTTTCTGGACGATTCAGGCACTTTCTACTATTCTCATGCTAGCTCTGAGGATGCTATTCATTTCTTGCAGAAGCAAACTAATGAGACGTATCGTTTTATTTCTGATCTCATGGATATTTTTTGTGCAGTTGGAACAGTTGAGCAGACCGAGCAGCCAAACTACCTGGCTGAAGGTCAAACCCCATTGTAACTTGTAACTTATCATGGAGGGGACTCACGACTCTTTTGAGCCAATTTGTCTCCTAAGTTAATGCAGGGAGTGTCCTCTCTGCCAACAGAGCCGTTTTCTTTGTTCTTTGATTTTTTACAAAATCTAAACATCTGGCTAATTCACTGCCCAAATGCTAAAGAGTATAGATGTAACCTTTTCCTTACCATGCATATGAGTAAGGGGCCACTTAAGCATCATATGCCCATCAAAGCTTTCCTTAGTATGAATAAGTAGAAACTAAGCTTGCCGGTATGCCGCATGCATTAGGAAAGGACACATAGTGACCCCATTGTCATAGGCCGGACTCGAACCTGTGACCCTTGCAGCATGAGACGCTGCAGGGTTCCCACAGCACCACACAGTAGAAAACTCCCATTCTTCCAAGGGGTCTCATCCCTGTCTCGTTCGTCTGTGACAAATTAAGTAGAAATCCAGTCATTTCAATCATATGCCTTTATGCTTCTGCCTTTGGGTGTAACACCCACAATAGCATTAAAGCAAGGCAACCAGTCTTTGATGCTTCAGGTCCAATGTGTAAGAAACCAGCAACGGGCATTCAATGCTCAACAAAGTCCCGTTTCTTGCACACACCACAGCCCTCCAGCTTGATACTTAGCAGGTGTCTGGCATCCTAGTCATCATGCCATTTGGCTAATGTATTCAGACACTTTTCGGATCATCTGATCAGCATGGGCTTGCTGGCTAAAGAAGTGGTCAGCTCCGTCAAGCGGCCACAGCATGTGCTGTCGGATGGTCCTGAGGGCAGCAAGTTAAAGCATGGCAACTTCAGATATTGTGGACCATAAACATGAGGCCCATGAATCCTCGTGTACAAATGGGCCTTAGGGAGGTATGCATGAAATGTATTATAATTGGCATGTGTCAAAAAGCAAATCTGATCCCAAAAAGCAACCAAAATGCATCCTACCAAAATAATTTGTGCACAAATCACATCCGGGGCCAAAATAAGCGAGGGGCCACACAGGCAGGAAAGTTAAGAGGTGCACGTTGTGACATGCCACCTGCCAGGTCAGAGCCTGATCAACAGAAAAGGCTAGCATGGATGGAGAGGCTAGGAAGAGGGTACACTTGCACGACAGCCTTGCACCTTCAGCATCTTGTCCTTCCCAAAAATTATAGGCAACTGCCTGAAGATATCTGGGCAGTGCAGCAAAGGAAACACGCAAGTTCAAGGCCTAGAAGAGGAGATGCCGGACACAACCATCCTGTACAAATAAAACTTGAAGAGGGGTGCGGGATGCGGGACTCATGCTGTCATATTGCAAAAAATCAACGTTTTCTGAGCATGCGATAATGTGCATGATATTGAACAACAGCTTTTTTTTGTTTGGATATGAGCAAAGTTGAAGGCCATAAAGATCCAGGGAGGTGTTGGGTCCAGCTGGGGGTAGGATACTTCACGTACGGGAGTGAAGTATCCTACCCCCAGCTGAACGTCTCCTAACAGTGAGGAGCCTCCTCACCTAAAGAGGAGCAGCAGCAGCAGCAGCAGCAGCAGCAGCAGGAGGCAAGAAAGTTTGCATGCTTGCATTCAAGGAGGCTGACCAAGCAAGCGCGCAGATGAGTGCACAGTGGACTAAGGAGGCATGAAAGCAGGTCTTCAGATGAAGGAGCAGTGTGCGCGGTTGAACATGATACATTTTCAAACAGCACCTTTTTTGCTAAGTGTGGAGAGCCAAACCTGCAATTCTTTAGCGAGTCTACACGCATAGGAGCGGTGGGTGCATCCCAACTCCATGCACATTTCTTATAGCAACTTTCTCAAGAGGGAAAAGGGATTGGTTTGTATTGAAGGTCTTCACATGCAGGAGCAATTTGCAGCCTGTGCACGCAACAGAAACACACCTCTTTAAAGGCGCAACATGATTACATTGATGTACAGTGTTGAAACATAATATCACATTCCTTTTCCTGTTGCTTTCTTGCCGACACCTCAGTAAAATTTCCTGTTTACAACATACCACCCGCTGATGGCCCTGCATCGCTTGTTCCAGGCAGTGCGCAAGCAAGCCACCGCCCAGCATCGGCAGGCATCAGCCCTCTCACCTTGAAAACGCCTCTGCATCCTGGTATGGGATTGTGGCGTCCGCCTTGCCGTGCACAGTGAGCACTTCGCTGAGGGAGATGCGCTTTGCAGCAGCTTCCATGTCAATGGACATGCGCTCCTCGAGTGCCTTCTTTGTCAGCAGCCACTTGACAGTTTGCCCGCTGTCGTTCCTCACAGTCATGGGCACCTGGCCCAGCTTCTGCACTTTTGCCAGTACCTCCTCCCCAAAGCGCTCCTGCCAAGCAAGCAGCCAAATTCAGAGTGCGGTTGAGACACAGTGCAGCAGGTAGTCTTTCGGCCGCCGTCTTTATATCTTGGCACACATGCATTGGCAAGGTTTGGCAGGTAATATCAAACATTTTGTTAGGAACCCCTGAATAAGGTTTAGAAGGGACAAAATGAGGGTTGGAAACACAGCTCAAACTCTGGCGGCGCACAACTCTTGCAGGGTGGGGACCAAGGTCCAATGATTGAGCTTCTCAACTCACCAGCCACATATAACAATGAAATTGTTTAGCTGTAGTTCCCTTTCCAACATCCCTGACAAAATGAGCATTGCAACAAAGTGCAGCGCCATGCTCTCTCCACCAGAAATAAGGCACCCAGATGTACATGCATGCACGTGCGCAGAATTGTTCGTAACGTACAAACAGGTGATCATCCCGCAACCTCCCAAAAATGAGTAATTTCTGAATTCCGCCTTCATCCTGCAGCCCTTAAAATCTTTATTCTGCAGTATCTTGCTACCCCCCCCCCCCCAAGGAAAAACCGGAGTAAAATCAAGTTGCCAAAGCTGCCATCAGAGGCAATCCAACTTAAGAGGCATGACAGTCGATCGTTCTGAACACCAATCCAAAAGTGATTGCCATCCAAAGGTAGTACACCTGCGCCGCGCTGTTTAGAGAATAAGCAACCACGCAACTCAACAACGGGGGCATCTAGGCTCGCACTTGCGCTTGAACTCGTCCACAATGCACTGAGCTACACCTGCATGCTCATGCCCAAGCTTCCTCCGGATCTTTTTCACTGCATCCTGCTGCTCCTCCCGCTGCTGTTGAGTAAAAGGTTGCGAAGAACTTAAAATTGTTCATTAGTGGATGGCTGGGTATACCCAGATGACGACGGGGCCTTCCTGTTCGCTCATATTACCCCAACTTCTTTTAAGCATTATTTCTTCACAATTCTGCATTAACCTGCAACCCCCACTAAATATTTTCTGCGGCGTGCACGAAGCCATGCCGCACCCTTAATACCATTGTTTTTGTGGGGATAATCACAACTTTGTTACGGCACATACATATGCATCTGCATGCCTGCATGTCAAGACAGTACAGACAAAAGCATCAAACACCATGATCTTAATACAATCTCGTCTTTGACAAGGGCCTCTTAGCCGCACACAGTAGCTCAGGACCTGAGCCTCGGGTGCAGCCCTACATCTCCCTTACTTGAGAGGTCCGCTCTCACTTTTAGCCTGCTACCATCCAAGCCACATTCAATTTGTGGCAGATACATATTGTATACACAGAGGACTGGTGCTGTGTGACACTATGTGCATCAGCAGCAATTTCAGTCTACCCAATCACACGGCATCATTTTGCACCCATCCAAAACTTGTTACAAGCCCACATGATTCAGACATTTGGTACCTATGGTGCTGCTAAATTCCCTTACAAACAGTCTGCTGTGCACTATTGCTGCTCACCTTGATACCGCGTTTCATGTCAAATCGGGCAGCAATGTTGATTACCAATGGCACATCATCAAATTGTGCTGCATACAGCAGCACCACATTTGCACCCTTGCTGTGCCCTGTGAATAAAGAGGGAAAATCAGGTAGGTTACATCGAGAGAATTCAGAGCCTTGAAGCCTTGAAAGGCAATAAATATGGCACATGAACCATGCAACAAAACCAAATACAGCGGTCAGACGTTTTAGCTGGAGTACCTTTGCTCCCGTACCCCCTGTAACCTGGGGTGGTGAATCATGTGACAAGATAACTTACAGCAACAACAGCGCAAAAAATACATGCACACGTCCAGACACGCACATGGGGCTCAAGAGGTAGAGTTGAGGAGAGGGTTTTACTAAAGCCAAGACAAGGATGCAGGGGCTATGTTAACCTTCCTGTGTCATTCCAATTTTAATGTGTGTCCTGAAGGTAAAGCAGCTCGGCAGGTGTATTTTGCAGACACAGGATGGTGTATGAACACATAAAGAGGAAGAAAGATGGGCACACGCACCAACAAGAGCTATGGGTGTCTTGCGCAAGCTTTCTCGGACATACTGCACAGCACATCTCAGGTCGGCCACCTGAAGATGCAAGCATACGATGTGCAGGATGGAGAAGGAACAGGCAGTTGAAAGACAGAGAGACATCATGCATTGATGCTCAAGAGTGTGTTGCATCAGAGCAGTACTCCAGAGGTCCTTGTCCAAGGAATGGCAAAGCTGATGGAGACAATTTGCAGGTACTTTCTGGGTGAGCACAGCCGCTGTGTACTCCCACGTTGCCGCTGCCGGAAAGTGTGTTGGCGCTGAGACGTCATGGTTTGGGCTTATATATATAGGGACTAGGTGTGCTTCTTCAGCCAACAGCGTAAGCTGTTGATCCAGCAACTTGTCAACCTTATAGAAGCATGAACAATGCAGTACAAAACAAGAAGCCCTGCATGCCTCCCCCTCAGCGCAGCTGACTAGTCATGGCTTTCTGTGAAAATAGGCACAGTCTCCACCATCCCTGCACGTATTCTTTTCTGTACATACACACATACACACAAGCAGCAAGCTCTGCACGACCTAGCTGCCGCGTGATTGCTACAGACCTATAAATGCTGTCCTTTTTGCCATTGCATCAAGCTGTCTTGTTGCACAGGGACACAACAAAAACGATCTTATTGCAAGTGCAATGAATGATCTTTATGAATGAGTGTGTAGCTTGCCCCTGAATACTTTAGATGAGAAGCTTCCAAGTATTTTTCTTTTGCGTGTGCTTTGTAAGTGCGCCAATGCATGCCAGCCATGGCTCTAGGATCTTGCAGAACCGGAGGAAAGCAAGTGCCAAACAAAAAGTGTGTGCTTGCGTTTGTGTTCATGTGTTCATGTGTGTGTGTATGTGTGTGTGTGTGTGTGTGCGTGCGTGCGTGTGTGTGTGTGTGTGTGTGTGTGTGTGCGCGCGCGCGCATGTTCGCGTGTGCCACTTAATGCATTCGAGCAGCTCACCTCCTGCAAGTAGTTTCCAAACTCAAATGCGCCGTCGCTCTCTCCATTCCCCGTAAAGTCAAACCTCAACGAGCTGATTTTCTTTGCTGCAAGAGCCTTGGCCATCTTGGGGTACACAAAGCCATCCTTGCTGCCAGCATAGCCATGGCACAAGATGGCTAACTTGTCCGACTTGGCATCTGTGAAGGTTCCTACTAGCTGATGACGGGTAGTGTTGAGGAATTGGACCTTTGTTTCTGGGGCTGCCATCAATGGTAGTTCGTCCTCTGAACCCCCTGCGCGCAGCATCACAATCATTCAACGTCATCAGTAATTCCTCATCCCAGGTTACCACTGTATATACAGATGCAAGCAGTGTGGGCAAGGTCAACTCCAGTCTTGCTATGAGTGCTTGCTCAGGGAAGCTAGTACACTTGCAAGCATGCTCAGCCTTGGCCCTTTGTTCACGCCTTGCACCTCACAGACACCCCATCAGCGCTAAGAAAGGTGTTATAATGGTCATTCAAACAAGATTACCTCCTGCACTTGCGGCTACACGCACAGGGGCGCGGGAGGTTGCGTTCTGATGCTTCCCAGTCAGGCACACAGGCGTTCGCAGGGAGGCTCCCTGTGATCTTGGTATTGACGCGTGTGTAGATTTCCTCAGTGCCAGTGGGGTGCTACACGGTGTGCTGTAGACCCTGAGCCCTGCTGCATTGCTCTTGGGAGAAAGCTTGTGAGAGTAGCAAGTATTCAGCGAGGTTTGTAACATAGGCCACTCAATCAATTAATCTACAAGATAATCCCTGTTTGCTATCACAAATTGGTGCGTACTTGGATGGTCTCGTAGCTTTTGTTAGCTGTGCAGGTATGCGCGACAAGTTAACTTCAAAGCGTTTTACTTGAGGATCATTCGCATCGTGAACTACTCGAGGTAAACCAGTTAGATCGTCACGTCAGTAAATTAAGTAAGCTGCAGGTCTGCATTAAGCTTATATATCTACCATGTTAGCGAGTAGAAATTGTGTTCAGGGGCTCGGGGAGCACATCCCCCTGAAACATGTAACACTTAAGACATCTCACTTGAAAAGGAGACCACTAAAGGCTCTGCATGCAAGCGTGCAAGAATCATGCGTGCAAGTTGAAACAGGTAAGGAGTGAAGCACATCTCACTTCAAGGCCACAAAAATGTAGTGGCCAAGCATTTGACTGGTTGTGTGAGCATTTGGCCATCACACAGCCAGCACAACAAATTTGCTGTGCAGTAAATAGAATGTTTCATCCAGCCACTTGATAAACCTCGGGCAAAAAGCGCGTGTACACACACACATGTACACACACAAACACAACACACACACTCCTCAGGTACAAGTGCCACATTCCACCCACAAAGCAGGCGTATCCTGTTTGCCTCAGCAGTGGGCACATGCCTGTCCCTGGCTGGATCTGGAGTAGCTGCAGGTAGGCAGGCGATTCATGTACAACCTCACCAAATAGCAGCTCAACTGCGACACAAGTCAGTTTCACGTGTTGATGTTACATATACCGGTATCCGTACATAGACCGGTATATATACGGATACACGTATGTTACATGTATATGTACACACATACATACATACATTCATACATACATACATACATACATACATACATACATACATAGTACTCGTATGTTACATATGTATGTACATATGTTATACACCTACATACCATATACACATATGATATACATGTACATGCAAACATCCGTGCACACTTCGACACATACTGTACGCGCGTATGCGCGCGCGCTTACACACACACACGCACACACACACACACGCACACACACACACACACACACACACACACACACACACACACACACACACTCGCACACACACATGTAAGATTTTACCATGAGATTTTACATATAGAAAGTGTATCACCGCGCAAAAATTAAGATGTTCTTTGCCTTGCGAAGTGATTGCGTGCTCGTGCTATATGAATTTGAAGAGTGCGCAGTGATCATGGAATTTGACATTTTAACAGAGCTCATGTATGCGTGGTAAGGAATGCCCACCTGAGTGCCCTCGCAACCTCGTCCCGCCTCTCCCTTGCAGCAGCCCAAGGGGACCCTTCCCCACAGCAACCCCCTTCATAGCAGCAACGGCAGGGAACATTTTTGCTAGCATGCAACAATCACAGACATGGAACAGCAGAGGCAGCACGCAGCAATGAACTTAAAGGATCATGAAGGTTGAGTGGATAACACCTGGGGAAGATTGGACTGGAAGGAAAAAGAAAAGCTACTCGGGCAAAGACATCTTTCCCTACATCAATTGAGGAAGAGGACACATTGGCTCAAAAGAGCTCAAGTTCCCTTCACCACAAAGCAGGAACAGAAAGGGCTAGTGGAGATTTGGAGGATTGCTAGAAGCACCCAGCTCCAGAACCTGGTTGTGAGGAGGTTTTGTTTCCAATAGCGCATCTAGTGGTAAAAGGTTTGTGAGCACTTTACGGAATGTGCATGGAGTTTAAGCGCAAGCTTTTTAGGAAGCTTTGAAAGGGAATCGCATACAGGGAAATTATAATGTTTACATGCCTGCCCAGAGTAAATTGCTCTGTCATGGATTGCCTTGACCTGACCTGGATTTGTTTCGGTGTTCATTGCGATCCAATGTCTCAAGGTTTTACATAATGTCCTGTTTGCTTTGGGCCCCAAAGCACACAGTCATTGTTTAGAAACGTGAGACTCTGAACAAAGTTTGGGGACAGAATGGGCAAAGGTTCCTGTGTGATAGATGTGTGTTTGGGTGGAACATTCATTGGTGCGTGATAATTGCATTTCTCTTATGGTGTTTGAATGAGCACGTCCATTGCATAGCCCCAATGCATTACAGATTTAGGATAACAAATTGCGTCCAATCGTCAACAATTGTGCAGTCTTCTTGTTCCAGAGACTCGGGGGCCATGATGATGATGGTGATGATGATGAGGTTTGACCAGAGGAGGAATGCAAGATGATCGCAAGTGGATGATGAGGTTAAGAGGAGTGCAAGAAATTTGCAAGTGGTTGATCAGGCCAAGAGGGATGCAAGAGGATTATTATAGTGGACTCCAGAGCATACAGGAACAGGGTGGTTAGTAGAGTTGGGAAGCAGTAGGATCGTGGATGAGGCGCGTGGATGAGGTGCGTATTAGAGTTGTGACCATGTCCCTAGGGATTATCAGTGCGTGCACCACCCATACCCTACTACTGCCCACAGAGCCCGTCATCGTCCAGACAAAACTCACGCCGAACCAGTCGCTGTATGACCCAAAGGATCCTGACCTGGTGGATGCTGCGCTGATGATGCAGGTGAGAGCAGAGGCTGCTTACTTGCTTTTTTTGGCTCTGCCATTGATGGCACAATATGGATGGAAGTTCTGCCACTGATGCCACTGATTATGCTATGGAATGGAAGTTCCAGAGGGTACAGAAAGCTATGCACCTTGTTTTTTTTGTGTTACGTCTTGTTTCAATGCTCTATGCTAGACGGCTGGCTTTGTACCGGCCTCTTCTGTTTGCACCTCAGTGTATGCCACTTTTGAGAAGCAGTGCAATGTAAGATATTTCACGAGGAAAGAGGACTGAACTTGCTACCAAGTAATGAAATGACCAGCCAGAGGGTATTGCAGGACACCTTGTTGGAAACACCTCGGCAACATTCAGTTTATAAGCACTCATAATTGTGATCCCATTGCATATGTCAAATTGCAAGCACTCAGTGATTGTGATCTCATTGCAATTAGTGCATCCATTTCTACAATTTGACACGATTTGAGAAGCCTCGCCCTACTTGCTCTTTCGTGACCATGTCCTGAGACCCAGGGTTCGTTGGGTGCATACTGTGGAGACCTTCATATTTTACCTAGTGTTCTTAGCCCTGCTGGAAGCCTGGAATGTGGGTTGCAAATGTGCTCCAATGTTGAGCATCACTGATTGCCCTAGGCTGCAATTGCCACTCTGTGAGGACTGATTGTTATGTGTCAATGCAAGATGACCATGCACATTGTTTATATGTCCTTCCTATGTAAGCAAATCACGTAAAGGGGGTTATCTGGGGCCCCCAAACAGGTGTTTTTTGCATGCTCCCTGAAAAATTACCCCCAACTTGCAGCTTTGAAAGTGAGATCCTCGCCTGTGGCACTATTGTTTGAAACCTGCAAGTAGGGGGACATGCCTAATTCACCGCAGCGCGAACCCTATTTTTCACCAAACTCCACTCGGGACCAACTTCTGCACCAAAGTGGATTGTTTAAGTGATTTGGAGTCCTTAAGCAAAAAGTTTGTCATTGCAAAAAATGGAGTGAAAAGACTCAGTAATTGGTTAGATACAGCCATTTCCCTTAGATAAACCCGACACAAGGTGCCAAGAAGAGAAAATCTGACCAAAAAATATGTTCTTTCTTATATGCAGGATTTTAGCTTAGTATGTGTAGGTCACAACATTATTTTGGGAGTGAAAAATGGTTCCTGGGTGGAGCGGGCTGGGCCCTTTTCAGGTAATCTGAGGCCAGAATAATGGTCTGGAATCCTCTGATTTACAACGTTTTTTGGAATGATAACAAACATGTTTAAATCTGCGCGATGAGAGAAAGAGAATTCTGGCAATATAGGCCAGTTGACCCCCTCTACAAATCACCCTCGACTCTTGAAGTGGTCATTTTCATTGAGTCAGCTGAATTGCCTGCACCATTGTGCCTCCATGCCTTGGTGCTACTGCTGTAGTGCCTCCATGTTGTGAGTGGTGGTGCCATTTGTTCCTGCAGGATGGGCTGAACGCTGCAGATGTCCAAGCAGAAGAGGCGGTATGGACCAAAATCATCGATAAGTACAAAGACTATGACCGCCAGTGGACAGCTGACATTGTGAGTCTACCAGTCTGCCATGCATTGTTGGCTTCTGGTTCGTCAATAGGTCTCCCCTGATAATTCTGCGCTCTCGCCTGTAGTCAGGACGGAAGGGGTGAAGGTGATGACAACCTCACACTATGGTCTGGGCTGCATATCTTGGCATGCTGTACCAGCAGTAATCTCTGTGCTAGCAGTGGATCTCTGTTTGCCAGGCCCAAGAACCAGCTTGAGGCCTCAAAGCAGCAGCACGGCAGCCTCTGTCGCAATTTCAAGGGCCTCAGCTCAAGTCACCCCCTACTCCATTTTGTTTGATGCGTTGAGGTCATCTAAGCCCCTCACACTTAGGAGCCTCTTAAAGAGCTTGGTCTTGACATTTATACAGCCACCAAGCTTGCTCTGAAGTTCCAAGCTCATTCTGTCCAGTACGCCTGCAAACTTGCTAGCACCAGACCCGCTCTTAAGGAGACACGTGCTACTGCTCGTAACCCTCCCGATCCTCATTGACTTACTTTTGTTTCTTTTGGTGGGATAGATAGAAGGGGATAAATGGTGCCTCGGCCCTAGACATCTTCTTTTCATAAATTGATGTGGGGAGTGTTTTCACTGTCCGCGTAGCTTGTCTTTTCTCTGTGCCAGCAGTAGATCTCTGTGCCAGCAGTGTGTCACATCTTTGTTCACACAATTCCACTCCAATAAATGTCCTCATGCCCTTCCTTGCCTTTGTGAGGTGGGTAGAGCATATGGAGACCGCGGGAATGCTCCGATCTTGCTCCGTGGTTTCACTCCAGTAAATGTCCTCATGCCCTTCCCTGCCTTTGTCAGGTGGGCAGAGCGTATGGAAATCGTGGGAACGCTCGGACCCGGCAAGGTGGGTATCTCCTATCTGGTTTAGAGCACGACGGACAATGGTTTGAGCTTGCTCAGATACCTGTGTCACAACAAAGCTAGCAGGTGGGCATGGGCTACAAGTGAGTGAGTGCTTGCAAGAGAGCATGGGCTGCAAGTGAGCTGGGATGCACATTGGAAGGACTGTTAGTGAGCAAGGGCTTCACACTGGAAGGACTGTTAGTGAGCAAGGGCTGCACACTGGAAGGACTGTGTGTGAGCAAGGGCTGCACACTGGAAGGACTGTGTGTGAGCAAGGGCTGCACACTTGCGGCTTCTGCAACAGTAGCTTGCCCTTGTTTCTCCTCAGGCTGTTGCAGCTCCATCCTTCCTGGGCTGGCCTGGATGCTAGGCTGGGTGCTGTACCGTCTGCCCTTTTTTTAAAGTCAGGACGTGTTTGGTTGCACAATTGCCAGTAGGCGTGGTTTGTAGAAATGGGGGCAGTAACTGGTTTCTCAGCCACCCTAACCGCGCCCCCCCCCCCTTCCCTATCCCTTCCAGGCATTGTGTGTGAAGGGGAAAGACAAGGGTCTGTCCTGGGGAGGGGGGGGGGGGGAATGAGGAGGTTTTGAGGTGGGGAGTGTGATTTGTTTGCCAGGGGGTGTTAGTGGGTCCTTCTTTTGCAGAGGGTACTGGTCCGACGAACAGCACACCTGATTGAGTGCCAGCTCGTCGACTGTTAAAATCTGGTAAACAACAATCTGGCATCCATGGCCAACTGCCTCTTCTGCGTGCTTTTGCAGGCAGAATTGAGGAGGCCCTGGCAGACTACAACGAGGCCATTCGTTTGTCGCCTTGGTCACCCAATCCAGTGTTGAACCGCGGCATCGCATACGAGGCCCTTGGTCGCTACGCGGATGCAGCCGAGCAGTACAAGGCGGTTATTGCTGTAGATGAAACGGACCCTGCTGGCTGGAACAATTTAGGGAACTCGGTAGGTGCAGCACATGTTGCCCAAAAATGTTTGTGCCCATGGTGGTTGGTCATCGGTCGACGGCACTGCCAATTAATCCTTCATAAATAGGGATCGACATTGGCCTACAGCGCTGCAAAAGACCCTCATATAATGCTATATGCCGCTCTATAAGTCTATTGGTCAATTGTGCTACTAATAATAGCCTATTATGCTACAATGCTACGCTATATAGCGCTGGAAATGTGGCGTACAGTGCAATATGCCGATCCCTATTCATAAGGTGGCTGCTTGATGATGAACAGTGCACTGCAGCCATCAATCGCCTCAAGGGGGAGCATGATGGACGGATTGTTGGTAGAGTTGATATGCATTGCATACGTCTCATTTGCCAAGGACAAGCAGCATTTGTTACATGCAGGCAACATGTCCTCCTTTGTTGTGTTTTTTTCCTCCAGGGCCTGCCTAGATGCCATCTCCATTCAAAGAACTCCCCGCATCTTTCCCCTCGTGACCCGACTCTTGATTTGGGAGGGGGGGATACAGGCTTTTAGACTTTATGGTGGGGGGGGCAGAAAGGGAATTGGCATACACGACCGGCATGCCCTTGCTACCAACCAGTACTGTGTAATCTATTAACACACACGTGCATGCAACACACACGTACACCGTGTTCTGCATGTCCATGCCTGGTCACGGTTGGGTAAGGTACCAAAAAAACAAAGAGCACTCCATGCTCTGTATGCACGTGTACCAAAAAAACAAAGAGCACTCCATGCACCAAAAAAACAAAGAGCACTCCATGCCCTGTATGCACGTGTACCAAAAAAACAAAGAGCATGCCTTGTATGCACGTGTACCAAAAAAAACAAAGAGCACTCCATGCCCTGTATGCACGTGTACCAAGAAAACATAGAGCACTCCACGTGCCCTGTATGCACGTTTCTTATGACGCAGGTATGGTGTACCATCAAAGCAACATTTGCACACTGGATGCTGCGCGTCCATGCCTCCTTGTGCAGGTAGCTGGGATGGGGAATTGGGAGGAGGCTGTGACATACTATGCAAAGGCTGCCCAGCTGGCCCCAGGCTTTTCCTTTGCAGCTGCAAATGAGGCCCTGGGCCTCTATCAGATCGGGCAAACGACGCGGGCTTTGAAGGAGATGCGGGCCCTGCTGCGGAGGTACCCCACCTTCACGGACATGCGCGCTGGTGAGGCACAGGCTTGCGGAAGCTCACACACGCAAGCGCACACACACGCGTGCGTGCATACACACACACAACCATGGGTACCTACCCATTCCAATCCCCCGTCGCTTGTTGTGCAAAGTTGGACCCTGTGACTGTGGTGCAGTGAGCACAGTTTGTCTTTGGTTGTCCACGTGCTTGCCCTCCAGCACTTTTTGTGTGGCGCCATGACACGCGATGATGTTTTGGGTTGTTCATGTAATAGTCCTCCAGCTTTTTGTGTGGCGCCATGGCACGCGGTGTTGTCCGTGTGCAAAGTCCATCAAGCTGTGTGATGCTGTGGTGCCAGTGTGATGCCATGAAGCCTCTGCAGAGGGCTTGTATTGCTCAGAGGAGTTAGACTGATGGTGGCAGAGGAGCTCTGTGCTGGTCCAATGCAGGGGATCCTTGCAGGCATTGTCTGGGTGGGATGAGTGCAATGACGGAAGTGGCTGAGCCCTCCCTGGAATGGCGCCTACTTTTGGTCTAACCTATTTATCTATTCTGCAGATGATGGTAAGGCCCTTGCTAGCTTGCTAGTCAGGGAACTAGGGAACCCCTCCTAAAGGCATGCAGCCTTTGATTGGTGCAGTCTTCTTTTTTCTTGCCTGCAGGTGATAAGGTTGTCTGAGTCACAAACCAAGGAAAATACAAAATTTGTGCACTGCTTTACACCTCTGTGCACAGGATTGGCTGCTGCGCTTTGGGCAGAGGGGCTAGAGGGGCAAGCAGAATCCCAGTGGTAAGCATGACTCCGCAGGCAAATAGTATCAAACCAATTTTTGTACCGCATTGCACTCTGAAGGCAATTGTTGACTTACCTCTCTATGCCCTGCCATTAAATGCCTCTTCTTCGCCTTGCCTGGGGATGTGGATAGCTTGTTTGGATGAAATCCAGATCCATTCCTTGAAGCGGTTTTTGGGTTGCTTTCAAGTGCTGTCATGACACTGTGGGGCTCTGTGCTGCATAAACGCTAAATGGCCTTCTAACATGCGGGTGCCATTTTGTTTGCTTCTGACACATGAGTGCCCTTTCTTCCTCTCTGACATATGGTTACCGTTGATTCCTTCTGACGTATGTGTACCAGCTTCCACTGTCACATATATAGGGTTGGCCGATTCCAAAGTTGTACATAAGCCGTGTAACTCCCATTTTCCCTGCAAGAAAGTGGAAATATACAGCACGTATATGTGTGTATGTGTGTGTGCACATAATATAATGCTGTATATACATACAAACAAGGAAATAGGTGCCTCTACACCTAGACCCTTGCAGAGCAACTCTTTTGTGAGAAGCAAAGCAGAACACAACATGACAATTGTTGCTGCTGTGCTGAAGCCCACACTTTAAAAGAATCAATCCGTGCCTCATTTGTTCTGCATTGCCTCAGGGAGCGGGTGGATGACTCAAGGTACAAGGACCGCGACTGGCTTGTCAACGTGCGAAAATGGCCACCTAGGCTCTCTGAGGCACTAATTGCCTTCCTCGACTTGAGATCCATTCCAAAGCAGGCATGATGCCTTCTTCCTGTGCGGAAATTTGTTTGTGAATCACAGATTGTGGTGCGGCCAAAGAAACCCTGCCAAAGGAGCAGCTACACTAGAATTGTGAACCAAGGATGTCATTGTTTGCATGTTGTTTTGCACTTGAGGACATGCAGCAGCGTCAGACAGCCACCATACCTTTCAAATGGTCATCTGTTGCCATCAGTCATGGCCATTTTTTTGTATTATAGTATTAATCTCGGACATGAGCATTTTAAGGTGGCCTTGCAAACCAAGTTTTATCGAGCCCATGTAGGCACAAATGCCTTTCTCCTCTTTTTTTGGCATGTATGTGAATTCTTTGTATTGATGGGGTTACGGACATAGCAGGCCTCCAATCCGAAAGACTGACTGCTGGCCTGTTTATAAAAAAGAAAATAGTTTGTGTGAACAAGGGTAGAGCTTGTTGTTGTCTTGGTGTATGAGTTCCATGAACCTTGAAGGCAAACATTTCTAAAGGCTGTACATGTGAACTTTTGTTTCGCAAACCAGCCTGCATAGGCTGAATTTTTCTGGAGGCATCTCTTAAAGGATTCGGCAGCCAGAGAAAAACATTTAAGGCAGAGAAAAGGTAAGGGTCTGTGTAACAGGTAAGGGTGCTTGCGACGAGGTAGGCTCTATATCTAAAAAGCTTTTCTACAAGTCACCAAGTGCAACAATCTCCTTCTCAAGAAGGTCCTCTACGCAGACATCAGCCTTTGCTCCGGTGGGATGAAAGGAAACAAAGCAAAACAGCCTTTGATACCTGCCTACCTACGACAAGATATCCCTCATAAATTACAGTATTTCATGCTTGCGCCTTTCCGGTCACAACCTTTGTGTGGAAACCCAACGGCATCATGGGGATGGGTGCCCATACGAGCTTTAGAATTTGCAACAAATGTGATTGGGCGATTGTACAAGACGAAGAGCACGCTAGCTAGAGATCCGGGCTGTAGGTTATCAATGTAAAAGCATTAACCCATGTACAAGACAAAGAGCACTTTATCCTGAATTGCCCATCCCAGGATTTAACAAACCTGCGCGCCCAGTTCCACCATCTGTTTAGCTCCGCAACCCCAAGCAGTGCATCACGCTTTAGAGACTGCATTAACCAGGCTGATATCCTAGGATTAGCCAAGTTCGTAGCCAAGTCCATAGCCAAGTCCGTAGCGAAGTTTGTATCTGCGTGCCTGACATGCTGTGACTGAGCTTCTAGGTTTGCTTTTAGATTGGACTGGATTGGTTACAGGCACATTTCTGCTTCAGCTAAGCTGCCCCTGCAGGCAGGTACAGCTATGTAACCCTTCCCTTTGCTCCGGAACTGACTCTTCTTGGACATCAAACCTTTTGTCTGCGCTGGATGGACTGGCACACTCGGATCTGATGAAATGTCAAATTATGGCTTGTGCCCCTGTGAACCTTAGTCAAGTAGTGGTGGACCTGAGATCTAGTCACCTTGGCTACTGGGATCAATTTAAAGCCCCTGATCCGAGAGTAAACAACAGCAAACGGCTGACTTATCATCAATGGTGCGCACTTCATGTCAGAAACGCAAGAACGTGATGGGGAAGATCCATCGCATAAGGAGGGTGGGTAGCTCTTCCCCATCACGTTCTTCGCAACACTGCAAGATTCAGGCTGCGGGTTCACACTCTATGTATTGAGGCACGTCTGTTTGCTGCCATGATGGAGAGGGCTGAGATTCCTGCTTGTTGGAAAGTGGCTAAGATAACTCCTCTTTACAAGAAGGGCTCTGTGCTGGACCCAGGGAATTATCGCATGCTCGCAGTAAGTGGCACCCGTACAGGCTGTATGCTAACGTTCTTAGGGAGGTGGTCACTGGGTAGTGTAAAGATAAAAACAAGATTCCAGACACTCAATTTGGTTTCTATCCTGGCCGTAACACTTTGCAGCCCATTTTCATTTTACAGCACTTGCAGCATGCTGCTCAGGTCAAGCGCCCAAATGCATCCCCAAGGCTGCATGCAGCTTTTATTGATTTCAAGCAGGCTTGCGATACAATTCCTAGGGAAGCCCTTTGGACTCACCCGCAGCGCATTCGTATGCCTGCGTGTCTGTTGGCTGTCATTAAAAGCATGTATGCTAATGATGAGTATATCTTGGTGGATGGCTGCAAGCAAGCTCGTGTGCGCCCCCATTTTGGAGTTAAGCAAGGCTGCCCGCTTTCCCCTTTGTTGTTCTCCTTATACATCAATGACGTGGACTGCTTGGCAGAAAATGTGCAAGGGGCTATTACAGGCACTAGGGACGTTCGAGTCACCCACATGCTGTATGCAGACGATTTGTGCCTCACTAGTAACCTTCCTGATCAGCTCCAACTGATGTTAGATAGGCTACATACGTATGCTCAGCGGAAAGGGTTGGTGATCAATACTGCCAAGTCTGAGATTGTGCATTTTAATTCAAAGGGTGATAATGTGCCAGCTTTCACGTTAGGTGGAGCTCGTTTGGCGTGTGCAGATTCTTTTAGGTATTTAGGCATGCTGTTCAAAAAACAACGCAACCCGCAAGCCACTGCAGAGTATATGCGTGCACCTTTCCTAGCTGGTTGCAGACGGATAAGGCAATTCGCATCTGAGCACCGCCTGACAGATAGGCCGCATACCATGCTCTGGCTGACTAAAGCATATGCTCTCCCTGCTAGCATGTATGCATGCCAGATTTGGGGCACTAGATTTATGAAAGAAGGAGCTGAAATGGATTGTCCTTTGCAAACTGTACATCTGTGCTTACTGAAGCGTATCCTTGGGGTAAAGCGCACCACTCCTAATTGGTCTGTACTGCGTGAGTGTGGGCATGAACCTTTACAGTTCTATTGGTTTCGTGCAGCAGTTAGGTTTTACAATGCTTTACTGCGCAGCAACAGCACTACACTCAGTAAGGTACTGCAAGCAGATGTTGAAATGAGCAGTCTCTCCCATAAATGTTGGACTTCAGAATTTTTGGCTGCCTGCACAGGCTTGGACAGGTGCAACGTGTTTACTCATTGTGTTCGGTCAGGGCAGCCTATAGCCATGAGGGAGTTTGTTGTTGATCTGAGAAAAAGGCTGCGAGGTGTGTGGAATGCTGATGCCTTGGCAGAACATGGTGACCACACAAACAAATTAGCCAAATATCATCACTGGATGGCACTTCCTTTGAGACCCTTGTCTGTTCATGGTGCGCCCTTTTCTGTCCCCAGGTATTTGCATCTTGATTTGGGCAAGCGCACGCTAAGAAACATAGCACGTTTTCGCTTACATGCTCATAATTTAAGAGTTGAGACATCACTTTGGCAGGAGCACACATCAACTTGTGATAAATGTGAACAAGGACTCCAAGACGAAAAGCATGCCGTGTTCCTTTGTTCTTGCGCTTCTGTGTGCTCTCTTCGAAGGGATTATGCACAGCTATTTTCTGACTTCCCCTCGTCTTATATAATTTTTCTGGGCGACTCAGGCACTTTCTACTATTCTCAAGCTAGCTCTGAGGATGCTATTCATTTCTTGCAGAAGCAAACAAATGACACTTATCGCTTTATTTCCGATCTCATGGATATTTTTTGTGCAGTTGGAACAGTTGAGCAGACCGAGCAGCCAAACTACCTGGCTGAAGGTCAAACCCCATTGTAACTCTCTCTTGTAACTCTCTATGTATTGAGGCTATATGGTCCAATAGTACTTCTCTGGTCTCTGATATTTGTGATCCTGATGACACAAGATGAAAAGCATGTGCTGTTCAGATGTTCCAATCCCCAGGTCTGCTCTCTCCGCCAAAAGCATGCCTCGCTTTTTGAGCACGACCCTTGCCTACATCTTCATGTCTCGCACAGGATGCCTTGTCTAGGTGCCATTCACCATGTGAATTCTCAGGATATTGATAGTTTTTCTTAACCAGGATAACAACAAACTTCATTTTTTCCCTTCATGACCTCATGTGCATTCGTGAACAGGTTAGCAGTCAAACGTTTTGACTGAGGCCTTTTCCCCTTGTGACCCTTAAAAGCTTGCTAGTACCTCACCAGCTCACAAGGAGTACATGTTGCTCTGCACTTTGGTTGGGGTGGAAGGGGACCCATTTTCAATTTCATGCATGGCACTGGGTGCAGGCCTCTTCTTTCTCTTGACAAAAGTCTGCAAAAACAGCCAAACCAGATTCAATCTGACCTGCACAACCACTGCACAACTGTCCTTCAGCTATTGCCCAAAGAAAACTTCATTGCAACCAGCTTAAGCTGAGCAAGCTGCCCGAGTCAATCAATGTTATAATGCAGACGCAGGATCGATCTCCACATAATGAACAAAGCAGACCCAACTGCTACCTCGGGGCATGCAAACAGAGTAGTAATGGTCGTCTTCTGTTGCCTGCCTGCCCTAGAGCTGCATTCATGAACCCATATACAAATGCTATAGTGTACAACACCAAAACACAAGCTCGCCTGCCAAAAGTTTCAGTTCCACAAGGCCCCCACGATGCAAGGTCAATCCGGGCTTTGCAAGATGCCAGCGCCCCATGAATCCTGCCCTCAAGCCATACCGTAAAACATTAAAAAATGAAGTCTCTTCAAGCAAACACGCTCAAGCCATGCTGCAGGAGATGCCCTTGCTCCACCGAGCCCGCTCTCCCTGCTTGCTCAGGCCTTTCCTACTTAAAAGCTCTCGCCTGCCCTCCCTGCTCACGCAGGCCTGGAGGCCGACCGCCGGGCTGAGTCTGGCCTCTTTCGGGCAGAGCCTGGTCTGCTTCCACTCCCTGTACTAGCAGGTGCCTCTACCGCCTGCATGTTTTGCGCAGCAACACGAGAGAGTGGAGGCTTCCATGAGAATGGCTGTCTGTGTTGATGC